>JAHLJT010009436.1:8981947-9421181 GCA_031308135.1 Acheta domesticus
GTGATACCAAAAAATAATTGCCAATAATATTATGTTTCAAGTTGAACTATAGACTGTCTCTTACGACTGTCTATAATTATTTGGAACTTTCATACACTCAATAACTGCCAATAACTTCGTAATGAAGTTTCTTAAAACATTCAAAAAATACACATGATAATGATGACAATACATGTCATTTAAAACACATGATAAGTTTCTCCACCTGGTCTGGGACATCCTGCATGTACCGTAGTGGAACAACTTGCGGCAACTGCAATAGCCACAGATTTAAAGCAGCACAAGCCAGGCTTGCACGTTTCGCTTGAAAGTGGATGGAGAACTTGGGCTGCTTGAGGGGCGGGGTCAAGAGTGACCCCCGGGCCACGACAAAGTGCGTGCGCTGCGAGCGGGCCGTGGCGGGGCGGCGGCGCAGTGCGGGGCGGCTCGGTACGGGGCGGGACGGCGCGGGACGGGGAGAAGCAGGGCGAGGCGAGGCGTGGCGTGGCGTGGCGGAGTGTGGCACGGCGGGGTGGGGCGGAGCGTGGCGGGGAAGGATGGGGCGGAGCGGGGCGGGGCAGGGTGAGGCGGGGCGGGGCGGGGCGGGGCAGGGTGGGGCGGAGCGGGGCGGGGCAGGGTAGGGCGGAGCGGGGCGGGGTGAGGCGGAGCGAGGCGGAGCAAGGCGGAGCGAGGCGGGGCGAGGCGGGGCGAGGCGGGGCGGGGCGGGACGGGGCGGGACGGGGCGGGACGGGGCGAGGCGGGGCGAGGCGGGGTGAGGCGAGGTGAGGCAGAGCGGGCCGGAGCAAAGCGGAGCGGGGCGGGACGGGGCGGGGCGAGGCGGGTGGGCCGGGGGGGCGGAGGGGGGAGTGGCGGGGCGGCCGCGTCCCCTGTTCTCTGAAGAGCGCATTTGTCCTCGTCTGCCCCACTCCCGAGCGCTCATTTGTTCCCGATTGAAGATAACGAAAGGCGCTCGGGAAATGGGCGGGGCGGGAAGATGTGCAACCACTAATCACTGGATGTGGCTTCGTGTGCGATGGAGTGGTGCTCGGTTAGGAAGGGAAGGGAAGGCCTGGAAAGTCGGGGCCACTATTGGTCAATTTGTCTGTGGTTTTAGTGGCAATATTTGAAATTTCTGGCGAAGGGTAAACGGGTGATGAATTTCTTACTGCAGAATCTCAGTTTTTATGTATTTACAGATCTTCAACGAGCTTTTAATTAGAAAAGCGAACTAAAAGAAAATACATGTGCTTTGTGCATGTAGAATATATCATCAAACACCTTACTTATATAAATCACTTCATGAAATCATTCAACATTTTCTTGGAGGCAAAGCCGAGATTGATAAATATAACAGTGAAAACTTTCCTCTCTACGATGTTTCAAAATCGGTGTTGATATAAAAATGTATATTTTATACGTAGATTACATGGCAAATAACGACGTAAATAATATTATTTTGTCTATTACTGTATTCGAAGGTTGTTAAAACGTGTGTAAAGAAAATGTACGAAACCAAATCCAACTGAATTGTTATTGTGGATGGGTAATGAATCGACATCAGTGAAGTTGTAACACCGACTGAGGTTTTCTCAAAAAAAAAAAAAAGCGAAAATTGAAAATAAATACTACAATTTCCTATTAAAATTAAAAAAGTAAAAGTATAACCTGTAAAATCTAACCAGACTCAATGAATTTACAAATTATTACTTAAGTAATATATTTCGTTTGATTTTTCAGCCAATTATTTGCATGAATCTCAAAATAGGAACTTAATTTATGTAATATCGTTATTAGTTTTTCAGAATTAATTATTTTAGTTTTCATTTAACCTTTTTTAAGAAGAATGAACAAAAAATATAGTGCCTAGATTTAGGAAGACTAATTTGAAGTAATAGCATGTTTGTTATTTTATTTATTTATTTTTGTCAAAAAAACAGTAAAAACTGTATATGACGTGTGGGGAAAGAAATTTATCTGCGCACATTTTCTTGAGGGCCAGAATTTTATTAAAAAAAAAGAAAACGAAAAAATTAATTTAGAAAATAATTATTTTAGAAAAATAAAGATATTTGAAAAATGTTTTTTCCCGAGTTACAGAAAATCAATTTCAACTGTAAATGAACTACAAGCAAAAGAAGTGCTCAACAAATATATTATATTATATTATATATATTATATTATATATTATATATATTATATTATATATTATATATATTATATTATATATTATATATATTATATTATATATTATATATATTATATTATATATTATATATATTATATATTATATTATATTTTTCATTTCTCACGACAGTGACATCCAGAAGTTCCTGGATTGGTTGCAGGTTACATAAAGATGCACAACTGCTATTTCGATTTCTTCCTTCTTTCAAATTACGTCACAAGCTATTTTAAATGCCAGTCATTATTCATCAAAAAGTATAATTATTCTTGAAACGATTGAAACGAAAGTGATTCGTTTCAACCTATTCGTCCATAGAATGAAGAAAACCACAGCAAAGCATAAAGTGTCTTTTGGAATGGCAACACGATTTCTTGCTCTGCTCTTGCAAGCCATCGCAGCAATACATGCATTTCTCAGTGTTCTCAAGCTGTTTCGAGACGTCATTGTTTCTCCTCTGTCTGATATACAGGATGTCCGGGGAGGAAGCGTCGAAACTTCGAAAATAAGCTCTTATCAGTTTCAAGGGACATAAATACCACAATCTACAAATTCAGACACAATCCACCACTGGCAACGACACTAAAGCACAGAAAAGCATGAAATTTTATTTTTCTGGAATGGCAACAGGGTTTCTGGCAACGCACTCGCAAGCCATCGCAGCGCTACCATCCATTTCCCAGTGCTTTTCCTCCGTTCCCTGAGCAGTTCCAGGAAGTCCTCAACTCCTCCAAGTGGAGCCCGTTCGGAAGAGCCCTCGTCCGCAGTGCCAGTATACCCGCCTGCCAGCGCCCTCGTTCAGCGAGTGCCGGCAACGACCTTGGGGCCGGGGCGTGCGTGGGCGCGGGTCGGGGCGCGGCCCCCGATAGCTCCCAGCGGCCACATTGTGCCCCAAACTTTGCTCTTTATATAAACGCTCTTTAGAGAGCGCCGCCGCCGCCGTCGCCCACGCCGCACACTGGCCCGGAAAGGGTCAAAAGGCACGCAGAGAATTTTGTTTGCTTGTTAAAGTCACATCGAAAACTGACGTCTTTAGCGACTACTTTAAATACAACTTTACAATAGATATAAAAATATACAAATTTTAAAACACACACACATATATATATATATATATATATATATATGTATATATAAAGAGCAGCTGGGCGTAAACCAGAAGGCCCGGGTTCGAATCCCGGTCGGGCCGACCAATTCTTTGAACAAATTTAATTATATATATGTATATATATATATATATACACGTATAGGCAGTTTTTGATTTTACAGAATTAATTCCCAGTATTCATTACAATTAGATAATACGATACCTATTACAATTAGATTTCTTTGAGAATATTGCTGTCTTTACAGAATTTTAATATTATATTTAGATATTCGCTGAATGATAGCATTAAGTCAGGAGTTTGCTCATCTTTTGGGTATGTAGGTTCATACAATTTTGGAATGAATTTGTGATTTAATTTATGTGTGCTTACCATGTACTTATCTTTACTGTTTGGTTTGTCGAGTGTGCCTATTATGTGAAGATTTCATAAAAATTCTACGGGTTGAGGGAGGAATTAGCTCCAAAGGAAACGAAGTTTCGGAAAAATATAAACTATGGTCCCGGAATCTAACTTGTGGAAGTATAGTGTGAATGCATGGTTGCGATGATGAACTTGTTGAAAGATGGCAATACTGCTACAAGTAAATACTGTTCTGAGGAGGTTCTTCTTTAATATAAGACAAATGTGAGAAGAATTATAATGTCCTTTCGAATTTCGAATATAAAAAGTGGTACAACGTGTGACCCCAGAATGTGTATTGCTTTCAGTAATAAAACAAAATGTTTTATGAGGAAAACATGTATGTATGTTGCAAAATTGGCGAAAATTTAACTGCATTCATTGTCGGTTTATTGGGTGAACGATTAGTGTATTACAATTTTTTTCTGATGAAACTTAAAAGAGTACTGCAAAAGAGATGAAATCTTTTGCAATATTCCCCGTGAAAAGCGTTGCATAGGCGCCGAAATCCGTCGAAATTCGTATCGAAATTCCGTTTGAGAGTCTGCTGTACTCTTTCTTGCAAGTTGATTGTTTTGTGTAAAACAAAATCAAACGTCGGATCAAACTTTACTATTGCAGCATTAGTTAAAATGTTTATTTTTTATTGATACGTTATTGCTTGCTATTGGCTTCGATACGGAGCTCGATATTCTCTGCATAGCTTATCCGAAACGAGAGGATCGTGGTGACGACGGAAATATTAAAACGGTTGAATGTTGCTACATGTTCTCTTACGGAGAGATTTATGAGAGGAAAATGTGGAATGACAAACCGAGTCAAGTTAAAAAATTAATCTGTAAATAAATAAACATAAATAATAAAAATTAGGTTAAAAAAGTATTTGTAGGTATATACAGTGACGTACTGAAGACAATGACACAGACACTGCATTTAAGATAACAATATTTACCTTCATTTACAAAGAACTTAACAATTAAAGAATTTACAAATAGTGAATAAACCCCGGCAATCTTTTTCTTCCCCTTTTCCGCGAAAACCCCGCGACCGTTCTTAGGCCCTACAGCCCAATGCCACAGCTCGAAAGCAGGTAACAACGATGCGTGATGCGATGCTATGGGACGTTAAGTCACCGGTAACCAACGTACGTACATGGCCTGGCGCCTAACCGGTCTCCGTCCCGGAAACCACGTGCTGGAGTGCACTGGAGATCTCACCTAGCCTTTCGGCTAACACAAGCTCTATGAATCTCTCTGAATCTCCGCGAGCGCACAAAGCGCCCGCCTTATATACAACCCCGTCTCCCCCACCCGGAGTCATGCTGTCGGCGTCCCCAGGCTCGATGACTAGCCAATTCCAGGGGTCTTGCACAATCGACCCAGACTCGCCACTAACCTTCAACAGTTTGTTTGCGTGGGATGTATCCTGGAGCAGCCACATCCTGGCGTCTATTTTTTGCTCATATGCGCCCTTTCACTACAGCTTCCAGCTTGGGCATGCCGCCCGCTTGGAAACGTTGCCACGACGCCACAGTACCATGAGCGTTAACAGGTTCTAATGATCTCGGGCAACAAAAAAGGCTTCGGGCAATGCCACCGCTCGATCATTAAAACCCTTACAACGCTCTTGGTGAATAAATAACGTATTTTTTGGAAATTGCCCCACGTACGCTCTGCGCCCTGTACGTTCTGTCGGCGCACTGCAGTGTTGTAAAGGTCGATGCCACGAGCGGGAGTCCATGGCAGAGTGCCACGACGAAATCGGCCCTCCACGCAGTTCATCACCCCGTCACCAGAGACAACGCCATCCAAATTGTAAAACGGCGGAGTTACAAATAAGTTTGCGTCTGATGAGACAAAACTGATCCGGAAAGTCAGCCTCCTGGCCTATGCTCACTCGGTCAACGACCAGAGGATGTAGAAGAGGGGAGTTACTTTCAACTGCTCTCATCTTTTCTCATTCGAGAAAAAGGGGTATAGCGGCGTATCCACCTACCGCACAAGTGTGCGGGCAGGATGACCCTAGCGCAGAGGCGCAAAGGATGAGCAGTTAGGGTAGTAAAAGCGCTTCGTCCTTGCTGAGGACTCATCAGACAGGCTTTCAGACTGTTACTAATAGTTTCCTTTCCCGACGCTAGTTGCGCAGAGAAGCTCATGGCATGGCACGGTGCCACGACGCGTGCCACAGCCACCGGTGGAAGACCTTGACACCACTGGCCCACTGTTTTCCGACTGGGCCAGCGCCGCCGCCGCGACACCCGCGCTGCGACGCGCCCTAATGGCGGCCGGGCGTCGCGACGCTTCCACAATGCGTCTCGCGGCGCGGCGCGGCGCCGCTTGTGTCGGCGCCTGGCGCCGCGGCCGTTTCTCTTTTTGTCCTCCGGCGTCGCGCCTACGCCCCGGGCGCCGACGAGTATTGTCGTCATTACGACGACCTTGTTCCGGCATTCGGCGCCACTGCGTGTTCCGAGAGGTGTTGCAATGTGTGGCGTCATACGGGTGTAATCAGAACACAGACGAGAGATTGGGTTGTAAGAACAGTAGGTTTATTCCTAATCTGGGCCGTAGTCACAAATAACTAATTGCACTGCTTACAATTAACTAAATAAATAGAACCCACTGCTAGGAGTGATATTTTACCGAACGGCTACTACACCGCAACATACGACCAAGATTCCCCTGTACGGAGCACCGCTCCACCCTGAGACCGACTACATGTCTCGCTAGTTACGACAATGAATTGCCGGCCCCTTGTCTTCGTGCACCACTGGCACAAACTCACGCGCAACCTGCCGCCCCCATTGCCTCCGCCCTACAATCGTGTCCACACTGACCGGTGCGTCATCGCCGCTTAGATGCAGCCTTTGTAAAACATCCGGCTATGTCCGCCGTCGGCCACGTGCTTGTCTCCGTGTTTTAGCACGCCACGACGCTACAAATGAAAACTCTGGAACCGATAGATGCTCTTCATTTACACGTGAATTGGTTTAACATTTTTAGATGGGATTATCGCTGAGTCAATCTCTGTAATATATAGCTTCCGCTTGGGAATTTACGGTATTTAAAGTATGTGGCCCGTGATTTTCCTTCGAAGGTGTCGACTAGAGAAATGCCTGCTGAATCCACCGCGGGAATGTTACTTTTTGAGAATTTTATCCTCGATCACAGACCCTTTTTCCTCGCTTCCTCTGGCCTTTTAAGAGCAGTAATTGGCTCCAAATTAGATTCACCGTGAAGATTGTTAAAAAACTGACAATGAAATCTTAAATCATTAAGTTCTCCACGCTGTTTTTAAATTAAGAAAAATTGATGTTCCACGGCATTCCTAGTGTCTATAAATAATCTAGACATTGATTTCAATATTGCATATTTATTAGTGGAAATGAAATGTCAAAACATAGTTGTAAGTTCTTGAACCTCACATTCTCGGTGCACAAAAAAGTGGTACATCCCGAAAATAGTCATTTTTTATTAGTGAAAATTTCAATAATAAATTTTTACTACTAAATATTTTGTATAGTTTACAACACAGTTGATATTCCCACTGTGCCTAGCCGCGAAATAATGAAATTCATTTATTTGAAAGCTCAGGGTAAAACTGTTGTCCTGCAAAATAAGTTTTTTTTAAATATGTGCTTTCATTGATCACTAACGAAGATAATTCACTAGAGAGAAATATTGACTCATGTTTGCGCAGAATAATTCTGGGTATGGAATGTAGTTAAGAATTAGTTCTGGATGTTTTCCAAAGGCTGAAAGTCAAATAAATCAGAATGTAAAGGCCTACAAACAATAAAGGCTAGAAATAACTACATTGCCTTCGCAGACACCTTGAGCACTTCTAAGGTATCAAGGGAGAGAATCAGAATAATTAACATTTGCATAAATGGTAATTCAAATGTTGTTCATACAAAGTAAACGTGTTCAAAAAGATTACAGCTATTTATTTTTTGGCAGATTATAAAAGGTATATACCAAACACCTTCTTTTGCTTCTCTGCAATATTTGAATTTAAAAGGTATAGTATATTTGGATGCAAATCTCTTTCAGTTGCTCCAATGAAAAACACAAAGCATAACTTCGAGAAAAAAAAGGTACACTACAGCCACATGGTCTCAGATAATGATTTAATGACACATGATTGTAATGATAAAAATCTATGATGAGGTGATTGTAAACAGTTTGAAGTTATCATCTCATTCTTACTTGCAAAAACCTCATTGCATATTATTAAAATTAGAGAACAGGCATTCAGATTATCACATGTTTAAGAAAATAAAGTATCCCAGTACAGATATCTCCTGCAAATATAGTGTACATGAAGTGCTGGAAATAATAATTAGGCAATGCAATCGTATGCTCTTTCGTTTTACCAATTTCTACCAATCTTTCTTCACATTATTGTATTGAGACTCATTGGCAATTAAACCAGACACATACTTCAAGACTGTGTTTCCATTTGCCGATTAGAAGTTATTTTAATAAAATACTTTGTCAAGGACAAAATGTTTACTGTTAAGGCTGATTCAACAGTTTTTTTGAGTGTCCTTAAAAAGTTGTGAGTGCGCGTGTGTGTGTGTTTGTATGTGTCCGTGTATGTGTGTGTGTGAAGCAGTCAGGGATTATGTTCCTAAGGATGGCTTATGTATTTAACAGCTCCTTTCCTTAATACACGAGTTTAGGTATTTACAACCATTTGACAACCAATATAAATGGAAACGGTCAAGGATAGAAGAAACCAACACCGCTATTTTAATTTTACTTGATCATTACAGATGCTAGGCAAAATATGAGCTGTACGCAGCACATTATTTTATTTCTTCCTTCCTTCCAGAGATCTTTAACATCTGCCAACATTTTCTATTCAAAATAAAATGAAAAATAAGTACAGTTGCTCGGAAAATGAGCAGTTGCAACACGTTCGCTAACGATATTTATTCAGCACCCTGAGGTGGAACCTCTTCCGAAGACACTACTTCACGGTCTGCGCTCTAGTGTTTCTCGCATTGCTTCACGACGCTCCCGCCAGGCCGCTCCACTGTGCCGTTCTCGTCTCTAAGCTGACGCCTCTGCCGACGAAACTCTTCTTTAAATGAGTCTGTGACGAGGAGACCAAGTTTATGTAACTGGGTTGGAAGGTGAAGGAGTCGGCGGCAAGTTTATTTTTGAAAGTTCTCATACGCCATCAGAACGAAATTACGTTTGAGGGGTGAAACTCGCAATTTGTTTTCCTCTTCCATAAGAACTGTTGCTAACGGCAGTTTCCGATGCGGGAAATTCCAGTTTACTCTTCTGAGATGCAATTATGCAAAGAAGGAGAAGTTTTTTTTGATTTCTTGCTTCATTTTCGTGAATATTTGATAACTTTAGTTTTAATATTGCAAGGATTTTAAATTACGGCACCGCGAACGGTACTTTAAAATTTCCTTCGTATTTTCTCGAACGCTATGGTGCGCTATGGAACGCTTCACGTGCTCCAATATCGATAAAATTTTATATATTTATGTAGTCTCCAAAATCCTTCCATAAACTTTGATGACACTTCGATTGGCAAAAGTTGTTATTTATGTATAAACCTTATAAGGAAAAATTATGGTTTTCTGAATTAAATTCTATTCAATTCGAATTCAATATTCAATAGCGTTCTTTCAGATAAAGGTACATTTATTTTCAGATAGCAGCTAATAAAAGTGGGATTTTCAGGGCATGAAAATTGTGATAAAAGTTCAGTTTTTAGCATTAGCGCTGAAATTGAGACGATTCTCTATTTCGATAAATCTGTGATTGTAACAAAGAAAACAAAATGCTGGAGGTATAACATTTTTGTTCAATTTCTACGCGGTATCATTGTAACTTCGACCCCTTCCAAACGTGATGGACTTTCTATTTGAATTGTATATTTCCATGCCGTTTATTTCAGCCCAGATGTGTAATTTGTCTAAGTCTCGCTGCAAAATATTCTTGTCCTTCGCCGAGTCCTATAAATTGCGCAGTCATCAGTAAAGACTGTTGTAGGCAAATCGTTCACAAAGGCAAGATACTAGAGGTAAAGAGGACGGTAAGGACTGTGACCTATGAGAAGGCCTAAAGGGAGAGAGAATGTTTAAGGGAGAAAGAGAAAGTTTAAGTTTCTTGTACACCGATTTAAACATAACTGCACTTCAAGGTCACGAGGTGGAAGGATAAGGGGACACAGTTATCCAATCGAGATCTCCAATACCAAAAATTCAAGTTCTAACGAAGCTCCCGATTGGATGACAGTGTCCCCCTCTCCTTCCAGCTCGTCACCTTCAAGTGCAGCTATGATTCAATCGGAGTATAATGAAGCTCCCGATTGAATGATCGTCTTCCCCTCTCCATCCATCTCCTCACCTTCAAGTGCAGCTATGATTCAATCGGAGTATACTGAAGCTCCCGATTGGATGACAGGGTTCCCCTCTCCTTCCAACTCGTGACCTTCAAGTGCAGTTATGTTTAAATCGGTTGATAGGAGACAAGCGCGAAGATGGTAGACGCGCCAACAAACGATGGCAACAAGAAGAGTTTGGTGACGGAGGCAAATGGGTTTGTGCGGCAGCTACAGGGTTGATAGGCGATGGTGTGGCAGGCAGTGAAGCCAGTGGAGCCATACCGGCAGCCACAAATGGAGGTGGCAAGGGGACGGTGAGGCGGAGATGCCAGAACACCGCTCGAGATAGTAGAGATGGGGACGCCAATGATAAAGATAGATTACTACAAGAAGGGACCTCCTTGACAGCCACTGCTTGGCCACTGCTGGAAAATATCACTGCAAGTTTCGTCCATGCACTCATTCTGTCAGTGCGCTCGTTTACAGCAGTGATGTCAAGGTCTTCAACTGGTGGCAGTGGCACGCCTCGCGGCACCGTGCCATGCCACGAGTTTCTCTGCGCCACTAGCGTCGGGAGAGGAAACTATTAGTAACCCCGGCGTTTTACAATTGTGATGGCGTTGTCTCTTGCGGCGGGGTTATGAACTGCGTGGAGAGACGATTTCGCCGTGGCAATCGTGCCACGAACTCCCGCTCGTGGCATAGACGTTGACAACACTGGTTTACAGCTAACTCATTTGTATCTGGTCCAAAGTAATTGAAGCCAATAGAAGGTTAGCAATTTTACGTAGGATTCTCAACCGTAACTCTTCTCTAAAATTCATTCCACTTTAACCATCTACAAATCTATTCTTTGGCCAATATTAACCTACGCATGCCCTGTTTGGATTTCAGCTGCCCCAACCACATTAAGTTACAAATCTTCTAAAACAAAACTTTAAGAATAACAGTAAATGCCCCCTAGTTTGTCAGCAATAAGACCCTTCTCAATAATTGAATTGAAATGAATTGCCTTATTTTACGTGGCGAGACTCAGGCCATGAGGCCTGCTCTTCCGTCTGACCACGCAAATTTTGTTACACTCCTTTCACCAACTATCGGAAAGAAGGTATTACTGAGGCGACGAAACCGGCGATTTGAATTTAGCTCAGAGGCGTCATTTAGGCTTGAGGATCTTTTACATGCAAGTAAATCTACTAACATGGGACAGCCGGCTTTACTTCCCCTCCGCAGGAAGGCGAACGAAGGATTTTTCGCCCCTAAAAAATCCACGGCTTCGATCGGCAATAGAACCAATTACTTCCTTTATTACAAAGCTGGCACATAATTTTTTCAGTAATTTAAACCATGTACAAGGAGCAATCGCTTACGAAATAGGAACCGATCAACCCCCACTCTCCCGCCTAAGAAACAGACTCCCATTCCATATTTTCCTTCAATATCTCTCTGCCATTAGATAAGGCAAGAACATTTCTAGCAATTACAAGTCCCTCGCTCCGTATTTCCTTTTAATCCTGTCATTGCTCAAACATAATTCCCTCGCAATAACCTTGGTTGAAGGTACAACACATGAAATCACCATCAGGGAGGTAACAAAAAGTTACCCCCTTCACACTATTCTGATACAAAGTTGCTCGGCCATTCAACTGAAGAGCCTCACGGTCGAATGTTGTACTGTCTGTAAATGTAAAATAAAATTAATTTTAAACTAACTTATTTGTAAATGGCTCCATCATTATCTCTTGCTATCTCATCGCCGTGCATGACGTTCAATTGTCTCCAGACCACAGTGGTCCCTCCTTAGAGTAACTCGTCTAAGTGTGGAGGGCGGTAGGCGGCGGCGTGGGCGTCGGGGGTCGCGCTGGGGCCGCGGGCAGCAGGGACGGCGCCTACTGGCGCTCGCTCCTTGTAATTCACGGCGTGTGGGCCTTAAACCATTTAAACGAGGCAGGTAACCGGTTCCGCTGGGGGCGGAATAATTGGGGGCATTACCATAATCTGGGCGGCGCGAGAGCGGGTCGCGGTAACAGCCGCGGCGAATGTCCGGCCACGGCCCGCCCCCCGCCCCCACCCGCCCCCGGCCGCCCCCGGGCCTCGCCTCCGATTGCGGCAATTTGCCCCCGCGCAAGAAGCGCCTTCTTCGCAATTCTAAACAATTACTCCGCCTTTTGCATAATGGATCGCCGGAAATTGAATATTAGTTCTTTAATGGGCCCCGGAAGGCCGTGACAAATCGAAACACGTCTTTGTTACAGTACTAGGCAATTTCTGACTGGCCGTGCCGAGAATGATTTGATCGTGGTTGACTGTATGACCGCATTATCCACTCGAAGTATGGGGCAATAACTTGGAGGCATTTTGGGTGATAAATTTTAAGTGTCACGTGTGGTCACTTTGGGCTTTAACATTCATAGTTATTTATTTATTTAATTTATTTGATCAACGTTTTCATAAAGTGGTTTACACTCTTTGCTGTTGAAATAATATTTTTGAATCTACGAGTTTTATGATGTCTGGATACGACTTCATCACGAAAAGTTTTTCAACATAAAAAAGCAAGAGAAGGTTACAAAGACACCTCTGTGAAAAAAACGTTCGAAACATATTAAATCGTTTGAATTCTTTGTCGGTAAAAGATGCAGAAAACCCATTATTGAAACGGTGTTCGAAAAAAAAATGAAAAAAAAATACGAAAATAGGGGCAAACACGCTGTGAATATCCAGCGCTTCAGCACAAACGGGGTCGAGGAAGGGAAGATCATATTTTCCCAGCCACTAACCCCGAATATAAACACCCCCGTAGGCCGAGAATTCCCGTAGAAAAAAGTCGCCGCGAGGTGAACGTTAGCACGCTGCATGTTGTTGCTTGTTTCTCGTGAAGGTAAAATTAAAACCGCAGGGTCGACGAAATATTACAAACCGCATTAACCTTGCGCTTCGTTTTCTTTATCTGCTTTCCGGCGGTCCAAATTGCGCAAACGCCCGGGGGAGGAGGCAGCTGAACCAGTACTGGGAGCGGAGCCGGTGGACGGGGGCAGTCAGGAACGGCGAGGCGCGGCGCGGCGCGGCGCGGCGGCGGCGAGTGCTGCGCGCATATTGTCAGGGTCGCAGCTCTCAACCCTCTTTTTCTGCAACCTCGCACAGTGGTCCTCAACAGCATTGCTGAAGTAGCGTTCCTTACGCAATCCTCTGTCGTCCGAAGGGGATGTTTTCTCTACACAATGACCGGGAGAGATGGCTCAACCTGATGTCACTGCAGTCCCTCTGACCGGGAGGTCCTAGTACTCCACTCCCCACGGCGCACAGTGTGTAATTTTGGCCATCTACGGGGCAGAAAGTCTAATAGCAAAAATTAAAGAATTGAACTGTAATAAATCATTTTATAATTTACTAAATTATTCAAAAAGCTAAAATATTACAAATTTTGTACAATACAACTCGACAGAACAACGTTTTAAGTATTTTAAATAAGTGAAAATAGGATAAAGTTGTACATTGATTTTATAGAATAAACAATAAAGAAGTCTGATATATACATGTATATATATATATATATAATTGTGGCACAATATTGCAATTTTTACCATAAAAACAATGATATCACACATTAGATAATATATACAAATAATACGAGAGAAGTAAAGAATCATATGCTGAAACTATACACATATACAGTACACATGAAAATTATGAACTTATTTAGAATCTCTGATGGTATCAGAAGAATATTCTTGATCATCTGCTGGTGTTTAATCAATTTCTAGCAAATAAAACACTTATTCATTGATATTATTCTTTCTGTGTTTAGGAGGAACCCGTAAACTAGCTCTATATGGACCGGAAGTAATAAGCAATCTGTTCAGTATATTGTGTATTAATGTCGATTCTGAAGGTCTTTTGAAAATACAAATGTTATTGGTCTGCAGTATTTAGTAGAAAATGGAACAGTTATTTTTAAAATATCGTGTTTTGAATTGGCCGAATCTCAGTGCATTTCGAAAGGAACAGAAATGCTAAAAAAATTTCATCCCTGAAATGTTGGTGTGAAAACCTTTTTTTGTATCAATTCTGTTCCATACCATCACAGCCCTATTTCATGATTATGATAATATTGCATTTTTTGTGAATCGCAATTTCTCAGACACCTCTCGTGTATGACATAATCCATGAATTGTGTGGTCAATACGTGACTGCACACGTATTTCTGCTGAGATTTCTGTAATCATAGCTCCTTGTGTATAGCGTTTTGGATTCTTTCACTTTATAATAAAATGGGCAAAATTTGTAATTTAATACTTTTGCTTGCTGACGTAGTAGCTTGTCCTGGCGACTAGGCATACAGATATGTACCATTTAGGCGCTTGTTCCGGTGATAGCTCTGATTTCTGAAACAAGGACCTTCGAGCTTTCTTAATAAAAGTTTCCCTATTTGGTTATGTAGTGGATACTTCTATTACTATTGCTGTCGAATACCTTTTCCCTTCTTTCCTTAACTATATGCCTACGGCCATACTCAGCTCTTCGCTGCTTGAATGTATAAGGTGTTTAACTCTCTGCCTTTTAGTTCTCGGAGCACAACCAACAAAACTCTTTGTTGACCGGCCAATTACAATAGTGGATGTTTCTGTTGATTCTGGTGTATTGTTGGAAATATTTTCACATATTATTTCCTCATCAAGCCATGAAAAAGTGAATGAAGAAAACGTTATTTATGCCTCCCTATTTTCTCCTACTTAATACTAAGTGTCAAGCAAACTTCCTTTACTTTGTGTTTTTACACATTGTAAATCACACTTAGAAGTTTTGTATTTTTCATTTCTTGCAAAATATGTGACAATAAAGCATTTGTCTTCGCGTTTTTAGGTTTTGTGACCCGTATTTCGCAGAGTGTCCTCCAGGAAAACGAATGCGACATTTTGTAAAAAATTGAAAAATTAATACATTCGCAACAATTCGCAACATTTTTTTCAATGTTTGGCTTCGCAAAACTGTCTGCTTGAATACCAATTTGGTCCCAAAGTGGTTCTCCGGGGTTCTCTGAACTAAAACTCTTGATTAATTTTTCGAATTGTTTTTCCTGTAAAATAAAGAATACGCACCTTTCAAGAGGTCCTTACAAGTTGTTGGAAAATGGATTTCAAAAACCAAAGGTACCAATGGAAAGAAAAAAACTACACAGATTGCATTTTTGAAATAGCTGGGACTTTGAATATCATCAGACACACGCACAGGACAAGCGAAAACGCTGCACTGAAATGAATGAAACCAAGCGGTGCCGCCACAGACGAGATGATACAGGTTCAGATAAGCATTTCCTGTACCTCGGTGAATTTCTAGTGAAATCAATACCGTTGCCATGTGGTCTGAACATCCTTCTACTGAAATAAATAACAAATTACACGTTCTGGTCAAGTTGAAAATTTGACTTTCTGCCCCGTAGATGGCCAAAATTACACACTGTGCGGCGGTAGGATTTTCGACACAGGTCGAATTCAGTCGCTGTCTGGAGGAGAATTCTAGCGGCCGGCTGCTCTGATCGGTAGTTTTCCGTGGTTTCTCCGATCAACACCAGGCGAATGCCGGAGCAGTACCCTAACAAACGGGCCACGGACCGCGCGCGATCTTCCCCGTCCTATCCTCTCCCCTTACACACACACACTTACACTAACATGCACTACACTACCACACATGCTGAGAGACCGGTCGGGAGCTTACAGCTTGTCCCGGCTGGGGCGGTGCCCCACTGGTGGGAGATTCTTGGTTGAGGGGAACCCCCGCTAGTCGACGGTAGGTCGACGCCAGATCTCGCCATCCAGCGGGGAAAAAGTTCATCGCCACGTCCCGAGGAAAAACACCCACTACACTGACAGGACAAATGACCAAAGTACTTGACGCACCCGGAAACACCAATCAATCAATCAATCAATCTACACAATGGTTTCCTCAGCTAATAAAGTAATTTATTCAATTTAAAACAACAGCTGAGGTGGCTCAAGATCTCAAATGATGTCACGACAGTTCTTCTGATAGATACTTTATTCTTCATTTTCATGTTTGATTTCTCAAGGAATACGAGCTTTCAATTGAACGACATTCGTTAATAGTTATGTGAATTGCGAAATACTTATGAATCGTCACTGTATATTCTGTCAGTAGTAGATATGAAATATAAAATCGATCAAGATATATCATAATATAGGTAGATATTTTATTTTCAAAATATGATGGGTATTAAGACCAGTATGATCCGGAAGGTCCTAGCATCGAGTCCCGACGGTGACATGATTTTCAACGCTAGCTTAATAGCCAGGTCCTGCCTGGATGCTAATTCCAGCAGCCAGCTCCTCTGATCGGTATTTTTCCTTCGTTCTATGATCAACACCTGGCAAATGCCGGAGCAGTACCCTAACAGACGTGCCAAGAACCGCGCGCGATCCTTCCTTCTTCTTCCTTGTTCTACCCTCACGCCTTAGTTACAAACCCTACGACATATGCTACACTACCACACATGTCAAGAGACCAGTCGGAAGCTGAGAAACTTTTCAGGCCCTGACGGCACTCCGCTGGGAGAGATTTCTTGATGGGGAAAACCCCGCAAGCAGACGTATAGGTCGAAGCCGCTGGGGCTCACGCATCTAGTCGATTGTGTAGCTAGTAGTAGGGAAGTGAACGTATGCGGATTTGGTCAGGAGAAAAGTACGTTAGATTACGTGAAGAACAATCTGGTGGAGCAATACGCAAAAACAATTGTTGAGTAAATCAAGTGCGCGACGCCCATGAACTAAGTCATTCCCGCGGACGCAAGACTGCCATCGTGCGGAGAACATTTAGCACGCGGGTGTGCAGTAAAATTAATCGCACTAAAACAATCCGAACGAGAGGAAGAAGAGGCCGGAACGAGAAGAAGAGGAAGCCGGAACGAGAAGAAGAAGAAGCCGGAACGAGAAGAAGAAGAAGGCCGAACGAGAGCAAGAATCCTCCAACGGAACAACAACGCCACCTCCCGAGATAAAACATGCACCTCGCTTACGGAACTAATGCCATAGCAGCTGATGCGAAACCAAGTTAAAAATGTTTGATTTTGGTCATAATGTTTAATATTCTGCAGTACTTTCGAATCGACGAGACACATTGCTCATTCTTGCCCAATTCATCCACTTGAATCTGTTTAAATTAGAAAATAAAGAACGTGAATTGCTTAGAAACAATATCTCTAAATTTTATAAAACAAACATGCATTACCGTGCCTAATTAATTACATTTTTGTAAAATAATGATTCGAATATTAAGTTAAAGAAAAACGTTTATTGAATTATTGAAATTTCAATCCACGATCAGCCAGTTATATGACAGTAGGGTTGGAAATGTCATAATTGAGATCTCATTTCCTTTTCTACCTCTCATATTATACCGAGTTACTTCATCCTCAACTCATCACAGGCAGCGATGCAAGTCTCTCCGTTGTTGTAAGATTAGAAGAAAGAAAACTGTCTAACAGATATCGGATATGAATTAGATGCACTCAAAAACGGAAAAGGCAATCTTTAAATAGTTTACATTTCAAAACTGACAACTTCTTTGTATCTAAGATATCATCTCAATCATACAAAGTAAATACAACTTGACTTTCAAACGATTTAAAGATATTTTTTAAATTTTACATAGGCTGCAATATAATTGTTTTTCATCGGGAGGAGACGGTAATCTATCCTCTCTGGATGGCGTGATCCGGCACCGACCTACCGTCGTCTACCGGAGTTTTCCTCAACCAGATATCTCCCACCAGCGGGGCACCGCCTCACACCCCAGACAAGCTCACAGACCTCGACAGGTTTTCCGACATATATGGTAGTGTAGCGCGGTCCGTGGTACGCTTGTTACGGTACTGCTCCGGCATTTGCCTGATGTTGAACGGAGAAACCACTGAAAACTACCGATCAGAGCAGCCAGCCGCTAGAATTCTCCTCCAGACAGCCACTGAATTCGACCTAGCTGGTAAGTTAGTGTCAAAATCCTGCCGCCGTCGGTACTCGAACCAAGGACCTCCCGGATTATACTGGTCTTAACAACCAATTCATTCAAAGTGCCTCACTCGTTGTCAAGGACACCCTCTTCTTTCGACCTGTTCACCAATACGTCCTGTCCACACGCGTCCTTTGTCCCACACAGCAACTATTCAACTCATTCAATGTGCCTCATTCGTTATCAGGCGCGCCCCTCTTTCGACCTGTTCATCAACACGTCCCATCCACACTCGTCCTTATTCCACAAACAGCAAACACTCAACTCATTCAACGTGCCTCACTATTTATCAGCATGCCCTCCACTTTTGACTGGTTCACCAACGTGTTCCCCCCACACTCGTCCTAATCCCACAAACAGCAACTACTCAACTCATTCAATGTACCTCACTCGTTATCAGGACGCCCTCCTCTTTCGACCAGTTCACCAACACGTCCCGTCCACACTCGACCTTATCCCACAAACAGCAGTCGCCACCGGTCGACAACACACCGCACACACCGCGGTCCGTCGCGAAGCAACATAACCAATAAATATGTGAAACAAGCTGCATTAGAAATTAAATCATTTGGACAGAAGTCAATTTGCGTGATTAATAAACACGAACACATCCGTAAATCACAGATGGTGTGTTCTCCTCATATTGCAGACGATTCAATAAATTACACACAGTGAAAATTGACAAGCAGCGTAAGTCAGGCCAGGCCCAATATTTTCGGTTCCTGTGACCTGCTCGGGAGCGTAAATTGCAGCTGTCTGCTCTCGTTCCCCGTTCCCCTCCCCGCCGTGCCACGCCCCTCGCCCCGCCGCCACCTCTCTGTGGCTTTTCGCTCCGGGTAATTAATAATTGTTGTTGTTCGATGTCGTATAATGCTGTGTCGCCCCCGCCCCGGACAGACGGGCCATATTTGCGAATGTCAACATTGTGTGCGCCATGTATCTTTAATTCCTGGGAATTAGCTCCATTCAAAACTCGAGCTCTGGGTCTCTTGATTTTGTTAACGTTCGTTTACGTGTTAGGATTGTTGATACGCACTGATTTCTGAACTGGTATGTTGACGTGATCAAATTAACACGAAAAAGAGCCAGCGCTTACGTAGGAATCTGCACCCGCTCCGAGAATTACTGCTGCAGCTACCGATGCCAAAACGACGACAAATATGAGACGCACTAATATCATGTACTATATTTGGGTAAGTTAATTTTTAGATCGCATTTGAATCGTGTTTTATTATTGTTTTAATTTTTAATTTGAACACACGTATCCCACAGACTGTCTACATTGATCTTCTCCTGAACTGGCCCTCATTGGTGTATAAACCGATGTATAATGAATTGATGAAATCAGACGCGTGGCAACTTGGGTTAGAAGTAAAGGATTTCAAAATTTTACAATTGCATTCATTATTTCTAATCGTTATCATCATCAAGAAGGTACAGTAGTAAAGAAGATATTTTCTCAATTTTCATCATGAAGTGGTGTCTGTTTTTAGGTTCCCCCTGGTCTTTCTCCACTGTACCCTGTGTTCTCAGTTCCCTTTCATTTGTAAGTTGTTACTGAAGTAACAAAATACGCACATTTAGAATATCGCATAACAAAAGAATAGAGAGCGAATTCTGTATATTTACTCTAGAATTTTTTTAAGAAATGACACTTGATTCTCACAAGAAAAATTCACGAATGTATGGGTAGGGAATGAGTCAATACATAAATGGACGATCTAAATACACCACCTGTATTGTAAATCCTTGATGGCTTCTCTAAAATTACAAAGTACTTTCGAACATCCCAGGCGGCAAGATACCTTACCATTTCGTATGCAAACAACAGATTCAATACAAATATTCTGGCACTATTCAGTGTTTGAAATGTCACGCTGGAACTGCGAAATATCTCCATAAAGTATCTTGCAATAACGAAACAAATTACTACATCGAAAAAGAAACTGCGCACCGAACAGGGACTACTCATCATCCATCACAAAGTTGCTCACAATCACCCACGACGCAAGGCAACACGCAGCTCGTAATTTCATTCCCGTCACATGTGTTCTCAAATTTCTTCGCCAGATGGCTCAAGATATTAAATTTATCCGAAAATTGATACTTCTGACAGCTTTATATCCTATTAAATCTCGTGAAAGTTCATTATGATGGTAATTTTCATCTTCTTACGAGCACGCGCACAACGTTATATTCCAGGGAAATTTATTGTTTCCAAGTATTTTTAACAAGCGCGGGTCGTGGCACGGCCAGAGGGGGCGGGAAGGCTCTCGCTCTGTCCCGCCGGGCCGCCCTCTACTAATCACCTTAATTCTACCGGCATGGGGCCGCTGAAGCTCGGCACATGCACGAAAAGAGGGGGAAGGGGGCAGAGGGAAGTATTACAAATTTGTGAACGCGCCTTCCTTCCTCCAGCAAACGAGGCCCGGACGTTTAAATAATATGTGGTTTTCCGGTTGGTAATCGAGCGTGAAACCTTAATTTTATACTTCGTTTAGTTGCCCCCCTCCTCCCGCGTTACAAATCAACAAAGGGAAATGCTTCGGCATGAAACATTGGGCAGGGGACGCGGACGGGACCGGGGAGGGGGGGTGAGTCAGGGGTGGAGGCGGGGCCGGCACCGGGTGCCCACCCCTGCGCCGGCTCCTTGCATCGGAATAATAATTTTTATGTGTCATAAAATACATTTTACGGCTCTGGCTATGAATGGAAGGTATGCATATTTTGTTCTTTTGAACATCCATTTCCTCTACATTGGGAGCTAACAGTTTCCCCTACAGTTACACTACACTGGAGTAATTATCATATGGAAATACCCGCCATTTCTGCATTATGCAAACACATATCGCAATAAAGCGTGCAAATTTACCCTTCGTTTCTCCTCATTATATCCGTTGAAAAGCCTAACGTGTTTTACAATCGCCATTATCACAGTAAATCAAATGTTTTTCTTCGCAGAAAATTCAATTTTGGGGAGGATTCATATTTTATTTATAATTGATGGTGACATCGAACAATGTAAGTGATTATTTTCTAAATCCAATCCGAATATTGATAAATATTCTATGTTTTCTAAAAACAGTCACTTTTTATATGGTAATGCAAATGTTGTCATAACGGCAAAATGAATATCCAAAAGTAATTTCTAATGTAGTGTTAACAAAATAATGTAATTAACGTTCTTAATAATTATTTACTCAAAGCAAGCAGCTATTTGTCGATGCGGTCATTTATTATTTTACGCCAAAATATTTAAATAATCAATATTTCATGAAATTTAGATGCAGAATACGACGCCAGGTCTACAAGCATGAAACATGTCCGTAAATGTAATTATGAATCGTAACATTGCGACATATGGGTTACATTTATAATAAAACATTCACAGAGAACATTTCAACTTAAGTACTATACACATAAAATACAAAGCCTACCAATTTTTTGCATAGATGGCAGCTCGCAAGCTTATATGTCAAGTCGGAACAGCTAGCCGAGACCAAAGGAGACAGAAAACTAATACGGGAAAATCTGTGTCATTCTGTAACACCTCTAGTTGGTAATGTGTGAGAACCCGTAGAAAGAGAGTTACTAAATTTGTACGTAGGGCAACGCATGATACATCGGGGCAAAGGGAGGTTAAGAGGACGGGAACGAATCGCGATGAGGCGGAGCAGGTTAGGGGGAGGGGGTAGTACAAAACGGGAGGGGACGGAGCGGGGAAGAGGAGGGCGGACCGGAGCGCGACGGAGACCAGCAGGGTGGGGATTTTAATTACTCTATACTAGTGGAACCCGGCAGATGTTGTTCTGTCCTTCATCTCCCTCTTTCCCCTTTCATCTCCTTTTCTCTCTGTCTCTCCGTATCTCCCTGTCTCTCCGTATCTCCCTGTCTCTCCGTATCTCCCTGTCTCTCCGTATCTCTCTGTCTCTCCGTATCTCTCTGTCTCTCCGTATCTCTCTGTCTCTCCGTATCTCTCTGTCTCTCCGTATCTCTCTGTCTCTCCGTATCTCTCTGTCTCTCCGTATCTCTCTGTCTCTCCGTATCTCTCTGTCTCTCCGTATCTCTCTCTCCGTATCTCTCTCTCCGTATCTCTCTCTCCGTATCTGTCTGTCCCTGTCTCATTCTGACCGTCTCTGTCTCAGCCTCTCTCTGTCCCTCTCATTCACATTTAGTCGCAGATTCTGCACATCTCTGAACGTGTGAGGTAATATCGAGAAGCGCCGGACCAGCAAAAATCTAATAGAATGTTCAAGAAGATATCATCCTGCAGATTACAATGTGAGAAACGTTTCTTTGAACATTTTTAATGCCCTAGAACGCTCCGTTTAGAAGTTATTTAACGATACAGACTCAAAATGCTGCCGAGTGTTGCAGGTTGTATTTGAGGCGAAATATTTAGTTTTGTTCTACTGTGCCATGTAGTGGAGTTACGACAGAATTAACCACATATAAACCTTCTAGGTGAAAAAACACCGAGAAGTGCCAACTTTAGTGGAGATCGGTCATACGGTTTACCTCTTTTATATATATTTATATATATATATAATATCTATTATATATATAGTGATAAGTGGATAATAATGGAGAAAATTACTGAAGAAAACACGAAAGAGACGGAGGATGAATCTGAACGACCGCACAAAGCTGGGCGCGTTCGGAGCGGCAGCGGTAACTGACCAGGAGGGGTACCGGCCAGGAGTGATAAGGGAGCAACCCCCACTCGCGTCATTTTGAGAAGAAAGGAGGGGAGGTGCGGCTTGACTGAAGACAAATTCCTTCTTTTTATATTGGCAGCGGTGTTGAACGGTCGTTTTCTACATCAATAGAGAGAGTATAGGACTTGTGGAGAGAAAGTGCTCGTAATTGTTGCGCAGTAATTTCGCTAGTTAGCAAAGCGATATTCCAGGATGCCGTGATATAATTTAAACTGTGAATTAATAGTCATGCTGAATAATTCCGAATTTTAGAAAGTGAGTCGAAAACAGTTAATTAGGCAATTACTACAATTAATTGGTGCGAGCCGAGAACTTTGATAGAGCAACCGTTCGTGTAAACGGCCGCGTTTCAGTGCATGAGCGCATGAACAATATTCAAATTCACGAACCGGACAAGAAGCGAAGAGGACGGAAGATCGTGCAAGAACGTGTTGAGGGCGGCGCGGGAGGACTCGTGGCCGCTTGGAACTCGCCCTTGGCCGCGCACAGCAGCTGGGTGTTCGAGGAGGCGACAGCGCGAGGGCGTGTGACCTTCGCGGCAGTCCCGTTGGCTGGTGTGAGAAGACGGCGAACGTTCAGTATTGAAAAGTTTCATTCTGGGTATAGCGAGATAGAGGAACTGTGAGAAGACGTGTTATTTAACCAGAACTAGTCACGAGAACTGGGGAGGGGAAATAACTAGTGACGGAGCTATTTGCAATTTACTAAACATTTTCCATATTCCAAGTCAATGACCAAAGAGGGGAGTTAAAATCTAATCGAAATTCGATAACATGTAATATTTCTTGTTCAATATGAGGGATTTCTTTCGTAAAATAGCTTTAAGAATTTTGGATGGGAAATTATGTTGAATGCCATTATGAACAAAGGGGTAATTTCCGTGTAAATACTTGTTTAAAGAAGTGGGTCAAAGTTGATGTAAAATTTGTGGGTAAATTAGCAGTAAGTGGTATTGCCAGTAAATTTGCGTGGGATTCCATTTGCACAGGCCTGAATAAATTGCTGGTGAATAGTTTCTGAAAGGTATTTGAAACGATCAATGTTATAATTTCATTTGTCATTATGTCATTTGGGAATCATTAGATGGAATAAATCCTAACTTATTATCAGAAAGGTGTCGTTAAATTGAATCACATGCGATTCCGAATCACGGCTCCTCCCTTCCAAGACCCCTGCGCCTTTTCAGGTTCTAAAAAAATAATTAGGATTATTGTGGCGAAGTACCGTCACAATATATATAGAGAGAGAAAGAGAGAGAATTTTAATGAGGAACATCATGCATTATTATATTTTGCCCTATATTTTTATAGCGACAGCATTATCGTTGCCTCTGTGGTGTCGCTGTCCGGGAGGTTTTGGGCTCGATTCCCAAGGGAGGCTGATTTTCGGCACCTAGCTATTATATAGCTACGACGAATTCAACAACTATGATCAATTCTCGCCATTGAGACCTTTGATCTGTAATTTTCGTGATTTCGTTAATCAAAAACCAGGTGAATGCTAAGGATAAAGTTTATCATTGACCCCTTCTCTCCCCTTACATGTACATACACATACACATATATACGCTACACCACCACACACGTTTAGAAAGCAATCGAGAGCTTAGAGCACGTTCCGACAAAGTGGAGTGGGGGGATATCTTGAGAGCAAGCCGACTTGTTGGTCGGCATGTGATCTGCCGTTCCAAAGAGGGTGCAATACTGCCACCACCCACAACATAATATGCTCTACTCTTTCAGGTCTGAAACGCTAGTAATCGACTCTCCCGACAACACATGAAAATCAATCAATATTCAATCATATCATGAATTATTAAATCCTAATCCTATCTATCAAACGTTTTTGATTCAAAAGTATATGGACAACGCCCGCTACTTCACGTATTTTCTAAATATTTGAAAATGTGCCGCATAAAAAAACATCGAAAAAGTAAATATATATACACTTGAAAGATCTTCATTGTCAACAACATACAGCGTTTATAAATTTCGACATTGCACTGCCCCAACTGCCTTGGGGGTTAACTCTCCACTGCAGTCCCATTCTGAATCCTAATCGAGGTTTTTCCGATCTCGTAAGCGGCAGCCCGGAGAAGGTAACTCGATTTCCTCTAGCGGCAGCTGCGAATGCGAGTGAGGGGTAGCACTTCGATAGGAATAGTCGAGCTACGAGAGCTTCGCCTAAACCTAACGCGTCCTTGGGACACCCTACCACTCGAACATACGCTGATCATGTCACAGTTGTATTGCGTTGCTGTTAATAAAATAATATTTAAACAAATTAAATGCACACGTAGACAGAGGCATGAGGCCGACCAAGCAGAAG
This sequence comes from Acheta domesticus, assembly GCA_031308135.1. Taxonomy (NCBI): domain Eukaryota; kingdom Metazoa; phylum Arthropoda; class Insecta; order Orthoptera; family Gryllidae; genus Acheta; species Acheta domesticus. The sequence goes on from JAHLJT010009436.1 coordinate 9,007,033, forward strand.
CAAGTGTTGATCATATGGATGCTGGCTTAATTCGCCAGAAAAAGCGTCGGATCGACACATCACATAAGTGTGTTATAGACGTAGTTTATTGTAGATACTTAAATCGTGGAATAGATACAGCGTGACATATCACATATTCTGTAGCACCGTATGATGGAAAAAAATTAAAAGAGGTAACTAAGTAGCTTGGCTGAAGAATTATAAGGGAGTATAATGAAATGTACCAACAACGTCTCGTCATAGACTCTTACGAGATCGTTGGCATCATTCATCTAAGATGGTTATAATCGTGACCCGTTCCGAATTTAGATTAAAATTTTGGGCGCCAGGAACAGGTTACGTTAATTAAAAATGACCAATGCTTCCACAGCTAATTTCAACAAATGTATAAATGTTCGGCTAGCTGGGTCAATGGATCCCGTTATGGATAATCGCTATCGCCTAGATAGCCGATTACTTGATCTGCCAACTGTACAGTATGGCGAGGAATCTGAAAGGGAATAATTATCTATTTCTAACTATTTAACAATTTTGATTGACTAAATGAAAATCTTTTCATTTCCAAAAGAAAAAAAAATTCAACAATTTATTTAACAATATTTACAATTGTTTTTGCCTTAGGTCATGACCTCGTTTTAAGATCGCAACATTTGTGTTGCAGTCTTTTGTACTGCAGTACTTATTTACCGTCTTGGTCGCAGACGCCCCGCAGTCTCTTCTCACTTGAATGTAGGCGATCCCAAGTTCCGCTTCTCTCTTCTAATCTTGCGACGTTGCCCACGCATCCAGCCCTCACTGACTAGAATATCTACCGGTTCTTAATCGGTATTAAGAGTTCCTAGTCTTCCCCAACTAGTGGTAAAATATTAAAGTCCAAAACCGCAATATAAGAAAAAACTTTCAAAGTCCTAATCGAACTTCCCGATTCCGACAAACTATTGAGTCTCACTCGAAACTTTCAAGTCCTACTTCACTAACGTTGATCTCGCGAGCGATCTTTACTACTCGACGACCACTATCAGAATGTCCAGTTCTCCCTGTTCTTTCGCCCTCAACGCTTCGGTATCCGTCCTTCGTTCCTCTTTTTTAAAACAAAACGACAAAATTAGACAGTCTGTTCTCCCTTAGCCAATCCATTCATCTCTTATCAAACCAAGTAGCCACGCCCCCGACAGTCATTCCTTTTCAGACCAATCACACATTATTTTATTTGTCTATCTAGCCAGCGCCCCCATCTCTTCAAGGCCTGAATGCAGTTTGTTGACCTTGCCAACCACTACGCCGGCGTTGCTGAGGCTGTATATCTCCATTTGCATACCCTTTTGTCCACCCCATTTATAACCAATATTATTAATAAAATATTATATATTTTGGTATATCACAATAAGAAACAAACATTGATTGTGCGTTGAAAACTGTTGTAGCACTTTGAACTGACATCGTAATAGGTATCTTTACGTTCTAAACGTAACGTTTACAGTTGGCGTCAGAAGACGGCTCCCTAAGTCTTTATCCTCTCGCTCCGAGCGCTGTCGCCCTAGGCGACTCCTCCTCGACACCGCTGCGCCAGCACTCAGCCCTCGGCCTGGGCGTTCACGGGGCGCCGCGCAATCGTTAATGGCGGCCGCCGCGCCGCGCCGCGCCGCGGAGTCGGCCGCCGCCCGCCCGCGCGCGCGCGCCGCGCGCCGCGCCACCGTCGCCGGGGAAGCCCCGAGGCCGCAACCACAGCGCGGCGCAGCGCGCGGGCGGTGGGCGGCGGGGAGGGCGGCGGCCTGCGGTGGCTTCGGGCCGCCGGTAATCTTCGCATAATCTTCCAGTGGCCGCGCACCGCGCGCTCTGGCGGCGTAACTGCAAATTAGAGCGCGCGGCTTCGGCGGGTTAGGGCGATTGGCTGTGATTACGGGCCGGCGGGGGCGGAGGCGGGGAGGGCGAGTAGGCGGCGGCGCGGCGAGCGACTGGCTACCCGCTTCGCCGCCGGAGCGGAGGGGCTGACGGATGCCGCTGAACCGAGACGCTTCGGGTCAAGAGTTGATCTGCTGACTTCGGACCCTGGTTCAGAATGCTTAATGTAATTGCGTGCGTCTATTCCCGGCCACATGTCGATGTGTTAGGAAACAGCCGATATCGGATGCGAGGTCGAGAGATTCTGGGCAGGAATTTCCTTTCCCACTAGATCTCATTAAAAACAGAATTGAAAGCACCTACCCAAATGCAAAATCATTCTATGACACTTTTAATAGTAAAATATAGTGAAATGAAACGTATTTTCCAGTATTTTATAAGAAATATTTTACCCCACTTTCAGACCGTATTCCACTTTTTATCACATTGTTTTTTAACCTGACCACCAAACACCAAGAAGTTCCCGTGTTGGGCAAATTTTCATCACAAAATAAATTATAGATTTTAAAGTGTTGAATATATCCCAGAAAGAACAACAAACGCACTTAGTATTCAATTTAACGTAAACAAATGAAGCAAAAATAATAAACTAACATTTTTTACGACCATTACATTCACAAAAGACTAGTATTGTAGATATTGCTTCAGTAATGTAGTATGCTCAATTAATTGAAACATCGGCTGGAAGTACGTTGTAAGGGACATATTCTAAATTTTACAGGAGAGGACAAAATCCATTACCTCTTATACTTTTACTGCTATCGTTGCTATATGCTATTATTTATAGATGCAGCTGAAATCTATATGCTATATTTTATTTTTCTCCAAGCTTTCAATACATTTTAACACGTGCTTTCCTCTTAAAAAGAGAAAATTAAACATTTCAAGCAAAAGTAATACTTGGATCACACAAGGAATTAGAACATCGTGTAAAAACAAACGTACGCTTTACTTTATTTCTAAACATCATAACGTATCACCCGGTTTCCATATATACTTCCGAGAATATAAAAGAATTTTAAGAAAAGTAATAGCTCAGGCAAAAATAATGAAAAATAGTCAGGACATTTTGAGCGCTAGTAACAAAATTAAAGCAATGTGCGATATCGTAAAAAATACAGCCACATCAACTCGATACCTTGTAGAGAATGTTATTTTAAAGGATAATGAAAGAGAAACGAGTAATCCGGAAAAAGTTGCCAATCTCTTCAACAAACACTTTTCTATAATTGCGTGTGATCTCACGAAGGGACTAAAATCACAAAATTCAACATTTTACACTTCCCAAAAAGTTTCAGATACGATGTTTATTTTCGAAACTTCTCCCAACGAAATCCTCAGAATAGTCAGTAAACTAAACAATAAATATTCATCTGGTTTAGATGAATTTCCGAATTGTTTATTAAAAACTTGTGCACCTGCCTTATACATCCGTTAACTCATATTTTCAATGCTTCTTTATGTACAGGAATATTTCCAGATATTTTCAAAACAGCAAAAATTAAGCCACTTTTTAAAAAAGGGAACAAAATGATATTCAAAATTACCGGCCAATTTCCCTTTTGTCAGTTTTCTCAAAAATATTAGAAAGGCTCTTCTACTTACGAATGGAAACTTTTCTCAGGAAAAACAGAGCGTTTTCAGACTCACAACACGGTTTTAGAAAATCAAAATCTACGGAAACTGCCATTTTTTCTTTTCTCAAAGATGTTGCTTCATCAATAGACCAAAATGAAGTACCCATTGGAATATTCTTAAATCTCTCGAAAGCTTTTGACGTTATTGACCATAAGATCTTGCTCTCAAAATTACCTTCGTATGGAATTCGTGGTATTGCCCTAGATTGGATAACTTCTTACCTTAAACATCGGACTCAAAGAGTAGAAATATCATACTGGCAGGAAAGGACATTACATACTTATATTTCCAATTCTTTGCCAATTGAGCACGGGGTCCCGCAAGGTTCGATCTTAGGCCCTATTCTCTTTCTGTTATATGTAAACGATATGCCCTCGTCTATTAAAAATGAAAGAACGGTTCTGTTTGCTGATGACACGAATGTTCTTTGCAAAAAGAATCAGTAAATAGTACAATTTCAGAAGTTTCAAATTGGTTTAATAATAACAAATTAATTGTTAACGAAAGAAAAACTGTTTCAATGCATTTTTGCATCTCAAATCGGAAATCGCATGTTCCATTGAAAATGAACAATATGCAATTAGCTGATGTTGAGGCAACAAAATTTTTAGGTCTTTCAATTCAATCAAACCTCAAATGGAATATACATGTAACAGAATTAAACACTAAATTAAGTTCATTAAGCTACGCATTCAGAATTCTTTCAAATTCTGTCAGCCTTCATGCAGCTCGTTGCTTTTATTTTGCAAATGTGCATTCCCGCCTGAGATATGGCATAATATTCTGGGGAAGCTCATCCTGTAGTATTCAGACCTTCAGATTGCAAAAGAAAATTATTCGAATAATGAAAAAATGCCTTCCACGTGATTCCTGCAAGCCTCTTTTCATTGACCTGGTAATCCTACCATTGCCTTGTCTATTTATTTACGAATCTTTAATATTTGTCAAAAATGACCTACTTAACGGAGGGAACATATTTTCATGCAATATTGATATTTATAATTACAACACACGCCGTAGAAATCACGTGCATCAAGTGTCAGTATCAACAGCTCAGTACAAGAAATCAACATACAATACATGTACGTTACTTTACAACGCATTGCCAGATGACATAAAACAATTAAAGTCGGTACACAAATTTAAGTTAAAAGTAAAATCTTTTCTGCTGCAAAACTGTTTCTATACAATTAGAGACTATACTGATCGTGAAAAAGAAAAATAATGTTTATTGTAACAAAACAAAGATATATAATGAATTAGTTTACGTTTGCATTATATACATTTAAAAAAATATTTAATACGCCTGTAACAAGTAATGTCCTTCAGCTTCCGAGTCAACGACCCCCATCTCGATCAGGTTTTTGTCCAGTTTCCCTGATCCATTGAGCAAATGCTGAGATGGCCCCTTGTTTTTCTGGACGTAAATGTAGCTTCACTGTGCGCACGTTTTGTTGAGCACTCCTTTTGCTTGTAGTTCATTTACAGTTGAAATTGATTTTCTATAACTCGGGAAAAAACATTTTTCAAATATTTTGATTTTTCTAAAATATTATTTTCTAAATTCATTTTTTCGTTTTTTTTTATTCTGGCCCTCAAGAAAATGTGCGCAGATAAATTTCTTTCCCCACACGTCAGATACAGTTTTTACTGTTTTTTGACAAATAAATAAATAAATGCTCTTCCAACACTTGTAGGTGTTTTTAAAAATGTGTTATAGAACGGAAAATCCTCTAGAAAGGATATGCTACGGCTTACAAATGAATGTAATTTCATCCCATGGAACAACGTTTCATATCCAGAACTTCTCAAAGACCTGCCCTTTCAGACCACAATATTTTTCGGCATTGAATCCTACCCTGCACTTACAGGATACAATCTGAAATTTATACACCAGTATAATTACATTGATGTTATTAACGTCAGCAAAAACGAATTATAACTTAGCGTGCATAAGCTGTGGCAGATACAACGTTGTTTCACCAACCTCGTTTGGACGCTCCAATACTGGTTTTCTTACATTTCTAGAGTTTATATACTCTTCACCGGAATTCGTAAACATTTTTCTTACATTACACTTCCAGTTTTTGACATTCCTTCTTCTTTTTATGCCCCTATTACTGTCTTTCACAGTGGACGGTGACATACGCTCGTTTCGCGCCATCTTGCCAGCACTTAGAACGTTCTTCCACATTAGCCAATATTTGAAGCTAGATTTTTCACGCAAAACTAAACTTAACTATTCTAGTGAAATGTCAATGAGAGAACAGATTCATATACAACATTGTTCTATAGAAAACAGCAAATTGAAAACTGTGTGGCTTACTATGTTGTTCCAGCCGACGCTTCAATTGTTGAATTTTGAACTCGGGATTTAATGATTAAAATTTATAATACGGTAGCGTAATGTAATTTCTTTCGTGTTACCCCATCCCCTGAAAGAATCCGTCTTAACTGGTTTGAACGAACACCTTTACAAAACAAACCCTACAATTTTCACACTCAATACGATAAATTTATTTAAATAGTTTCCTCTCACCCAAACGTCGTCCTCGCTTAAGAAAATACTTCCAACACCGAACGGGCCACATTCCACCTTGATATCCAATAATGCCAAATAACACACACGCTGACGAGCATAATTAGGTTCGTGACGTGCGCGAGGTGTATTTTTCCCGTGCGCCGCCGTGGGCGCTGCGGGCGCGGCACTCGAGAAGATCATTTGAGCGCCCCCTCGGAGGAGCGCTGCTCCAGCGGCGCGGGCGAACCACTCCAGGCCACAGTGGTCCCTCGCCGCATCGGGCTGGTCAAATTGACATCGATAGAGGCAGGGTTTTTATGTAATTATTAGACATCGGATGTTTAGGGAAATGTCTATTTTTTTCTAGCGAACTTATTTAAAGGATGATAATATATTTGCACGAATCATGACAAATGATGTCATACGACGAAGTTTTATAATGCTTATTTTTGCTTATTTTAGTATAAATGCCTTTTCTTTAGAATTACTGCATGTTTTTGCCTTTTATGTATTATTTTTATATACAATGTGAGGTATCAGAAAATCGGCCATGATCCAACCTGACCATTCATTACGAAATCTTCAATTCACGTATTTGTATTTTGAAATAAGAGAGAATTCCTGAAAGTATACCAACATATTTTTTCTCCATTTCCCTATTTCATAAATCATGACAAATGATGTTCCATGTTCTGAGAAAATGGTCGATTGACAATTCACCGAGGGCACCTTTTGAGTGGAAATAAATGTAAATTCCCAGAAGGTTTCTGTATCGCTAATGTTGGACATAAAATATATGCCATACATAAAAATCTTCTGAACATCAGTAGATGTTGAGAAATTCTTCGCTGTATTCAAACTGATTTTGTCTCCCAATCGTTGCAGATTTGTAATTGCGATCCTTGAAAAGGAGCTGGTAATATATTGCAACGGAAATTATTAAGAACAATACGTAGAAGAGATGTAAATATGAATGGAGTTTTGCAAATAATTTTTAATTTTATTGTGAATGTACTTTATGACAGTGTCTTTTTTTCTCCTTATTCTTGACATATTCAGTGGCTTTTTAGGCCCCTGAAGGGCGATTTTTTAGTGCCTAAACATCCGACGTTTAGTAATTACACATTTTTTGTCTTTCTACGTAGCATTCTCAAAATTTTAATCTTCGCGAATTGTAGCCATCCTAACACAAAATCCAATTTTTTCGTTACATATTTTTACATAGTTTTTACTATATTTCATATTTTACATGTTTTGCTATTTGCTGTACATATTTTACATATTTTGCTATTTTCTCAACATATTTTCTTTATTCTGTCAATTTTCTTCAATATTTTTATGAAAAGAGGTATCTTCAAAAAATCCAGCATTTGTTGCCACAGTATTACGGCGTGCTACTGCGTACTCAATTCGAGGTACGCTTCGTGAAGACGCAGTCGGAGGTTCTCACAGTCCGGAGCGCCTGCTTCAGTTATCTCAGAGGCGGGAAGTGCGCGCATCAGCGACTGAGATTTTCACCTTTTAAGCGTGAAAAGCGTCATTGACGCCACGTTTAGCAACCTTTAATCTTAATTTCCTAGAAACTTTGGCAACTGCTGGGAAAGTTGTGTGGTGCAAGAGTGCATCAACTTTTGCTTACCAAATGACTGTATTTTTTTAAAAAATTGTATAGGTAATTCTTATATATGCAAGTTCGTATTATGCAAATGTGTGCTATAATTAGTGTTTTAATATTACATATTTATTACATATTCTTACGGTTTTCATTACATATTTATGTACATATTTTGACATTTTATACTACACATTCTTCCGGTCTCTAGTCATCGATGGCATTATAAACATACCAGTTATTTTTAAATTCAGCTGCAATCATACGTTCAATTGAAAGTCTATAACAGTGTTGTCACGGTCTATGCGACGAGCGAGAGTCCGTGGCACGAGTGCCACGACGAAATCGCCCCTCCACGCATTTCATTAACCCGCCACCAGAGACAACGCCATCCCTATTGTAAAACGGGGATTTTTAGTTTCTTTTCGCTACTCTCTCAGTCTGAATCAGTGAAAAACTACTGATTGACAGTGACTATTCACTGATGGTGTCAGTTATAACCCTGCCACCGACAATCAGTTATCTGAACTGAACAAATCAGTGAAAATCGGGTCCACTTTTTGAATCAGTGAAATTTCACTGTTTGAATCAGAGAAATCTGTGAAAGTAGCAGAACGTGAATGACTGAACGATCAGTGACTGATGGTGGCGCGGCACTTTTACCATTGACGACCAATGAAATGCTGGCGGTCATTATGAAAAGGATCGCATATTCGCTGATTGTCAGCGAAACTACATATTTCGACTGAAGATATCAGTGACTTGGGCTCTCACTGATTGAATCAGCGACAATTTCACTGATTCAGATTCAGAGAGTAGTTCCGTAGAGAAGCTCGTGGCATGCTACGGTGCCACGAAGCGTACCACTGCCACTAGTAGAAGACCTTGACACCACCGGTCTGTAATAACGAGCCGGTCCCGTCCCAAAAGAATGTTGGCCAGCCGGATCCGCGCCACGCCCCACTGCGCGGCGGAGATGCGCCGTGGCAGGCGGCAGGCAGGCAGGCGTCTGTCTGGAAGGCGAGGAGACGCCCGCAGCTGGCGTCCGGGCTAAGCGCCTCCTCGGCGGTAATACATTTTGACGAGGGCGGGTCAGCACCTCTCACTCGCGCCCTCTGCAGCCGGAGGGCGGCCGCCTCCGCCCCGCCCTCGCCCTCGCCCTCGCCCCTCCCACCGCCTCCACTTCCATCCGTCTGCCTCCACCTACTGTTTTCTCTCCTCTCTACCTTTCCTCCAGCTCGGCCGTCTAAGGCACTCCTTCTCCTCCTCCTTTTCTTCATCTTCTCCACCACCTACTGTTTTCTCTCGTCTCTACCTTTCCTCCGGCTGTGCCGTCTGAGGCACTTCCGCCTCCTTCTCCTCCTCCTTCTTCTTCGTCTTCTCCTCCACCTCGGACGTCTCCGCCTTCTCCGCTTTGCCAACGCTTTTTCTTTCGCCTTCTTCTCCGCCTCTACTTTCGCCTCCGTCGTGTCTTCCATCTCCGTTTTGGCATTCGTCTCCACTTCTACCTCCATCTCCACCACCTCGCATCTCCGATTCTGCCTCCATCGCCCCCTCCCGCCCTCTTCGGCTTCCCCGCCTCCGAGATTTCTTCGAACATCGCCGTTTATTATACTTCCGTCATCTACCTTCGTCTTCTCCTCCACTTCCGATGTCTCCGCCTGCTCCTCCATCTCCGCCCCATATCCTCTTGTTTTTCCTTCGCATTCTCCTCCGTCTCTTCTTTCGCCTCTGCCTCAACTTTCACCTTTATCGTCTTCACTTCCACTTCCCTCTCCGCCTCCACTTCCACCTCCATCGTCTTCATTTCCACCTCCATCTCCGCCTCCACTTTCACCTCTATCGTCTTCATTTCCACCTCCATCTCCGCCTCCACTTTCACCTCCATCGTCTTCATTTCCACCTCCATCTCCGCCTCCACTTTCACCTCTTCCACCTCCATCTCCGCCTCCACTTTCACCTCCATCGTCTTCATTTCCACCTCCATCTCCGCCTCCACTTTCACCTCCATTGTTTTCACTTCAATCTCCATCTCCGCCTACACTTTCACCTCCATCACCGCCTCTACTTTCACCTCCATCACCGCCTCTACTTTCACCTCCATCACCGCCTCTACTTTCACCTCCATCGTCTTCACTTCCACCCCTATCTTCACCTCCACTTTCACCTCCATCGTCTTCACTTCCACCTCCATCTCCGCCTCTGCGCCTCTGCGCCGCGTTCCTCGAAAGGTGGAGCGCACGCTCCCGAAATAAGTGGGAATCAAATCGAGAGATGCGATACATAAATGCTATTATTCACGCGGCTTCGCTTGTTGACAGGATACATTATAGATGTTTCCATTGTTGTTTGAATTCCCCCTATCGATTGGTGATAATCGTTTAACATTCAAACGCGCGAGCAGAGGATATTGGAATGTAAATGAACGTATATTGTGATATTCCAGCATTACTTTCAGACTTATTTGGTTCTCGACGGAATAAATATGGAAGTCGTAATTATCACTGTTGTGTATGCGTTATTTTAATTTCAGTACGTCGCATCAACCTGAAACGTAACTTTGACATAAGGGGCATTATTAAAGTACAAAAAATATACAAAGAATGTAAACATTGTATTTTAAAACGAAACCTATTTTCGTTAATTAATTAGACCACTACAAACATTTGAAGTAAGTAGAATATAGTAATTAGGATTCGTAATTATCATCTAGTTTATTGAATATTGAAATTGCAGTGTTCATTTCTGCTTTTAGTAGATTCACTAAGATAAAATCTTAGATGCAACGAAATGCATTTCATTATTCTTCTAATCTAAAAAGATAGCTATCACGATTCCATTTTACATCATATCTTCTGCCAAATTTACTCACCTCTATAGAAATAGAATGCTAGGCAATGGAATAATGACTTTAAAGTCAACGTTTAGAGTGCGAACCTCTGACCATTATTTTTGTTTTAGCCTGTGACTTCTACTCATATGTCTTGCTTTTGCCAGTCACTCTCTGGGGTCAACACCTGCTAGGTACCTTCATCTATCAAACGTATTCGCTTGCTCAACTTTACAGTTCAACTCGTGTTCCTTTCCTGGATGAAAGAAATTAATGACGAAACAGGCCTCGACATGATGTATAACTCAGACGTAACACTGATAATGGCTGAGTGTTGGCACCCACACTCTTCAGAAGACTATTGTATTATCAAAGGAGTCAACACGAATGATTATAATTACCCTCGAAAATGTATTATTTTTTGAAGAAATTAACAATACATTGTTTTAATTCGATAACACAATTCGTAAATATGTGACTTGTTGGGAACATGTAATTACAGCATGTTTTCATAATAAATGCAGTAAATATTTCGTTACTTCAATTTTCAGTACCTAATAAAATTTAATTGTTTTGAGACTCCAGTTAGGTTTGTGCGAGACAAAAGGAAGAAAGAAAATTAAAACTTCAAAATCTCAATAGTGAATTTCTTGCAACATTTCTACAATTTCTACTTACAGTTCTTTCAGTTTTATATAACAAGCTTAATTTGGGGCCTTCGCGTATACACAAAAATAAATCATTTAAATTTTCTCCTATTACAAAAATATGAAGTTACCCAAATCGATATTTGTGCTTATATTTCAGTTAATATCCCAGAGGCCCATTCTGCCTTTCCAACTCAAGCGTTAAGCTGCAGTTTCATTAGTTTCAATAAAGATTAGGCCTAAGCCCTGCAACGCGTTTTTGCATCCAAACTCAGCAAGCGAGTCGCGTAATCGATTCGCAGCTTGTTTCGTTTAAAGTGGCGTGAGAGTTTATTCTTAGCCAGAACAATAATTTAATCATTTGGAACTACTAGAAAATATTAAATAGGGAGAGATTACTACTAAGCAAGGATAAACATTTATACTGTAACGCTTCGTCAAAGTAATCAAATAATAATTTTAGACTTAAAAATTAATTGATTGTGTACATTACCTGACAGAATATTATTATTATTATTATTATTATTATTATTTAAATGTAGAGGAATACAAGAGAAAAAAACTCCACTCCAAAGTCGACGTTGGTAATTCAGAAATGTCACTATCTGCGAAATCCGCAAACCATAAAATCAGGAATAAGGTAACAAGCGAGCACGCAGGGTCTTCCTGCTCACTGCGCAAAATGATTCTCATTCTAGACATACTTCCGAACTAGGACGACAGGTAAACTATCAACTCAATGAAGTGACGAGAGGACCTTCCGAGTCACAGAAAGATCGCTTCATTCTCTTCATTTCAGTCAACAGCGCCAAATTGCTTGAATATAATAGGGTTAAAACCGATCCATAACGGAAATAATCTACCGAGCACTTGCCCCGTTATTAAGAGTATTACCGTTGTTTGACGGGCCAGCAACATCACGCCGGCTAAGCTCCTAATGGCGGCTTGGCGCAAATTTCGTAATGCGGCCATATTGCTCTCCGAATGTTCATCAGGCGCAGTCCTTTATTGGATAGATTAGCTAGACGCGAGCGCAACGAGTGCAAATGAGGTTCCGCCGTATTTGTTGCCTTCAATATCCCGCAGTAATACCAGCGCACCAAACACCCCCCACCACCACCACCACCGCGCTCCCATATTGGAAATTGCTTCTCTTTTCGATTGGCGGCGGAGGCGCGGCGGAGGGGTGTGGGGTGGGATGGAGGCCGCAGGGGTGCTGGAGGTAGACGAGAGTAGCGGGGATGCTCAGGTGGCGGGGACCGGGATGACCCTGAGGATCGGGGCGGCAAGGATTCTGAGGGCTGATGCGAGTAACGACGGTGGCAGCACAGACGAGGGGAAGCGGGGCGTGGGGCAGTGGGGATGCTGGGGTGCAGGAACTGCCAGGTCCGTGCGGGCGGGTGCGGCAAGGATTCTGAGGGCAGCAAGGGCTGATGCAAGTAGCGACGGTGTCAGCACAGACAAGGGGTAGCGGGGCGTGGGGATGTTGGGATGGCGGGAACGGCCAGGACCCTGCGGGCGGGTGCGGCAAGGATTCTGAGTGCAGCAGGGGCTGATGCAAATGGCGACGGAGTCAGAGACAAGGGGGAGCGGGGCTTGGGGCAGCGGGGATGCTTGGGTGGCGGGAACCGCGAGAACCCTGCGGGCGGGGGCGGCAACATTTCTGATTCACAGGGGCTGCTGGTCATGGCGACGGTGTCACCATAGAGAACGGGAGCGGAGCGTGGAGGAGTACTGTGGCGGGGGCAGCAGGAGAAGCGGGGAGCAGCGGTACCGGGGAGTGTGAACAGACGGGCGGTGGCGGGGGGGGCACCGGGAGTGTTGGCGTGGCGGGCCCACAGAAGCGCTAGTAGCCGCAGGGACGGGTGCGGGGCGTGAGGAAGTGGGGTTGACGGTGCGGGGCGTGGCGGGGAGGGCGCAGGAGGGCAGGAAGCGGGGGTAGGAGGGGTGGAGGCACGGTTGCCGCGTAACGTTTCCGCAGTACTGGAGCTTGGCTTTATAAATGGAAGCTGCCACTCGTGACAAGTTATTTTCCAATTATGGCTCGCTTCTTTTCCGAAAAGCGATGAAATGGATTGAACACAATGGGGCTCTGTCTTACTGAACATCTATCAGCGTGTCTTTCGCTATGGCGTGGCCTCCGGAGCGCAAATATCGTTGCGTTACCATAGAGATCGCCGCGCAAATTGTTTACCCGAGATTTGCTCACGTGACACGGCATCGCTGCTACTACTACACGATGCGGCGTTCTCTGCGGTAATCGATATTAAACCGTTTAGTAACGGTTTCTGAATATGAATGTGCGATATAGTTTGTGTACTCAACATCAGTTACCGTTGCGTCTCTCATCTATTTAGCTCATTGACAAGTAGAAGTAAAATTAATGGTTCAGGAACTCTATAATTAGACTTTATAATTCAACGTTTGCTATGTTTATAACTGCATCAAACGATTATTTGGAAAGCAACATTTATTTTACGACCTTTTTAGTGCATTTGGGAAATGAAATATTAAATAAAGTGCAACTACTTCAAAACCGTCAAGAGTGTATTGGGAACTACTGTGTCAAGCACTGCTTTATAAAAGCACTCGTGTTATCATTAAAATCGCCTCCCGGAGCAAATTGCATTGTCGTTCTCTACAGATTAAAACCGAGCTTCAATATTGGAAACCGGAAAATTAGTTGTATTATTTATAAAAATCAAAATGCATACTGTCTAACACGAATTCATAATGAGCTCTTGAAGCTTTAATACTTTTTAATGCATTCAAAAGCCTAAATTAGGTTCATTTATTTTACAGAATATTTGGTACAAATGGCGCACAAATATAGCATCCGAACTATATTATTTTCCTATTTTCAGAGCCATAATCAAATTTTCCTAGCCACTCTTCGTCTATTATCATCTGTGAAAGGTCTAATCGTCAGGGGAATAAGATCGTACTTCAACAGATAAGTACTTCAACATGAATCCCATAAAAACAGGACTTATTGAGAGAGGCTTTGACAGTGTATAAAAATTCATAATATACTATATGGTAAATGACTTTTTTTTCAATTGCCCTACTTTGTAAAATACATATCCAACTTCAATTAACGAACACATTTTCACGTGAATGGCCCACCCTCATCCCATTTTTTTTCATGACAGATAAAATGAATGATACCGCATTCGCCCATGCTTTGCATTCGCTTTGGAGAGTCCCCACAAAGCCTTCCGAATCCTCCACGCGACAACTTCACGCACGAGGACCATCTCCAGGCGCGAGAGCGTGTAGTGAGTGTGCATGCAAGTGGGTGGATAGTTCACTGGGAGTGCAGTAGGGTGGGCGAATTATCTTTTTCTGGGAGGGTGTTGGTATGGATAGACGTATTTATGTGGAAATGGGTAGGTAATTAAGTGGGCGGGAGTAGCGTGTGGGTGGGAAGTAAAGGGTGAATGTTGGGAGGGCGGGAGTGGTGGGTGAAATGGAAGGAAAATATGACAAGCGGGCGAGGTCCAGGCGTGTACGTCGTTTGAGGCGAGTAGGCGAGTGTGTGTATTTGTGTGTGCATGGGTAGAAAATTAAGTGCCGGAAAGTAGTGGATGGATTGGAACGGAAATCTGGATGATAGGCGGGCAGGGTCCGGGCATGTAAGTCGTTTGGGACGAGTGGGTGCGTACCTGCATTTGTGAGTGCATGGTTAGATAATTAAGTGCCCAAAAGTAGTGGGTGGGTTGGAAGTAACGGGGTGAACGTTTGGTGGGCGGAAGTAGTGGGTGAGTTGGAAGGGAAAGATTGGGCGGGGTCTGGTCGTGTAAATCGTTTGGGATGAGTGGGTATGTGTATTTGTGTGTACATATGTAGATAATTAAATGCCGAGAAATAGTGGGTAGATTCGGAGAGGTTGTGTGGGTGGGAAATGTTGGTGAGTTGGAAGAAAAGGGTGAATGTTGAGTGGGCGCGAGTAGTGGGTGGGTTGGAAGAGAAAGTTGGAGGATAGGCGAGCGAAGTTCGAGCGTCTAAGTCGTTTGGGGCGAATCGGGTGAGAATGTGTAATAATGTGTACATATGTAGATAATTAAGTGCCCAGAAATAGTGGGAAGATTGGAAGGAGAGGTTATGTGGGCGGGAGAAGTTGGTGAGTAGGAAAAAACGGGTGAACGTTGGGTGGGCGGGGGAAGGCGAGCGAAGTCCGGGCATGTAAGTTTACTGCGATTTTTGTAACTTAGCCCCTCAAGGCCCGTCTTCACGATGGAATATGTCACGGTATTTCGCGACGTCCTCAGTCGTGCTGCCAGATATCGATGGTCGCGTCCGTATCTAGCAGTGCTTGCGATCATGCGACGTCTAGCGGCACGACGAAGAAAGACGCGAACTGACGTGTGATATTCCATCGTGGCCATAGGGTATAGAGGGGCGGAGTTAGAAAAATCGCACTATAGTTTGGGGCGATGTGGGTGAGTTCGTATATTCGCGCGCTTTATTTATTTATTTATTTACGTCAAAAACATTTTAAAACTGTGTGTGTGACGAGCTATGGGGAGAAGTGAAATTTGTGCACATTTTCATAATTCTCTGATCTCTATCCTAAACCATATTCTAGTCGGATTTTGAATATAGAAAAGAGCGGTTTTTTCAAGTTTTGTTGACAAAATATTCGCTCCTATATAATAAAATATATTTTCAAAGGTAAATTATCTATAAATTCCTGCCCTGAACCCCCATGTTCTTCATGAAAAATAATACTTTATGCCGCGATAATACGGAAAACGCTAATTTGAATAACTATATTTCCCCCTGAGACGTGCACAAACAGCCGTGCACGCTTGTGGGCGGGTGGCAGGGCGCGTGGGTGTGTCGGAAGGAAATGGCGGGCGCCACACAAGAGGCGAATGCGGCGCGTCTCGCACAAGAAGAGCCTTCGCGGGAGGATTTTTGCGAGAGGGTTTGTTCCGGTCTCATTAGGCCCCGCGCGCGACGCAGCCGGCGCACTCAATAGCCGCGCGTAATCCCCGCGAGGCCGTCGTTCACGCACTCGTCGCCGGGATCGCCCTTTCAGAGCGGCGCACGCGGAATCCCATTTGGAGAGGGGCGGCGGCGCCGGCAGAGGCGATGACGTCTGGCGAGACGGGGTAATGTTGGCAACGCGGTTATTTTACTGCTGTATCTGGAATTTCCGTTTCCTTTGAAGCACTTTGAATTTCATTTCCATGTTTAAAATAGTTACAATGTGGACGTTTGGAGGATTTAGTAAAGACACTATGTATTTACATGATAATCGTTATGATTTTGCCATCCTGCACTTCTACAAACACCATTATTTTATTAATATGAAACAGATAGTTTCAATATTCACAAAGAGGAGTCTGATAAATCAAACGGCATGAAATTATTCATATTTTTGTAGATTTTTGTCAGTGGTCGTAAAGGAAAGAAATGAAGTTGCTGATGTGTATACAACGAGAGAAGTGTACATTTTTTAGGCATTCGGCTAGTAAACAAAGTTCTTTCAAAAAGGTACATTCTGACGTTTCTTCCATGAGTTGTCATTGTTTGAATACGAGACTACTTAGTATTTTTAATGATATATGAAATAAAGCCACAGATTTATCTCAGGCTTTTAATACCATGATAATAATTAATATATAAACCTTTAAAAAATTCAAAACGTTTTCTTTTAATTCCAATTCGCTTCTTAATGAAAGTGCACAAGGAGGTACCTCAACAAATACTAATCAGTTCTTGCTCTCAAAAGCAGTAATTACAATGACCTTGCTTCTTTCTTCCTTCCTTTTATTCAGAACCCACCACCGAATCGCAATGTCGTATAATTTCGGAGCGGAGAGCTGGCAACGCTGCGGCGGCCGCGGCAGCGTCGCTCTTTTGCGCGGCATAAATTAGCCGCGACGACAGCGCCGTCGGCGACGAATCAAGAAGGAAAGAACGGACATCCGCGGAACCCAAATAAAGGTCTTTTATAAATAACTCCGAAGTCCAACCCCTGCCTTCTTTTATTCCGAGCGAGCGGCCGTAATTTCCCCAGCGGCCGCTGTGGAAACACGCGCAGTCGTGCGCCTGTCGAGATATCAAGCGAGGTATAGAGACGGAGAGATCGATGTTCCTTTTAAAAATAGGCCATTGATGTCGAGGCCGACGTTATTTACTGCGTTAAGTAGGGCAACGTATTCATTAGACTTGCATCCAGCGGAGATCGTCTCTGTGCAAATCACGGTAAGCACACAAGCCACGGTCAGAAAATTACTGTAATCTCTTTGAATCGATCATAGATGGAAGTTCGCGGTGGCTCTTTGACACCAATTAACCCAAATATTACCACGACTTTCTTCAAAACAATACTTTGTAAGTACTAAAACATTAAAGCTCTCACTAAATTTTTCACATCACCTCTTACGTCAATAAACCAACTTTAACAAAATATCGTTTCCCCAGAAATCAGTTGTCAACTGAATCAAAATTAACAGAAAATATTACTCGTTGTGTCTTGCAATCTCCTCACTTCTCCGCTTATTTGTACGGTTGTGAATAGGTTTTAGTCGCTGGGGCACAAGACGATTCAATTAGTGAAAAGTAATATTACATTTTGTCTTAATTAACCAGCAAGCAGAAGAACATTGAATTAACATTCTTTGTAAAAGTTTGGGGGAAATTTTGGTAACCGCAAATTCAATAAACGTTTCAAAAATAGATCAAGATGCCTTTTCATTCGGCATTTATTGCGTTTTGAGGAGTAATGCATTCATTAGTACTTTAACCAGCAACGTATTCTATAAACCGTTCTGTCTCAGGCCTTCATTTCCTCTCCCGAATCCAAATTATGAACGAATTTTGTAGAAGATATCATTATTTGCATCCCTGTGACAAGAAAGAAGTGAGATAACAAATGAAGCGCTTTCATCCGCGAGTAAATCTATCTTTAATATTGTTGCCTTCTTAACTTTCCCCGCACACAATGCCTTCGCATTGTCTCGTTTACCTTTGTCGTTTATGGATCTTTCAAAGGATCGGAGCCTCTTGTATAAATAATTAGCCTTTCCGATACCCGCGCCGAGGAGGCCTCTCGTCGAAGGCACTTTCGAGCACCCTGGGAGAGGGATGGGGAGGGGAGGGGTGGGGGAAGGGGGCGCCATTCCGTGACCCCTTGACATTTGAAGGATTCGCGACGGAGGAGGCCCCGCTCGAAACAATGCGTGGTGAAACCCAAGATGCTCCGCGGCAGATACGCCGCACTCCATTACGCGTTTGATACGACTGTCGGGAGAGGAGTCGTGTCTCGACGGAGATTAATAGCTGTATGGGTGCGGGGGGGGCGGCGTCGCGGCGGCGGCGGCGGCGACGCCTCAGGAGATGAGGCTGTGGCGCGCCGCGACGGCGCACATGTGACGCTGGCTGTGGCGGTGGCAGCTGCGGTAACCACGATAGCGGTGGGGGAGGGGCGTTGGTAATGGCTGTGATGGCGGCAGTGGCGGCGCCGGTGAAAATTGTGATGGTAGTGGTGACACTTCTGGATACACAGAGTGTCCCATTTAACTTGACAAATCAAAATAACTCGAAAAATATGCGACGTACTAAAAATGTTAAAGGTAAACATTAATATCTCCAAGGGAAACATTTGTCAGAACTAAAATCAAACTTCCCCGATCGCCCCTTGAGGGTGAGGCGGGAGCCAACTTTGTAATCCTAAACGGGCACCCCATTTTTTTATTGCATATTCGTATTCTACACTAAAAAATACGTAAGTTTGGTCTAAAACACTTTTTGGTCGAGAGACGATCCGATTATTTGTATTCATGTTCGTCCAGCGGATTCAAATCGCCCGCACTGATTTAACCACGTCAAATTAAATTTTTTAATGCAAAAATGAGGGAAAATTTCCATTTAAGATTTCAAAGTTACCTTCCCCACCCCTAGGGGGAGGGGCAGGGAGATTTGATTTTAGGTCAGGCAGATTTTTCCATTGGAGATATTATTTTTTTGTCTCGAACATGTTTGGATCGTCAAAAAATGTTTTAGACCAAACGTATGCATTTTGTAGTGTAGAATCCGAATCTGCAATATAAATTTGGGGTTCCCATTTTAGATTGCAATGTTGGTTCCCGCCTCACCCTCAAGGGGCGAGCGGGGAAGTTTGATTTTAGGTCTGACAAATGTCCCCTTTGGAGATATTAAATTTTTGGGTTTGACATTTTTTCTACGTTGCAATTTGTCGAGTTATTTTTATTTGTCAAGTTAAATGGGACACCTG
This sequence comes from Acheta domesticus, assembly GCA_031308135.1. NCBI lineage: Eukaryota > Metazoa > Arthropoda > Insecta > Orthoptera > Gryllidae > Acheta > Acheta domesticus. Next base: position 9,026,431 of record JAHLJT010009436.1, read on the forward strand.
TATACGTAAATATAGCAATGGTGAGGGACGAGACCGCTTCACGCACAGGATCTATCTCCAGGCGCGATAGTGTGTAGTGTGTGTGCGTGTAAGTTTTTTGTGAAAGAGTTCGTGTGAAAATATGTATTTGTGTGTAAATTGCTGGGTAACTAAGTAGGCGGGAGTAGTGTGTGGGTAGGAAGTAAAGGGTGAATACTTAGTGAATATTTGGCATAGTTACTGGTAACCATGATAGCGGTGGTGGTGGCGGAGGTTACGAAGGGGGCGTTGATGGGCTGTGATGGTGACAGTGGCGGTGCCGGTGAAAGTTCCGATAGTAGTGGGTATAATAATAGTAGTGGGTACTTCTGGGTATAATTATAGCCGTGGTGAGGGGCTGGAGATAATGATGGCAGAGGTGGTGGTCGCGGCGGTACTGAAGCTGGCGCCGGTTGTAAAGCTAGCAGCAGTGGCGATGGTGGAGTCGGAGACGGTGGTTGCAGGGACGGCGAGGCTGTGATAATGGTATGGTGATTGAAGTAATGGTGGTAGTAGAGGTGGTAATAGTAACGGTATTTAGTACTATGTTTGTGGTAATGATAGAAGCAGTGGTAGTAGTGGTGGTATTTTAAACCTCTTTATACCATCTCATTCAGGGGAAAGCCTTCTAATAAATGAAAAGATTCACTTTCATTCGCATTCCTTGTAAATACATACATACCTTACGATATGCACGAATAATGTCTTAGACTCGACTATATTTTGATATTTTACACACTCAATATTTATAACTGGAGCAAGAGGATATTACAGGAAACAATGCTGCACGTCCCTCATTGATAAAAACCTTTCGTTTAACTGCCTTATGTTTCTATTCATTGCCGCTTGGAAAAACTGAGATCATAAATGAATGCCAGGGTAAAAAAGGGACATTTACATACTACTATACGAAAGAGGCATTCGTTAATCATTTGTTATACAAGTGCTAAAAACGTTTCATACATTTTTAAATAATATTCACACCCTTATTACGAAAGCAGTCAGTATGTTTTGCGACAAAGGAAGCGTACAGCAAGAAACGATTTCTACATTCCCACCCATACATCATGCGGGTTCAATAGAGAAGTCATGTTTGCCCAACCTTCGCCTGGCGCTCCCTAATCTTTCGTGACCAATGGACCGATCTTCCTCCAAAAAGGGTCAAGTAACGGCACGAAGCTGCGTATGGAAATAAGTTCCTTTTATTCGTGTTATAATCTCGACGCCACAAGTAATTACATGTTTTATTTATTGCTTGAAATATGGACATTAACGTCTCCTCAGAGGATTCTCCCCTACGCCAGGCATTGTTCGCGTAATTCCAATCAAGATCTGGAAGTTTCACCACGCTCCCTCAGGTGTGATTTGTATGCGCGAGGCGACCACGACGCTAGCGCGACCGGCGGTCGTCTACGGAACCGTTGTTACTTTTTGTGCGCAAGTGATTTATACCGGTGGAAGCTGTGGCAGAGGTTGCCGTTGGCCGTGAAAGTGGTGTCAAAAACAGTGGCGACATCCGTGACCACAAAGGTGAGGCGGGCATTTTGATAGTAAATGTGGTACTGAATGTGAATCTACGTGAAACTGGGAAGTGGTAGAACTAGAAAGGATACATTAGGTCGCGGTTTGGAGTATCAATGTCCACATAGAGGTGGTGATGAATGTAAGGATGATGAACAGAATGGCTAACCATGTAACAAAATGGAGAGGGCAAACAAGCAAACAATAGCGTGATAAAAGGGTAGAGATGGACCAAACGCGAAGGCAAACATACTCTTAGATAACAGAGACGTTAGCATGCAGAGGTAGGTTGGGATGTCAGGGACGATACAAGGGTGACAGGCAAGTAAAACAAAGGGGACAGGGCGTGGTGAAATGTGAGCATGGGAAATAAGAAAATATGTGAATGGAAGGAAGGAGTTGACGAAGAGAGGACTTGTGTTGGAGAGGTGGGTCATTGGGCGGCAGAAGAGTCAGATCTAGTGTTTGTAAGATACAGCGTGTCAGAAAACTCTCTTCGCAGTGGTGGTGAGAGTTCTAAATACAGAAATCATGTTGGTAGCACGAGCAGCAGCAGCTTGTAACAAAAGGAAACGTAAATTGCGGACTCTCCACGATCATAAAGAGTTGCTGAAAATATTGTCCCCTTGACTTGTTTCCCAGTGATGTGCTTGCTGCCAACATAAACACAATTTTTAAGAGGAGGCCCTGATTCGGCTCGGTGCAGGTAGACATTCCTACCGCAGTATACAGGATGTCGGGGGAGGAAACGTCAAAACTTCGAAAATAAGCTCTTAAGACAATTCTAAGCATATTTTGTCTAATAAACTATGTGGATATTCCGAATGGTTGAGTCGCAATGAACACTCAAGAGTTGGTTTGAAAAATTGATTTCTAGGCAAAAATTTGCATTATAGAAGCATAGAAACACTCCAGAAACATGTTAATTGTTTATTATTTACAAAAGAAATTCATATATTTGCTCAGACAGAAAAATTAAGCGAGAAATAAAAAAGCAGTCGAAATGTGTAAATGGGGTGCTTTTTTATTTCTCGCTTAATTTTTCTTTCTGAACAAATACGTTCATTTATTGTTTTAAATAATAAACAGTTTGCATGTTTCTGGAGTGTTTCTATGCTCCTATAATGCAAATGTTTGCCTAGAAATCAATTTTTCAAACCAAATTTTGAGTGCTGATTGCGGCTTAACCATTCAGAATATCCACGTAGTTTATTAGACAAAATATGCTTAGAATTGTCTTAAGAGCTTACTTTCGAAGTTTCGACGTTTCCTCCCCGGACACCCTGTATAATGGAGCTGGATGGCAGCGGGACGGGGATGTACTTCCAGCTAAACGGCGGCGAAATGGAGCCGATTACAGTCGAGCCAGCACGGCAACCGACTGAGTGGGGAAGATGTGTACACAAACGAGTGTCGGCAAACCGCCGTCAGAAAGGCGACAGCAAGTACCCCCGAGCGGAGGCTAAGGGTGGCTCTTTGAAAAGGGAACGAGAGGGAGGTGAAACCTCTGGTCTGGCGCCGAGAGGTTCACAATTGGAGCGCTCTTGTGCATCTCTCTCTTTACTTGATAATCGAATTCCAATAACCGGCAACATTCTCTCTCTCTCCGCGACGCCGCGCCACGCCGGATCGCCCCCCCCCCCCCGGCCTCCTGCCCCCCCGCCCCAGCCACCCCTCCTACGTCCCCGTTCCCCGACCCACCGCGTCGGCACACGCATACAGCAGTCGCGAAGTATTAGCATCCAAAAGACATTACCTCGAGCCGGTGATACGCATTAAAGAGGCCCCTTTCGCAGACCCCGTCACCATCAGATGCATCTTAATGCGTGCCTTTTTATGCTTCCGGTTGTTGCGCTGCGTAATCAACACAATGGAAACAATGTGACCGCCTTAAATGCGTATCGTTTGCCCCGTGGCCGATGTCGCGGTCTTGAGATGACGGCCGGGAAATAAGGAAGAAAAAAAAAGTGTGTCAAAATGAATGGAGAAAGATAACGGACTTCTTTTGAGATTAAAAAGACTCGATTTAGATATTTTGGGAGACGCAAATTATCCGGTGTTTCGTTGCTTCATTTCTGAGGATCCCTGAGGACGCAGCTTTTGTAAAGAAACGGCTGACTCGGCGCCACCGCAATGGCTTCTTTGTTATGAGACCGAAAATACGCAGTTTGCTTTAAATGAGAAATATCATCGTTCTTCACTAATCTCCGTAACAGAAATTTCGCTTTGCAAGAAAAACGCTTGAAATTCCCAGTGTGAGAGGTCTTTACTAAAATCTGTCATGACTTACTTTGCGTATATACTTCCGGATATTAATCAGCGGCTCAGGAAACTACATCACTAATATATTCTGAAAGGGCATTTCGGGAGATTCGTCGCATGAATCCAGTCACATCGATACGACTCATTCCATATCAATCTTTCCCCTTCACTGTTTTTAAGTTGTACATTTTTATTATCACTATTTTTATTAGTCCTTTGTACCACGTATCAAGAAGGGTGAAAACAAGAAAGATCCCAACACAGAAATATTTTTCTTTTTAAAAGCATACAAGACTGGTAATTACTTGCCGTCTGACTTTTTAAAAAAAAGAATTTCATTCATTTGTCAGTGTCGTGGGTAATTAATAAAACTCACAAGAATAATAATCATAATCAAGATTCATAGCTGGTAGAAATGTAGGAGCATTAATGAGGATGAGCTGAGTGGTCAGTATGGTGCGGCGTTGCGATTTGAAAGAACGAGGCCCCACGTGAAACGGTGCCTTCAATCGTCGTGGGGCCCTTCCTGGGCCAAAGGCGCTTCGCCGCTAACGGGTCTGCGCATGCGCGTCGTCAGTCTGGGTCGCGACGGCCCAAGAGGTCGCGGTGGCCCGGAATAACAGGTAGCTCATAAATTGCGGAGGCACACAAAAAAATAAATGAAAGTTGACAGACCCAAAGCACAGTATAACCAGTATGTTCACTCGCGGCAAATCCCATTGAAAAAGTTTTTTTCGATCACGTGACGTCCGCCATGTTCTTGGTATAACACCCAGCTCGCGAAATACACAATTACTACATTTAAAATGATTTTCTTACATTTATTTTATTCATTAGTTGAATTCATTTTGTTATTCTATCCATTTTATTCAAATCCCACGTCCTCTGAAACAAATTAAACACATACCCTCAATTCTCATATCACACGGTGTATGATATCCGAATGTATCTGGTGAAATTTTATTGGCTGACAACGAAGAACATGGTCGAGGGTACCCAGCGCAAAACTAGATTTTGGAGCAAGTGAACATACTGGTTGTTCTGTGCCCATAGACTTGACGCATATTTCTCTATGGACTTCTGGCTTCAGATTCGCATTCAGCGAGTCGACATACACAGAGAAACAAGTGTCATATCTTTGGGTCTGACAACAACCTCCGAAACCAAAGAATACAATTTCACTTTTTTTTTGACATTTAAAAATAATTGGAAGTTGGTGCCGCAATTCTGGCTTCGGATTCGGATGCAGTGCGTCGACATACATAGACAAAAATGTGTGAAGCCTTTGGATCTGACAACAACCGCCAAAAACAAAAAAATACAATTTCACTTGTGGTTTTTCACGATCTAAAAAACAGGAGGGTGATGGCGCAATTCTGCCTTCAGATTCGGATTCAGCACGTCGAAATACATAGAAAAACAGGTCTCAAGTATTTGAGTCTGGCAAAGATTTTTTTTGTGTACTTGTGCTATCTCTATGTTCTCTATAACATCAAAAGCGATTTGCAAAGATTATGTATCATATTTTGTTGGTGCTGAGAAAAAAGTGGCAGTACGGATGAGTGGAAAAATATGTAACCACAAAAATTTGCTCAATGAAATACGTCTTATGAAGATTCCATTTTTCACTTAGTACGTTACGTCCCAAGAAAACTATAATATGTTCAGAAGTCATCAATACACAAGCGCGAAATATCTATTAGAATGGAACTTGTACAAATTGCAAGATCAGGTAGAACTACATAGAAACATGCTCTAAAGATGGTTTATTGGTTATTCTTGTGTTGTAAGCAAATTATTTTAGTACATGCTACGGTAATAGGATTTTGATAGGAAAGAGGATGAAGGGGAAGAAAGTCGAGGTTCCAAATTAGTAAAACACAATCTCAACGAGTGACTAAAAGTCAACGATTTATGATGTTATATTTTTAATACATTTGAAGTTTACTAATAGTATATGTTTCCAAATCGCTATACAAAGTACTAACACTATTTAATGTCGTCTAAACCGTGATATGAAGGGTTAGGGTAAAATTAAAGAACAAACCTATATTATTGAGGTGAAAATCAAAGAATATGTCAATTTTAAAGAATTGCCAACCTACAGACCTAAAAAATCTGAAAAATAATAAAGAATATTATTAGTGCACATTGTGTATTTTAATTACAGCGCATAATCTAATATTTTTTTCAGATTATGAAAAAAACGTTTCAGTAAGTAGTATTTTATTACATTAGTATTATTTGAAAGATTAACACTAACATTCTGGTTGAGGTAAGAGATACAGGAAGTTGTTTAGATGTTATTGTTGAACGTAGACTCTTCCTTAAAACGGGATGGACAGTAAAGACTTAGAATAAAGTTATCTCAGAAAGGATGATTTCAATCTACTTGATTCCTCAAAGTCTGAACTTCTCAACCTCTTGTACCGGCTAATATTAGCTCAGTGTCAGTACGAGCTGTGTCTGTGCAGCGACTCTGGCTGGGAGGTTCTAGGGTTTGAGTTTCGATTCTAGCGGATTAGCTATATAGTTAGGTCGAATTCAAGACACTGTCTGGAGGGTAATTCGAGCGACCGGCATCCCTAATCGGAAGTTTCCCATAGTTTCTCCGCTAGGTGAATGTCCAAGCACGGACCGCGGGCCATCTTCCTTCCTATTTCCTAAAGGCGGCTCCACACATTCGCTATTCGGCAAACAGCGAGCAACCGCTCGCCGAATACCGAGTAGTATGGATGGGTAGTGGGGATGGAATATTTTGCGTGGTGTCTCCGATCAACACCAGGCAAATGCCGGAGCAGTATCCTAACAAACGGGCCACGGACCGCGCACCATCTTTCTTTCCTGTTCCTTGTCCTCTCCTCACCACTTACACACACACTTACACTAACATGCACTACACTACCACACATGCTGGGAGACCGGTCCAGGGTTTAGAGCTGGTCCCAACTGGGCGGTGTCCCGCTGTGGGAGATACCTGGTAGGGGAAAACCCCGCTAGTCCACAGTAGGCCGACGCCGGATCTCGCCATCCAGGAGGGACGATCCCCGCCAGCTCCCGATGAAAAAACACGCACTACACTGACGGGAGGAATGACCTCAGTAGTTGACGCCCCGGAATCAGTAACAGTCAATCATCAATCTAATTACGATAGCAGTTGACGTGCCCAACAACATCAGTCAAACCAATAATCAATCCACCACTTATTTTCCCTTTTCATGCTTGCTCCTTCGTAACTGTGTCCTGCTTGTATCTTCCGTCGTCTCCCGCGTGTGGAGCAAGGAGGGTGCGTGGCGTAGAGGGGAAAGGGGAAGGGAAGGGGAGGGGAAGGGGAGGGGAAGGGGAGGGAAGGGGAAGTGGGAGGGGAAGGGAGAGGAAGGGGAAAAGGAAGGAATGGGGAAGGGGAGGGGAAGGGGGAAGGGAAGGGGAGGGGAAGGGGGAAGGGAAGGGGAGGGGAAGGGGGAGGGGAGAGAGAGGAAGGGGAAAAGGAAGGAATGGGGAAGGGGGATGGGAAGGGGAAGGGGGGAGGAGATGAAGGGGAAAAGGAAGGAATGGGGAGGGGAAGGGGGAGGGGGAAGGGGAGGGGAATGAGAGGGAGGGGAATGGGAGGGGAGGGGAAGGGGAGGGGGAAGGGGTGGGGAATGAGAGGGGAGGGGGAATGGGAGGGGTGGGGAGGGGAAGGGGGAAGGGAAGGGGAAAGGGGTGGGGAAGGGGGATGGGAAGGGGGGGGAAGGGAAGGGGGAGGGGGCGTGTCTCGTTCCCGCGCGCGGTCGCATCTCACCTCCGCCGCCGCCGCCTCCGCAGGGGGCGCCCTCCCGCGGCGCGGCGCTCGCTCGGGTCAATTGGGCCGCCGCCGCCGTCGCCGCCGCCTCATATTGCCGGATATTGACGGGATCATCATGTACCTGCTCAATTGGGCGGCAAATTGGGGAAATCGGCACCGCCAACGGAGCTGGGTGGCGCGGCTCACGCACACGCGAAGCGACGACGCGGCGCGGGTTCTTGAGCGGCCGCCGCCCCGTAATGGGCCCATGACCTATCATAATTTAGGGGCGGGCATCATGTGCGCGACGAATTACCTTGGACTTTCGGTCTCTATATTTAAATCTTCTGTCTCGCAAACATCACAGCTTAGTTAGGAAGAGGCGAAGTGCTTAATTCGATTTTCTGATAAAAACAACTGAGTTGAACCAACAAGGTAACTTCTAATTTGTACACAACTTTTGTATGATAATTTAACTCATCTTGCAATACGGTATCTTATATGTTAATTAAGTAATTATCGTGTGTAAGTACCCATACATTTTCTTAAAGTAAACAGGATTAATTGACCTACTGCTGCAATTTCAAGAATCAATTATTAAAATGACTTCATTATCATAAAAGTATTTGTTATTACGCTTCATTTGTTATTAAGACATCAGAAAGGTATTTCAAATTAAAAATAAAAAGGAACTTGTCTTCTTAAACGTTGCAGTTTAAAGAAAATAATTTTAAAATGAGAAATATCGGACTTTGAATACTGGCAATTTGAAATTACACGAAATATAAACGAAAATGTTATTATCGATTAAGATACAGGTTACTTTTATTCGGTAGTAAACGTTTTAGTATGAACAGCAGTGTTTACGGCAGCTTTTGGTATTAGCAGCAGTCTTTCACCTATTTATTTCAGTGGGTGAATAAGTGAAAGCTTACACCTCACGAAACTACGTTGAACAAATAAGTTCCTTGTATTTACGATGTGAATCGAAAGAAATATGAAACATTATCAATATTGAAGGTAATGATCAAATTAATTACCATCATTTTATGGTTTCTTCAGTAAAATCAATTCACACTTACTCCCGGAAAATTATGACGTTCGACACTGTTGGTACATTAGCGGCCAAAAATGATTCAAATTTGGGGCCGTTCGTGTAATTAAATTATTTATTACAATATTTGGCGCTAATTAACAGCGCATAACATACATTTCGAACGTCGCGCGCCAGAGATAATGTCCAAAGGGAGCAGTGTCATTTCTTTCAGTGATGTTCTTTGGGAGATAATCTCTTTGAAACTACCCTTCAACTGTCAAAAGTTTTCAAACATGACCGATAGATTGCGGCACCTTCTGGGCAGATAGCTGATTCTCCGAAGCGAATGCGGTTCCGTGTAAGATGCGAAATACATTGCATTATTGAAAAAGTCAGAGAAGCGTAGATGTGTTACAACGGATCGCGTCGCTAAGTCGCGGCTGAAGTAATACGCGCGGGTCGACTCCATTGCCAGCTGCATTATTACGAAGTTGGTACCGTTTCAAGGCCAAGAGGGATTGCATTCTCTGTGAACTAGAGTCTGAAGCGATGTGTGCCTACGATGTGTACCGGTGGCGATGTGTGCCAACCACCTACGCGATGTGTGCACAAAATATGTAACAAAAACTCGTTCCGGAAGCACAAACGCAGGTAATAACACCTTATTCCATACTTCATGATTATTACGATTATTACCAAGTGCTAATATTCTCGACTGCTTTAGTTTTCAGAAACTTTCCCTGGAGTTAGGGAATTGAAAAGACGCGCAGTAGTGTTCTACAGCGCGATATCGTCAGCAAACTCTTCCAATAAAAATCTTAAGCTACATTTGCAGCCTCATCAGACACACTGAGAAACTCAGCCATACCAAAAGCCTAATGACTAGGAACTAGGCAAGACTCTCCTCTCGACATTTTTATAATTCAAATCTAAGTGAGTCGACTTTCGATCGGATTTTTAGATGTGGCAACAGCACACCATCGGTTCCCCGCCCGGAAAAGGAAAGGGGACGGGGAATCATTAACCAGAGGAGGAAAAAATTCATTTCAAGGTTTGTTGGGTGTTTAGGCAATCAGGAAAAAGAAGAGGACCAGGTGGTAGAGGCGAAAGTGGCAGCTGTGAAGACGTAGTAATTGGTGGAGACCGCACGGTGACGACGGAGGTTATGAGGGTGGAAGATGAACTCGGGTGTATATAGAATGTGTTCTTTAATCGAAGGTACTACTTGTCCTGGATCTTGATAGGATATAGAGAACATTCCTTAATTACGCAATAACAGGACAAGATGATTTGCCACCGTCAGTGAGCAATATGAGAAGATTGGTTTCTAAAGTTTTTTACCTTGTCGGGACTGACTGCCTATAAAAAGGGACCACCCGCAACGGTGTGCCCTCTCCCTTTAAGGGCCTCTTGTGAACTCGTAATTCGTACAAGATTTTTTCCGTCGTTTGCGCGTTTCGGATTTAACCGAACCCCTGAGACAGATGCTCAGTTTTACCCGTTCGGGATTACCTTACCTCGTATTATCAGCTCTTCATCTATCTAGCTGTGTCTGCCCGGCCTCTGTTCCAGCGAAGTTTGTTTTCGTCTGAACATAGCGCGTTTTTACTTTCCTTGCTTCGGTCAGTACATGGAACAGCTTTAGGTGTACAGACCTGCACGGTATGGGCAAAAAATAAAACACGTATCCTAAAAGAATTCAGAAGCCTACAACTTTTGTTTTTGAAATATTACCCTTGGACGTGGCCGTAGACACCCGAACTGTGCCATAAGTGACGAGCGATTGCGTGCCCCTTTTAACCCCACTGTCTCTCTCGCCGGCAACAATGATGGGTTGAGACGCACCGAGGTCGGGCTTGGAGGGTGAAACCTCGTGTTATCAGCTCTTCACCTATCTAGCTGTATCTTCCCAATCTATCCTCTCTTCAAGCGAGGTATGTTTCTGGATTAGAGCACGCTTTTACCTTCCTTTGGACAGTACTTGGAACAGCTTTAGGCACACAGACATTCAGGGTACTAGGAAAATTAAACTCGTGACCTATACTTGGATTTTTCGTTCTTGGCGCACCAAGGTCATGGTCGAAAAATGGAGAGGGAAGGCTTTCTCCAATAGGGAGCTTACAAGTCACTGCTGTGTTGTGACGTGGAAACTCCCTATTGGAGAAAGCCTTCCCTCTCCATTTTTCGTCCGTGATATTGGTGCGCCAAGTACGTAAGACCCAAGTATAAAAGACCGGGAGAGGTGGCTCAGTGCATCAACCTGATGTCACTGCAGTCCCTCTCACCGGGAGGTCCTAGGTTCGAGTCCGGCGGCGGCACGATTTTCGACACTAGCTTGTCAGCTAGGTCGAATAATTCAGTCGCTGTCTGGAGGAGAATTCTAGCGGTCGGCTGCTCTGATCGGTAGTTTTCCGTGGTTTCTTCGATCAACACCAGGCGAATGCCGGAGCAGTACCCTAACAAACGGGCCACGGACCGCGCGCGATCTTTCCTTCCTCTTCGTTGTCCTACCCTCTCCTCTTAAACACACACACACTTACACTAACATGCACTACATTACCACACATGTCGGGAGACCGGTCGGGAGCTTACAACTTGTCCCGGCTGGGGCGGTGTCCCGCCGGTGGCCTGGTCGGGGAAAACCCCGCTAGTCGACGGTAGGTCGGCGCCGGATCTCGCCATTCAGTGGGGAAAAGATCATCGCCACTTCCCGAGAAAAACACGCACTACACTTACAGGACTAATAACCTAAGTAGTTGTCACGCCCGGAAACACGAATCCAATCAATCAATCAAACCAAGTATAAAAGAATTCAGTAGCCGGCAACTTGTTTTCGAAAGTATTACCCTTGGACGTGGCCGTAGACAGCCCAGCGGCGCCACATGTCCCGTGCGTTCGCGTGCTCCTTTAACCTCCCCCTCTCTCTCGCCGGCAGCAATGATGGGTGGAGACGCACGCGGTCGCGCATGAAGGGTGAAACCAGAGAGCAACCGCAGCGCGAGCTCCGTGCCCTGCTCCTAGTATCAACTCCGTCGGGGGGCGGTGTCGCGCTCGTGGAGGCGAGGCCTTGCCGTGTCGTGATATACGGAACAAGGACTCGCTACAAATCCTAGCACGTCCTAGGATTATTGCACGTGAGTAACTGCCGCCTGAGACTCGCGCGACTTCGGACGACGAAGGGCTGGCCAACGCTGCACGACACTTCTCCGAAAAGGCTATTGTGTAATATGTCGCACTGAGTCTGCAATATTCTGCACATTTGTGAGTTCTTTTTAAAAACCTTACGGCATATTTTCTTTCACTGCAACGAAATTAGAAGTGATCATGAAAATAAAATGGTTGCAAAATTCAACTCGTTGCTAAAGGTTTTACTACAGTTCTCATAAGTTTTCACAAACAATGGAATTTTTTTTCGTGTCCAGCACGAGTACTTTCATTGATGTGCAATAATTTCTTACTAAAAGAGGGAAATGATGTCTTGTGTCAGAAGTTTAACTAAGATCCATGTGTACTTTATATGTGAACTGTTGCCCCAATAGAAAAGACTAGTGAGTAAATCAGTAAAAAGAAAAAAAAACTATAAATTAAAACACATAAAACAAAAGCCTAACCTGTGAACATGAACTATATTGACCGATGTATTAAAAGTAGTGTACAGTAATCCCTCAATATTCGCGGGAGGTAGGTTCCCAAAAAACATCGCGAATGTTAAACCCGCGAATCTTGAGTCTATCTTTGAATGAAGAAATGTGGGTTAGGATCTTGAATATCGAAAAGACGTTCAAAAAGGAAAGAAAAAATATCTGACAAACAATTGCAGTAGAACTGAGTATGCGCTACTTCAAAGACATACTATTAATATTTCAAAGAGAAGAAATAAAACAATATTTGAAACTTATTTCAAACTTGAAAGTGATTGAATATAGGATTTGATTATTTTGTGTTTATTCTCGTATACAAATGAGTCCATAATTGTATTAATCTCTTAAATTTCAAAGTTATTTCCCTGTTCGGATTAAATTCGAATGCCCTTTGCACCAGAGATTATTGAGGAATTAGAACGTCTTTAACTGTTTTGACATTGAAATTGCTCCAGATTGCAGTTTTGCTTCCACTACTTCATCATTACGTTCCAGGAAGTTTTCTTCGTTGATGATTTCCCGAAGCTCCTCTTCAGTGATATCATTATAAAGAAAGTTTCACAGATGCTGAATGTATTTTCTGTTCATGTGGCCAAAACCCTTAACTCCAATTTATCGCAAATGAATTGAATTATTTTACAATTGTGTTATTCTATTAATGTGAATTTGCTGCGTTTCGTGACCATTTGAAGTGGAATCCATTGCGTGGTCAAATAATTGAAAATGGTCAATTTCAATTAATTGACCAATACCCATGAACCACGCAATGGATTAATGTGAATTGTCATTCCTATTTCGACAATTCTACAGAACGTGAGCTCCGTCTGGAGTGTTTGCCGAGTTCGTTTCCCAAATGACGATGACAAAGGAAGTAAAATGTGCTCGCTTACAAAAAAAGTAGCACGACCAAAAGAACGCACTCGCGAATGTTGAAGCCACGAACGATGAAACCGTTCGCGGATGCCGAGGGATTACTGTATTTGTTCTTTTCAGTTTTGACATGACATCATACTGAGTATCAAATGTACACTTCTTTAATTATTTCATTCTTGCCTTTGGTCTACCAAGATGTTTTTTTTGTTTTTGTTGATCGTGCTTTAGTTCGTGATTTTCAAACGTCAACATTTTGCAGAATCACAAATAATCGAAATAGATTGCAAATAAGAAAGCAAAAAGCACTACATACAAAGCTGAAAAGTTTTAAATCATCATAACTAAAACCCATGAAATCCCTGGCAGTAATAACCGCTTGTTTGACCGTCGGCTCCGCGGGGGAGCTTCACTACTCCCCAGACGCAGAGAAAAAGTGCGCGCCCACATTTACACAGCGTTTTCTGCTCCTCTCCTCCGCGCGTCGGCGAGCGTGCAGGCAGCGCTTCACATAATATATTTCGGGCCGCCTCTCGCGCCGCGACAGGCGCGGCCACTGCACCGGGCAGCCGCCAGCGTCCGACGCGAGCGACGCCGCCAGCGCCGCCACCGCCGCCACCCCCTCCACCCCCGCCGTTGCCGCCGCCGCCGCCACCGCCACCGCCACCCGCGCTGCCACCGTCGCCACCGCCGCCAGCGCCGCCAGCGCCGCCACCGCCGCCACCCCCTCCACTCCCGCCGTTGCCGCCGCCGCCGCCACCCCCTCCACCCCCGCCGTTGCCGCCGCCGCCGCCACCGCCACCCGCGCTGCCACCGTCGCCACCGCCGCCGCCGCCGCCACCGTCGCCACCGTCGCCACCGCCGCCGCCGCCGCCACCGCCACCCGCGCTGCCACCGTCGCCACCGCCGCCGCCGCCGCCACCGTCGCCACCGCCGCCGCCGCCGCCGCCGCCACCGTCGCCACCGTCGCCACCGTCGCCGCCGCCGCCGCCACGCCGCCGCCGCCACCGCGCGACGCGGGACGAGGTGGGCGGGGCGCAGTGCCCCGTGGCGCCAGCAGCAGCGGTGGCGGCGCGGGTGGCGGTGACGGTGGCGGCGGCGGCAATGAGACTAGATGTGACGGGGCCAGGAAATGAGGTTGTGAAAGGGATGCGATGGTGGCGTCTGGGCGGGAGGGAAGGAAGGAATGGGACGTGGATGGAGTTGTGGTGGTGGTTGTAGTGGATGGGGTGGTGGTGGTGGTGGTGGTGGTGGTGGTTGGCGGTGATGGTAGCGTGTTGGTGGAGGTGGTGAGGTTTGGGGGTGGGGCAGGGGCGAGGGGCTGGTGGTGGCGTTGAGGGGAAAGGGGTGGTGGCGGTAATGCTGGTGGCGGTGGCGGTGGCGTTTGTAACGGTATTGCTGGTGGTAACGGTATTGGTGGCGCTGGTGGCGGGTTGGGGTCGGAGAAGCCTTGGGGGCGATGGTGGTGGAGGGAAAGGGGCGGTGGTGGTGGTGGTGGTACTCGGGATGACGCAAGAGTGGGTGTGGGGCCAGGGGCAGAGTCGGAGACAGCAGCGTTGGCGGGGATGCAGCGAGTGACAGTAAATGCAAACAGGGTTGCGTCGGTGCTCTACCGTGGAACAGAAGTGGGAAAAGCGAGGGGCGGCGGAGTTGGAGGTGCAGGGGGGTGCAAGGGCGACCTCTGACTGCAGGTGAGGGAGGGCGCGGGGGAAGTTGATTTGAACTCTGCAGTAGCGAGGACGAACTAACAGCGCACTAGTGTCCACTGGCACGTGAAAAGCCAATTCATAATATTGCTGTCCACACATTTACCAAGGGAAAGTTCGCAAGAAAGTCAACACAGTTGCAGTTGGAAATATCGCCTCCCCCTTGTGGACGGAGTTTAATTGAAGTACGCTCTAGTCAGCATGCGGTTCAGGAATCTCTCTCTACGTCTTTGTAAATAAAATTATTAATATTAATTTCCTTTCTTTCCTTTTTAGTTTGGCGGTTCAAGTAAAAACTACAGGTAATGGCTGTAGAAAAGCGATACTCGAAAAAGAGAGAGTGAAAGTAACGATCAGATGTCACGGGAGAAAAATACTTATCTAAGAAATAAGATTATTCCAAGAAAACGAGAGAAAAGAGAACTATTTGATAAAGCAGTACGGAAAAATAACGGTCATAACATGTGACAAGGGAGGAGATAGATAAGGCAAGTGGTAATGAAATAAGGATTACAATGACGATGGCGGAACATTTATACGAAAAGAAAGAAAATACCGAAAGAAAATTAAAGAAATGAGATAATTATAGAAACCTGAGGAAAGCTGTTATGGGAAACATTATTGTCAGAAAAGGTCAGACAAAAAAGAAATAATCGTTGAGCATCAATGGGCAGAAGATGCAGCGGGAAGCGAAAGAAAATAGATGATAGATGCCCGTGAAGCAAAGCAAGCAGCGAAATGGCGCACTTGGGCAGTGCGGTCGGAGAACCAGCGCACGGCGAGTAGTGATGCGACATCGATAACAAAACATCGATGTTAGCAAACATCGGTACTCAAAATTAAAACATTGATGTTAAAATACATCGACTAAAAACCATCCACGTTTTTGAACATCCATGTTTTTAGACTGGATTAGTAACCTCTCACATTAAATTCATGTGCATTAAAATTTAATTTGACAGGGTTCGTGTTTATCAATTCGTCGAATAAGGGTGCGACAAGAAGGGGCACAGCATATTTGCCCACAGCATATGCCCACAGCATATTTGTGTGGCGTATCTCAATGTGCGAAATGAAAATTAATGAAAGAGGAAATACAAGGACATGGAGATCATCTCGGGCGAGACAGAATGGTCGATGAAGTTAGTGCAAACAGCGTTAACTTTTACAGTATTGTGATCATGGAAATTATTCGTTCAGAAACAAATCATCGAAAAAGAAAAAGAAAATCGTTCAGTTAAAAAGACATCGGTGATAACACATAGATGTTAAAAAAACATGGGTGTTAACACATCGATGTTAAAAAACATCGGTGTTAATACATCGACGTATAAAACATCGATGTTTCTACGAAACCAGTGGCAAACCACGCACATGGGATGGGGTGGAGGCCCCTGAAGGGCAGTACGCAAAACGCGCGGACGAAGGCGACGGCAACGCAACGCTGTCCCGGCAGAGGGCGTTGAACGCGTGCATCCCGCCCAGAGCCAACAGGAGCCTCGACCAGACGAAGCGGGCGCAGCGGGGAAGGGCGCGGACCGGAGGGATGTAACGCTGCAGGACGGGGTGCAGCGGGGAAGAAAGGAATGTAGCGGGGTGGGGCGTCACGGGGCGGGGCAGGCGGGGAGGAAGGGGTGCGTGGCGAAAAGGGCGGGTGAAAGGAGACGGGGCAGGTTGAAGCAACGTGGAGCAGGGATAAGTGGGGACGAGTACCACACTGTGAAGGCTGGAGCGAGAGGGAGTCTGTGAATGGTGGGGTGAAGCGAAGTTGCCGAAGGAAATAGGGTGCGAGGTGAAAGGGGTGAGTGAAAGGTGGCGGGGTGATGGGAGTGAAGGGGCGGGGCGGAAGGGAGGGATATGGAGCGGGGATGGGTAGGTGAGGAGGAGTTACGGGGCGGTGAAGGCTGGAGCGAAGAGGAGTCCATGAATGGGGGGGTGAGGCGGAAGGGCGGGTGGGATGGGGTGCGAGGTGAAAGGGATGGGTCGAAGGGGGCGGGGCGATCGGGGTGAAGGGACGGGGCAGAAGGAACCAACATGGAGTGGAGATGAGCAGATAGGAAGGAGTACGAGGCGGTGAAGGCTGGAGCGAGGAAGAGTCTGCGAACAGCGGGGCGAGTTGGAAGGGCGGGTGGGATGTGGTGCGAGGTGACAGGGATGGGTCGAAGTTGGCGGGGCGATGGGGTGAAGGAGCAGGGCGGAAGGAAGCAACATGGAGCGGAGATGAGCAGATAGGAAGGAGTACGAGGCGGTGAAGGCTGGAGCGAGGAAGAGTCTGCGAACAGCGGGGCGAGTTGGAAGGGTGGGTGGGATGTGGTGCGAGGTCAAAGGGATGGGTCGAAGTTGGCGGGGCGATGGCGTGAAGGAGCAGGGCAGAAGGAAGCAACATGGAGTGGAGATGAGCACATAGGGCGGAGTAAGGGGCGGTGAAGGCTGGAGCGAGGAGGAGTCTGCGAAGGGTGGAGAGAGGCGTGAGGGCTCGGGTCGCGAAGGCCCGGAGCGGGGACGCTGCAGCGCGGGGCGTGGCGTGGCGTGGCGGCGTGCCGCGCGGGCTGTACAGATGACATAATAGGCTGCGCGGGCATTCGGTTAAGTGCGCCGTGTAGCGCTGCCCGAAGCCTATCCATTAGCCCCGGATTTATGGGGCGCGGGGCGGCGGCGGCGGCGGACAGCGCCATGTCAGGTGGACACGTGTGAACGCGTGTTGGGACACGTGCGCTCGCCTCGCTCAATCTTTCAGCGCTCCGTGCTGCGCATCGCCCGTCGTCACTCTTCGCCCTCGACCGCCCCCGCAGGCAGCCAATGGCGATGAGGTCACCGAGTGAGCTCTTCTGACTCCTTTGACGCTCGTTAAAAATGAACTCTCCCAACGAAGGGACGGAAAGTATCAAAAACAGCTAATAAGGTCGTTAGTACCGTAAATGTAGTGCATGTTTTAATCAAGGAACATCACGATTATCTTCCCCCGATGGCTGGAGAGATCCGGTGCCGACCTACGTCGGTTTGCGAGGATTTTCCCAACAAGGTATCTCCCACCAACGGGACACCGCCCCTGCTGACCGCCAGTGAGCGCAGTGACCCAGTGAGTGACTTCTTTGCCGCTCGTTGAAAATGGGCGGTCCCAAACGAAGGGACGGAAAGTATCAAAAACAGCTAGTAAGGTCATTGGCTAGCAGAGTATTCTCTCTTCACTAATCCCTTACCTTCGACACTTCCACCTCTTCCAGAGTTAGATCGCGATAGGTTTTTTTAGTGCATGCGTCAAGTAAATTTTTATTAAAATGGAAGTAAATTATAATGTTTCAAGCGTACTTCTGAGCTTGGGATACCTAAAAATTTCCATTTTTTAAGAATTCGATTCCAATTTTTTTTTAATTGCCTTGAGGAATTTTTTTTTTTTCTTTTCGACTTTAGTTGTACATTTTCGGAATTCACTCAGATATTATTCCGAACTACAAAGGCCAGAGTGAAAGTTGAGAAACCACTCTAGGCTCATCTCTAGGCTCGGCTATTGAGAACAATTAATAAACTCTCAACATTACCTTTACTACTTTTATTACGCGATAACCTTTTTAACTTCGTTTAACGATACTTCTGTAGATGAAATCTCACGTTCCTACATAACCAGCACATAATGTTAGTGCATAAGAAATATACAAATAAAAGATTTAAGGATGTAAACATGTTTATGTCAGCAATAACTGCATCACAGCCGACGTAACTTCTTGTGGTGTTTAAGGCAATAAGCAAACATTTGTTTCTGTGAAAAGACATTAGAAAGAATTCATCTCTTCATTTCTTTGCTGACTTGATTAGCGTAAAACGAAAAGTATTAACGTCATACACATTGCATGACGTTAGCAGAAACGTAAATTTTGGTTTTGGACCGTTATCACTATTTTAAGATATTTCATCCCCCTAATCAAGACGAACGTGCCTCCTATTACGTGGCTAATCCATTATCCCGAACATCGTGGCTCATTCACGATGCATCATGGTGAGCGCGTCTTCGCAGGCACGCACAGGGGTTGGGGGGGCGGGAGGGGCGCAGCGCGTGGATATAGACATCGCATCGACAGGCGACGAGGCGCGCGCGCGTCGGGGATGACGGATCACCGCGCCGGCCCTAAGACGGCTAGGCGGGCGCCGGGCCGCCCCGCCCCGCCCCGCCCCACCTCGCCCCGGGCCGCCCCGCGCCGCCCCGCGCCGCCCCGCGCCGCCCCGCGCCGCCCCGCGCCGCCCCGCCCCCGCCCCACCCCTCGCGCCGCCTCGCGCCGCCCCGCGCCGCCCCACCCCGCGGCGCGCCATGCCGCCCCGCGCCCGGGATAATTCCAGCGGAGATTACCCCGGCCAGCCACAGCCGGGCTGTCCCCGCGGGTCACAGCGCCCGCCCGCCCGCCCTTCGAGAAGGGCACTTTCCTTCCCTTCCCGGCGTACCTGCCCCGCCCCCTTCCTGTCCCTTGCGCCCCTCCACTCCTTTCTTCATCACTGCAGGGGCCCTGCGTTCGAGATAGGACGAGACCCTTGTAAAGCGGCTCGTTCACGCGCGGGATGTGTGCCTTTTTGCTTGTCCGTGGTGGCAGGCGTTGGGCTTAACGCATCCCATAGGCACCCTCCGCCAAGGACTCCCGGTTTTGCCCGTCCTGTTTCATCCTGTCTCGGGTTAATTACTCCGCGGCACTCTCAATGACCGCACCGGCTCATCCATTGCTCGCCTTGGTACGGGCTATGGTGGCTTTTGTCCTGATCAGGGCACGACGCTAGCTGCACTTCAGCGCATCGTACTCTGAACAGGGTTAGCCGCACAGGCCGTAACGACAAGGACCACTATAACCTTGCATCGTGAATCGAGAGGGACGAATCGAAAATCAGGAGCCGATGGGTTGTATTCACAGCAGTATTACATCACGAGTTTACCCGTCAATCGTTTTTTTCCCTTCGAAAAAGGAGTTCTAATTAGGAGAAAACGATCTAGCAAATCATGAAACTGAGACATGGACTTTAGAAAGAAGCTGAAACCCAGGATGGTCAACGAGTTAGGTGGTTTGAAAAAAAGTGGCAATTTCAAAAGTATTGAAAGAAGCAAATTCATACGATTGAATTTAATTACTAGATCATTCAGAAAAAAATCATTTTGGAGTTTCAAGACAAAGCGCAGGTTTTACGTTTAATTCCGGTAGAGATTTCCCCGACGAGGGTTATGCTGTCCTCGCCCATTATACCGTGCCTGCTGCCCCCCGGTCTGGCTTATAGCAAAATCCGCCTAAGAATTAGCCAAAATGAGAGTTCGCTGAACAAGTGAACATCACATGTAATTCAGAGAAGTATCCCTCTGCCGCGACAGCTGTTCAGCCACGCGTCTTTGTAAAGTGGTTATGTTTGTTTATGGCTCTAGTTAAGACATCACGGTTCACATCCGTGTAATTATAAAAAAAAGAAATTGATAAAGCACGGAACGCAAAGCACGGAACGATGGAACTCTCTCGATCACAGCTCGCCACCTTACCGCACAGGAGCAGAAAACACGTGCACCAGTGCGCATCTCACATTCAAGACTCGGTTTTAAAATTAACCCAATACTTATCACACAAAAAGTAAATTCACTGTAATGTTTCTAAAAAGTAGTTTTTACAGAAGATCGCATAGCACTGCACGTCCTAATTTTAATTATTTCTCATGGTGCAATATATTTTTGTCGGACGAGGCCGTCACAAAAGGAAGCGTCGTAGCCATTTACAAGTTAGCCAACTGCAAACGAACAACTGGAGGAAGGAGAGCCTTATGGACTCAACGATACAACGAACACAGAACCTTCAGTTATGTTGCCAGCACTAGCTGTCAAAACGGTCCTTTCTTATAAAAATCGCTCTATAACACAGCGTGCCGGCATGATCCATGTCTTCACCAACAGATGTTCTCAAAATTAAGAGGAATACTCATAAAAATTATCGCTTAGTCATTTCATCCGATGAACAGCATTTCTAAGAATAAAACGTATTCTTGAAAATATCATTAAAAAGAATATGTTCTGGTATGTGTTGTAAAGTTACAACCAGACGGATATAGTTGTTCATCGGATTCGTTTCCGTTTAAATGAAATTAATATTGATAATGGGCCCTATCTAGTACATGTGTGTAAATCGGGGGAAAATCGAAGCCTCAGCCGATCGATTAGTCAACAGATTCGATCGTGGACTAAATCATATGCGAATCATTTCTCCTGCGTATTTCTTTCTATTAATTAACATTCGTTGCTCATGACTCACAGCCGCATATTTTTAATACTCTATTCTCCTGTACAAAAAGTGAAAAGACTAAAATCGGTAAACTTGGTGTGTATGACATATTACTTGACTTCATGACTGAAAGAAATCATTGGCTACATAGTATGTTAACTCTTTTCAATAATGGCACCACATTGTATCAGAAATAGTCACTTGATGATATCCTAATTTTGTACACATTTTGATGCCAACTTTCGAATCTCTCTTCCCGTACCCTACGTCATTCTTAGTTTTATTTCCTGGCCTGACGTATTCCATTTCATTTCAATGTAGCTTTCTTCCCCAAGGATCCTTCCAAGCCTTACTTATTTCTCCGCCTGCTTCTCTTTAATCCATCCGATTCACAGTCATTCTCCCTCCTCCGATTCTTCTTGTTCTTTCACTCCCGATCATTACCTTTGTCCCACTCCCCACCCATGACCATCCCTCTCCCTGTCCCGCTCCATTCATTTCCGTGCGGCGGCGCGGCGTTGCGCTGATGTAGTTGGAGCCCCTCCCCTCTTTGGGTCCCGCCGCCAGCCCCAGCCTCCTCCTCCCCCGCTCTGGGCCACGCCAGCCGGCAAGCGCCCCGCTCACGGCGCGGCTCGTTGTGACGGTCTGCGGTGCAAGAGCCAACAGCGCTCCGTCGCAATCGACTACCTGCTCGAACCCACCTCCACTCTAAGGGGTGGGCAAAATCCGCCGTTTGAAAATTGTGCGTGTTGGCGATTTTGCTCGACTGGAAAAACTTGGTTGTGATGATAATACGAGTACAACGATTGTAGCGTCATGCGACACCTTGAGTGAAGGTTATTTAGATCTGCCTGATGAAGATTATTTAGATCAGCCTGATGAAGGCTGAATAAAAGCCGAAAAGTTGGCAGGTTAAAAATGGTTTTGTTTAATGACCTACACTCAAGAATCATTCCATAATATTATTAATAGAGGTTAAGAAATCAAGCGCGTGTAAATTTCAAGAGGACAAGATGGCGGCCAAACGGGGATTCTTTAAGCACGTAGGCAATGTGTACGTAATGTGTATTTATATTAAAAAATCCGTCTGTTTGTAGCCCTGATGAAGGCTGAATAAAAAGCCGAAACGTTGGCAAGTTAAAAATGGTTTTGTTTAATGACCTACACTCAAGAATCATTCCATAATAATGCTATTTGGATCATTGATGCCCAAATTGGGAAGGCGCGACCCCAAAGGGAGGCGTAGAGACAAGTCACGGGGGTGCGGGACCCATAGAGCCGTGGTGTACCCGAACATTTCCGAGGACTTGGCGCGCTAGGAAGATTTTGCCAGAGTTGTCTTGATTGCACTGTGTGATTTGTGACGTATCGATCAAGATGAAATCAGCAAAAAAAAAAAAACAAACAAAGAAAACGTATGTATGACATTGTTTATATTAAATATTTGCGTTTTATTTGCGTGCTTAAGGGTAATGATCGTTTAGTAAGTATAATAATCGTAATGATGGTAATTCAATAAAAATCAATGTGATTGCGGATAGAATAGTTCAGATAATCTCAATGGTTTGTCCTACAAGAAGAAATCGATTGGTATGAAGGCGTCGAACATCCTCAGTGTGTTATTTGCTATGTAGTATTAATCAATTTGTGCGACAAGCATTTTCAGCACTAGTTACAAAATTGAAACAAAGTATCGGGGAAAACATAACATTGTTAATTATTTACGTTTTGCACTTTCTGATTCTCAACCAAGGATAAGGAATCTGATAAAAAATGCGAGTTTATCCTTCTCACTGATTTTTCTTGCCCTCTGTTTAATTTTAATCCCAACTTGTAATATTAATTAGTCACAAATCGATAGCTTTTTCTTGATTTGACCTTACTTAAGAAAAGAACATTTTAACAAGAGGTCAAAGAAACCTTAATTAACTTGTAAAATTGTAAAGAGTCAAAAAAATACGTATTGTTACTCAATGTAACATATATTTTATTCATTACCAAATAAAAATTGCAAAAAGGTGCGGGAAGTTTTGCTATTGACAAATGGGAGTGTGGTAAAATAAAGTCAGGGACACCCTGATATAGATCAAATATTTTACTCTTATTACACTACACAACAAATTTGCAGTCAGTTTTGAGAAAAATTTGAAAATGCTCTAGAGGATTCATGTAAACTACTCCACAAAATTAAAACATCGGTCTGTTCTTCCAATCAACTTAAAACAGATGTTCAAAAAATGGTAATCTACAACCCACATGAATACCTCCATTTCTACCAGAAATTTTTGATATAGTCACAGGCTGAAGTGGAAATTGATGATGAGTAGATGCTGGTAATATTAATTTAGTAAAAGTATTTTTCATGTCCATAAAAAACATTATGTTAATTCGCTTCCTAATGAATTTATTCTACGATTATATTGTTTCATAAGTCCAAAACTAAAGAAATAAAAAATCTCTTTATTATTTTATAATTATTTTTTAAAGGAAATATATTCAGGGTACAAAAAGGTGTCTGTATATTTCGTATCATAGAAATACAAATTTTAAGATACTAAGTAACCCAAGTAATCAATAATGACAAGTTGTACAATTTTTGTGTAGAACGTAACAGTCCCAGATGCCAATTGTAGGTGCTATTTTTTGTTGTGGTTGTTTTTTTCCTTTTTTCACAAAAGTATGGAAGAAGGATTTTTCCCCTTTGCAAATCACGGATTCAATAAAAGAAAAGCGAATATCGCCTAATAAATGTTTATCAATCTACATATATATATTCTTCTACTACTATGTATTCTTCAAACATTGCTCAATCCATCGATAGTACAACATATACGAGTCCATATCGTACAACTAGCCACAGAAACGATATTTTACTCGAAACTTAAAAAAAATAATTATTTTATGTATAAATTGAATAAAAATTCACTTTGCGTGTAACAAAATGAATTACGCAAAAGATGTTGAGTATTCAGAGGAGGGATTAGTAATATATTTTTGATGTTGAAATAAATGAAAATAAAATATAAAACACTTAAATGCATTACGAGATGTTAAAATCTATATTATATGCTAAGTTACATTTTGTCAATAATACACACTTTCAAACGGATTTACCAAGAAATTTAACATCAAGTCAGAAAAGTTCTTTAGTGTACAGTCAACGGTTGCTAACCCCTGGTCTAAATCCCTAGGGATTGGCTTGTAAACACATTATGGGGCTTTAGTGATCACCAAACTCACAAATTTGGTTTCGTGGAGCTATTAGAACGACCCGAGGGGGTAAAATTGCACCCAGTGAGTTAACTCAGCGGTTAGCCAGCGAAAATGAGATTTTCCTGGAAGCTTGCGACATCTATCCTTAGCAATGTAATTGCACTTTCTACTGTTCCTCGATAAAATTTCTTTCGTCACTCGCATGGTAACCTTTAAATATCGACTATTCCGCGTGAGATAACTAAATTGAAATTTTTTAAATGTAAATTTTCATGTTTGTTTGCACAAGTGCCGGACACAATCAATGACAATAATTGTAGTTTTGAGGGTGCAATAGCAGAAAACATAACACTTAAATACAGGTACGATGAGATGTCGAAATTTGTATTAAATATTACGGGTAATTGTATCTGCAATTCTTCGCAGTTGAATAATACGTTTGGCCTCAATTTAAGAACTACACACATTTTCAATTAATATTTGTCGAATTGGCTCATTAAAAATAAAATGATCATACGTAACGAAAGAATAGCTTAGTGTAGTACTATACACTCGGATGTTACATACATGCAGGCTCCTAGAAAGCATGTAACGGGAAAAAAAAGCATCACTTGAATAATTCTAACGCAGGGGTCAGTGATGATCAACAGTTTGACAGTAGATCAATAACCGAATATGAACGGGTGTATGATTGATACCATATCATACATACCATTCGTTGCAAAAATATTAATGAAATTGATATTTATTTGTTCCCTAATATAAATCAAAAAAACATTTCATTTTTAATTACCAATTAGTTCATTGAAATTATTATCGGCACAATGCACTGGACAAAAGTACTTTTCATATCTTAAAACTAGTGTTGCCACAACTTAACATACTTTCTCGCATTATTTGAAAATTGTTGCAATTTTATAAAATCAGGGAGTTTAACGAAAAACAGACGCGTGCCCTTTATACAAGCATATTTCGTTCCATTCGAGGAAAAAATAAAGAAACAATTTAGAGCCCTTTCTGAGGGAATGTTTTTGAAACTGTCAATATTTGACCCAAAATTGCGCGAAAAACTAACATTATTTTGAAAGAATTGTGCATGACTTCATTTATATACCTAATTTTTAAGAGCATACTTCTTTGCGAAAAGAGGTCTATTTTCAATATTGCAGTTGTAGAAAGCCACCTATTTTTTTTTTCCAATTTTTGAAAAATTTCGTGTAAAGTATCCCCAAACCCAAAATTTCCGTGTCAAATTCAAGGGGCCGCTACATTGCCCAAATCGATTGGGGAAAAAAATTGGTGAGTATACAGTATACGGTATAGTCACAAGTGGGGTTTACAGACGGATAGACAGAAACGGACGAACGTTTTATCCTAAATCGAATTTTCAGAATCAAGGGCCCACAAATCGAAAATTCTGACTATAGAAGGATAGGACTGTACAGAGGTGTTACAAAACGTTATTTACTAAATTTAAAAACAGGAATGGTCCACATTTTTGGTATCAGGGACCAAAAAAACGAGTTTGTTTTGTAGAAAAATCGTCATTTTTGTAGCAGTATTACATTATTTTCTCTATACTTCGTAAGTAGTATGTGAGAAAGTAAAACGCTCAACACAGACTTCGTTTGTTAACTAAAACACAACAATAAGGAATGAGCTACTCAGAATCGAACGCGTTCGTTTACAGAAAATTAAAATATTTTCGAAAATATTGGTAAGTTGAATTGTTATTTTTAAGTAATTTAAGTGCAATTATTTGTGTTATGATGAATTTCTAAGCTGTATAAAACCATACAAGGGTGAACGACGGAGACCATTTTCATAGAAGAAGTCGATGCAAGGAAAGGGTCGGGAATATCTGATATAAAATACTTCTCACTACTTGCCTAGAAAAAGTAATTATTTAATTTTAGGGTTATAATACCATTTTATGTGAAATGTAGTCTATGTAACATTTCAATAAGAAGAAAGAAATATAAATGTCAGTCTTTGATTTGTACGCCTTCGAAAACTTCTCGACCCTAAATAAACCACCTAAAAAGAAAAATGATTTCGGATATAATCGACCTTTACGTCTTAATTAAATTTCTATTTTTGTGAATATAGCTTCTTTTTAAAAACTCACTTTGTTTTAACTACCTTGTGTATTTTGGTACGTCAACACTAATACCGACCCGAAAACATATTGAACTTGATTTACTGAACAGTCAAAATACATGAACCCTTTCAAGAGATTTAAATAGAGAAAAAATAATGAGTATCAAACGTGTAGTACAAGAGCATTAGAGATTGAGATAGAAATATAATACAAAACTATTGCTAACTCGAATTAAATAAAAATAACTAAATACAAATCTATTGCAAACTCGAAATAAATTAAATAAAAATTTCTAATGACAAATCTATTGCAACGTGAATTAAATAAATAAATACCTAAATGAATAAACTAATACAGAGTCGGCTCATTAGCCGACCCAACCATGACGGCACGTGCTTCACGCGCACTCGGCCGCATTCACCCCGCTGCATTACGCGCCGCACGCACTGGGAAGAATGCGGGCGTCGCGCCCTTTGTGGGGGCTGCAGGTGTGTTTCTGGCCGGCGCGGCGATCCGCGTGTTCGAAGAAGAGATTTATACGCCCGCTCGCCCGCCCGCCCGCGCCTTCCCCGCCCCCCGCCACCGCCCCCGGCGGAACAAAGGGCGCATTCTGACGTCACCGGGAGGGGAGTGGCGGAGGCGGCGGCGGCTTCAAACTTGGGAGGTCGGAGGTGAGGCAGGTTAAACAAACTTGGGGCCCGCGCCGGTCCGTTGCCGGGGGAAGGGTGTGATGGCTCGGGTTGGGGAGGGGGGGTCTGGAGTCGACGGTGCGGGGAGAGGGGGGATGGCGGCGGGTGCGGCGTCCGTCGCGGCGCGTGTGATGGGTGGGGGAGGGACGCGGGGGTGAGGGCGGGGGAGCCCTCCTTCGGCGAGGAGGTAATCCGAGCGGACGTGAAGGCGAGAGGAGCCGGCGGCGGCAGCGGCGGTGGCGGTGGAGACGGCGGTGGCGGCGGCAGTGGTGGTGGAGCCGGCGGTTGCAGCAGCGGCGGCGGCGGCGGCGGCGGTGGCGATGGTGGTGGCGGTGGCGGTAGCGGTGGTGGAGGCGGCGTTGGCGGCGGTGGCGTTTGTTGGCGGCGGTGGCGGTGGCGGTGGCGGTGGCGGTGGCGGGGCGGAGGCGGGGGCGAGAGCAGTGGCGGTGGCGGCGGCAGCGGCGGCGGCGGCGGTGGCGGCGGCGGCGGCGGCGGCGGGGGCGGGGGCGGGGGCGGGGGCAGGGGCGGGGCGGAGGCGGTGGCGGGGGCGGTGGCGGTGGCGGTGGCGGGGGCGGTGGCGGTGGCGGCTGTGGCGGCGGCGCGGCGGGGCCCAAAATCGGGGGTGGTGAACTCGCTGGCGGCGACAGCGGGAAAGGTCAATGGGGTAGCGGCGGGGAGCACGCAGCAGGAGGTTCCGTCAGGGAAACGAGAACGATGAGTGAGAAATGTGGGAGTGGTACCCAAAGCCAACAGCGGGCGAAGCAGGGAAGAGGGGTGTTGGTAGCTTGCAGAGAAGAAATGTTGCAGCCTCAAGCTGGAATGGCACTGATAGGTGTCGGTGTGGACTACGTTTGAAATGAAAAGGGGGGCAAATAAGGGGTTCAGGCAAATAAGTCAACAACGTTGACAGCTGGTGGACTTGCTAATGGCTGTACCAGCGAATGAAATTGGAGTGGATGAAATGTCAGTAGATGGACATAGACAATGGAAGGTGAAAAAAGTGGCGTGTTAAGTGATGGAAGTAACAGATCAAATGAGGTACAACATTCGTTCACAATTGTCATTACACTTTAAATGGTAATAATCATGTAGACGATTTCGAAATGAACTCGATTTGTCGCTGAACACCGAGGAAAAAACTAAAGTGATATCCTAAGGAATGTGAGGAATGTGAAGAATGTGTTAAGATACGCAATTACAAAATACAATTGAGATGTAAATGCGAACAATAGATGCTAATAGTTGACATTGTGAAGATACAGGATGAAGTGACGGGTAAGGGATCACCCAGAAATTACATAACGCTAAAAAGCGAGGGGGTCTGGGCAGTGTTACGCTACGTTACATAGAGATAAGGAAGTGCGTTACAAGGGGGAGGGGGTATTGAAAATACTCAAAATTTGAGTTACGTAATTTATGGACAGCCCCTACATCGATAGAGTGATAATTTCCTTGAAATAAAGCATAGAAAAAAAATAGCAGCTGATGGAAGTTTTGTTGCGTATATGACGTGCAAGGGCGGAGAGGTATGCAATATTACAGGCCTGGGGCAACGGAACAGTCATAATAATATGTGAACAATCTTACATTTTCCGTTGTGTAAGGGCAGAAATACTGGGTATATCAGGTAAATTGGATCAAAGGGTTTCATGAAATTTGTTTGCAAAATTGTATTATGAAATTGTGCTTTGAAATAGTAAAATGTTGAAATGCGGTTTGAAATTGTAAACCTTTTGAATATATAATATGTAATCAGTTTGTAACAAAATTAGTGCACACTAACAAGGCACAGAAGAACATAGAATACCACAGGAAAGATACGAAACGTAAATTAATTAATAATCGCAAACCAATGCCATTTCCATATTCGTAGAAAACCAATAAGGGTTTCAACGGCGCATTCGATAATAAATTGCAAAAAATTGTTGGAAAACTTTAATTTTACATTTAAGAACTAATGCTACATGTGTGTAATAATATATTACAATCATTTCTGAATCCGTGTACGTTTGTGTTAAAGTATAGTACATTTTTAAACTATGACATTTAAGGACTAGTTGAACATTCATTATGTTGCTTAATATATTCATTATGTACTCGTATGCGACTATACATACGAGTACGGGAAAGTCTGTGCCATTTTTGAAGCCGTTAAGTTATGCTTAGTTTTGTTTCTTTTCCGTTTACTGATGCATTGCACCAAAAAGTTTGTGTCGTTTTAATTTATAATTATTTATCAAAAATGTTTAACCGCAGTAAATAAAAAATGTTTTCCACTTTTAATTATCCAACTTCTTACAAAATTTCACGATTTTTTTACACCTTACACTATACATTTCGATCGAAGGTGTAATAAAAATCTCAGGCAAACGTATACTAAACAAATAAATACTTTGCAATGACAGAAGTTGAATCTAATACCTCAAGAAGAGAATTTAATTTTCCATAACTAAAACAAGAGTAATGTTTAATTAATCGATTCGCCTTTTCGAGAACCGAATGGTCTCTTCATGGAGTCACGCATTTTTAAATATGACTCGATTGTTTTATTCGGTTTTATTTTAATGAATCTTCCACTGCTCCAGGGTCCTCCGCTGATTGATTGATTGTTAGTGATTCCGGGCGTGTCAAATACTGAGGTTATTAGTCCCGTAATTCTAGTGCATGTGTTTTCAGCGGAACGTGGCGGTGATCTTCCCCCGCTGGATAGCGAGATGCGGCACCGACCTACCGTCGACTAGCTGGTTTTGCTCAACCAGGTATCTCTCACCAGCGGGGCACCGCCCCAGCCGGGACAAGCGGTAAGCTCCCGACCGGTCTGCCGGCATGTGTGGTAGTGTAGTGCATGTTAGTGTTAGTGTGAGTGAGGATAGGGCGAAGAAGAGGAAGGAAATATCGCGCGCGGTCCGTGGCTGGGCCCTCCGCTGTTCCTGAGCCTGCCCGCCCGCCCGTGGGTGTGAATGAGTAGAATTAATGGTTATGAATATAATGAAACAGGAATGAATGACGTGTGAATGAAAACAAATAAAAATAAAAAAATGCCTAGAGGAAATAAAACTTAATATTTTAGGATTAAGAAAATAACGAAAATTTGTTAGAGTTTAGTATGCCAAAGTGCAACTATAACTAAACTAAAAACTTAGATTTAAGCTAAAATTAAGTTAATTTTAGTTAATCTTAGTTTAATTATTAATCAAAGCCTTCCTTCTCAACTGCTTAAGCCGCAAAGCAGCAGTGCACTGTATCCCACTCAAGCAAATAAATTCCCACCTCCTCAGGGGTGCTGCGGAGAGAAAATATTTGAGCCCGCCCATCGGCGTGCGAAGAAAGCGCGAGGGATTCTCGCCAGCGAGAAGAAGGAGGAGGCGGCGGAGGCGGAGGAGGGGGGGGTGATCGGAGGGAAATTTCGGGAACGCGGGGCGGCCTGTTACGCTTATCGTGCGTGACGTATCAAAACGAAAAGAGGAGACGACAGCGCCCGACGCGTCCCGGGGGAATTATCGAGACGAGGACACAGACTACGAGATGAGGGAGCGAACGGCGAACGCTGAGGAGGATTAAGATCGCGAGAGGCGGAGACGACGCGTTAGACATCACGAGAGGACTCGTCACGCTGATGAGAGTGAAGAATGTGCTAAACAATTATAATTATTAGAGAGATAAATTTTATGCCCTAAATAATCTTGAAATACGCCTTTAAAAATATGCATTCATTACCTAAGAATTATGAAATAAGCACTTTAATATTAACAATATTTCATTTCCACTATAAACCTTTTTTGATAAAATTCAGGAGAAACATTCTTCGAATCAACAAACATAATTTTGTGCAAACATAATATAATCTGCAAGATTTCGCGAGAGAAATAATTGAAGGTAATATTCACGTTAGTGAATTATATTGTACATCTTGTTGTATTTCTTCTGACTGGTTTAAAATTAATACTCAAGTATTTTATTATCTACAGAAAAAAATCCAAACTGTGAGAAGCTCTTTCGAATCAACGAACACCCACAAATAAAAATATTCAATGAAAAGATGAAAAGTTTTATATATACGTCTGTATTTCAACGATATATGCAAAATATGCGCATATAATTACACGATTGCAACAGGAAAAATCGGCCAAATATGCACAAAAATTCACCAACATATTTCTCTATATAGCATCATATTTTAACCACATGTCAAGAAATCTTACTTGGCTATGCACTGAAGCAAAGAACAAATATATGAATATGCAAATTCATTGAAATCCGCTCCTTAATAATGATTGTTCTTGTTCTTCTGCAGCCATCTGATAGACGAAACCATTTACTAATGGAAATATGTCGTTCTCGATTTCAACCATACACATAGTAACACTCCTTTTACCGAAATTTGATAGGAGGTAAGCCTGTTGCCTTAGTGCCACCCAGTAGTGAACAGAGATATTACTAGAGCAATGAAAAGATTAGAATTCTTCTCAGATGCTTGATCTAAAATTAATGCTCCTTCTCATGCTGCAAATAAGCAACCTATAACAACTTACTTTTCTTCCCGAACGAAAAACGAAACAAAAGAAGGCGGACGAAGGTTCTATCCTTGCTCGTAAGCGTAGTACAGAAAATATTGTGTAATGCTGAAAAAAGCGACATAAATATTTTGCCGGAAATACACGTTATAAGGAAACATGACAACGAAAAATTGTTTTGTTTTCAAAAGCACCTGTCGGTCTGTAAAGAACACTAGCGCGTAAACCGTACACAAGATTTTTTCTAAAACGGATATTCCTGGATTTATCCTTTTGAGCTCAATAACCGACGAATTTAAAACAATTATTTTAATTTTGAGTATTTCGTACTCGTAGTAAGTTCGTAGAATATCAAAAGTTTCTAAAAAATAGCTCTTTTGCATGATTTGTTTTTACATTTTTCCCGAATTAAGGACAGTGCACTAACGAATTCGCTCAGTTATACTTTCATTAAAACTACTGAACTTCCGAAATTTTCAGTTTTTCCTATCCATTCCTAATACATATTTACTATACATATATAAATATAATCTACGACGTATTTCGTGAGCCTTTATGTTTGTTAATAAACAATTACCAATATTTACAAAGTTTACTCACACATACAAGTACACTTGTAGCAATATACCTACAGAACAATGCAACGAACTGCTGCCGTTCGAAGTTAAGTTCCAGTGACAAGCTATTTTGACGTTTAAAACAATGATTTCAGACTGTGTAGTGTTTGCATGAGTCTAGAGATTTTAAATTTATTTAACTAATTTAATATTGCACGTATGCTTCTTTTGTATAATTTCTTTCGCGAGTCGCAATTGTATCATTTTTTTTTGCATTAACTGCAAAGCAGATAGGAGAGTGTGTTCGGCACGGACACCTCAGGCTCTTTGGTTTATCCCGAGATGCTACTCAGGTGCTACAATGGCACTGCAAAGGCGATGACAAACTACAGTCGTCTCCGGTTATAGTGAACTCGGATGTAGTGAACCCTCGGTTATAGTGAACTTAGGTCACTGGTCTCGTTTCTCTTACGTTACAAATAAGCATAAGAAGATTCGGTTGTAGAGAACTTGAACTTTGATTACAGTGAACGTAGGAAATAACTCCTGGAAATTAATTGGTTCTCTTATGTCATAGGCGATTAAAATGGTCTTCTGAGAAAGGGATGGTGTGCCAACTGTGCAAGAGGCATTGAAAGGTATCAAGACAGGATTACGATACTTAGAGACAGAGGACAATGCAGAATCAAGTATGGAGACAGCACAAACTCTGGAGATGTATCTAATGAAAATATACGAAGCAAACAATTGAAAACAACTTATTTTTACGTACAAATAAATAAATTGAAATGTTCAGTTCATGCTATTAATGAATTTCGCGGTACATTAATAAAATCAATGATTGTGGAAAAATTCGATTTAATTTTGACATTATCGGTATAGTGAACCTCTAATATAGTGAACCAAACATGTTGGTTCCCAGAAGTTCACTATTACCGGAGTCGACTGTACAAGGTACCAGCAAGGGACAGTAGGACGTTGAAAGGCGTGTATCTTCGACATTGCTCAATACGCCAAAGACATGGAGAGTGGCTCAGACGGTGCACGTGAATGACCTTCTGAGGTCACATCGCTTGTGCACGCGAGGCGTGTCCCCGGACCGATGACAAGATCCCAATGAAGCAAAATTAGTAGAGGTGAATGAACGGTCACATGACACGTATGCGAATGGCGGGCAGAATACTCGTTCGAGTTTTATTCATGTGTTAGATTTATTTTACTTTCAAATCTAAAAACCCCAATTTTTCATCTTACAAAAAATTAGGGAGAATTAACCGTTTAATTATCTTCTATGGTACGCAGCAGAGTGACAGATCCGTAGTTTCATGGACGCCTAGGTTTGTTGATGGCGAAATCTGGACAACCTCGCAGCATTTTTCTGAACTACAACGTAGTTTGGCTTAATTTTGTGAACCATCAACTTTTGAAACTGACATCATCATTAAGTACTAGCGAATATAAAGATGCGTTTCGCATAACCCTGAAGTAGATCAAATGAAAGGAGGAGATCAGGGGCGGTTCTTCATAAGGTTCACAGGTTCACGCAACACCCAAAAAATTGAGAGAAAATAGAATATACACTTCGTTATTACAATATCATTAATAGTATGACTTTTTTCTGTTTCTTTGTATAATTTTCATACCAGTATTACATTGACGAACCGATGTGTCTACATTGCTGTTCACGTTCTTGAAACAACACCTTGCTCAGACTTCGTTTCATAAGGACCATTGGGTACCACGTGACTTCGCTTCTGTGTTATCATAGGGGGCTTTCATCGTATCATGTTCACACTTACGCCGTGAACTCCGCTTGGCGCAGCACTCGGGCATCACGCCACCCAACTCGAGACGAGTCTTCGGCGCGCTGTCAGTAAAACAGTGTCCTCGATACGTTACTCCGAAACGCAAGTTTTGCTTCTGATGTTGATGGTGAAAGCCGTCTTAAAATCAGTGTAAAATGAGTTTTACATCTCAGGTTCCAATAGTATGTAAGTTAAGGTGTCTGTACATCCTGGTATTAAATTATTTCTCAAAAATGAACAAAGTTGTTAATCTTATTGGAAAAAGGTTTAGCTACGATGATAGTCTTGAAATCACAAATGAAATGATCACTTGGTCGGGAACAGCCTGTTGTGAAAATTAACAATGCTGTCAATAGAGAAGCAACTTATCCGTGAAACCAGTAACTTCAATGAATTAGTGATAGAGAAATTTGTGCATCGGCAATTGGATTTCAATTCAAGTAAACAAGGTAAGTTTATAATTTCCACATTTCTAGATAGATTGATCAAATTAATGATGAATGTTTCGTTCTGATTGTTGCTTAATGAAACTTGTAATATTGAGGCTACGTATAGAAGCGTAAGGGTCAAAATTAATATATAGTAGTAAGCGAGAAATTAAGCTTTATTTGAAGATTACTTATTAATGTAATAAATAGTATTGATTTTTTTTTCACAAGCTGGTCAGGTCACTGCTATATAGTAGACAGCCTGCTCCTTGATCGCAGAAAAGCAGCTGGCCAACGTCCACATATCAGTCGTTGTATGTATTGAAAGGAATGCGATATGCAGATGTGCTGCGTGAGCCGACCTGTCACCGGCAACGGATGTTGCACTGACCTCAGCTCGATTTCGGAGCGGCTGCGCGACCTCGCTCTCACGGCGCTGTCACACGTAGGGGGGCGCGTCCGAGGAAAGTTTATAATCAGTTTCTTAGAATGGAAATGATAATTTTTCATGCCATTCCTTCTTTATAGTAGTTTTTAGTTTTTACATTCATTTACAATTATTCGTAAAATATCCAAATAATTTCAAAATATATTTGAAATTTAAGGTGAAATGTTTTAAACAATTTAAATAGTAATTGTGTCTGTTAATCAATAATTGTGTCCATTAATCGGGAAATATTGGAAAGACCCACCTCACGACCATTGCATATGCAACACCCTTAAATTTAACTCACCCACCGCCACTGGAGGAGACATGTCACTATGTTAATAATCTTCAAATTTAAATGAAAGGAACATTAGTCGTTATCTAATTTCTCCTCGCCGACTCAATCGAATTTAACTATTTTTAAACATATTGATTTCCAGCGTATTTAGGACCTTGTTGTATCACTCGGATGGTTGGAATAGAAAATGGTATGTATGTGAACAATTTGATCCATTCAGAAAAGACAGAACTCAAAACTCCCATGTTTTCCGGCTATATCTTCCTAATTATGGCTTAGATTTCAATATAATTAACAACAAAAAAGTTCTAAAAAGTGATTTAATGAGATAATATTGCAATATTAATTAGAATTTACTCATGAAGTCTCGATCCAACATCTACCACTGTAGTGCGATTAGTTAGTTTTTATATAATTTGCTGATGCAAGCAACGCGGATGGCTAATAAGGAAATGAAGTAACTTGAAATCATTTTTAAAATATGTGAAATATTTTAATTTTCAATTTCATTTCATTCCTTTTCATTTTTCAGACGTATATTAAAAACAAATCATTCATGATTTTAATGAGTATTTTAAAAAGGTTTACTCTTTTCCTTCCTAATGCCATTATTCTTCACATTTCAGATTTTAAATGAATTGACTAAATGAAATATAGCCACACCGCGTTCTTTCTATGCTGGTTGGATAATCACTACACTAACAAAACACGAGGAAATGGTTATCTTCTAAAAACGTAATGGTAGAGCTCCAATAATGTAATAATACAGCGATGCTTTCTTGAAAGAAAAGTTGCTTTCCAATTATAATATTATGTATTTAAAAAGTTATTTCCATATAATTAAACTTCGTGTTATTTTCTTTAATATTACGTCTTAGATAAACGAAATTTGAAGTTCAAACGTTCGAAAAAATGATAAAAAAGAAAAACTAGTAAAGTCTGAGACGAAAACCTTCAGATTTTGAAGAGTGTAAAATAATTATCAGAAGAAAGGTCCACAACCTGCATTTTAAATTTAACTTAATTAAATGCTTTGTAACTGGTATGGTTATTACATCACGAAAGCACATACATTTTTCTAGTATGACAATAATGTCAAGATCCCAAACATACATTCATTTCTCCAAACAATTTAAAACTCCACCACCAAGAGTTGCAGTTTCTTTTTTACATTAATCCAACTGTGGCACCAACAAATACGCAGCCATCGCAAAGTGTGTCACGAGGGGCAAAAGGTCAAGAGCCGCTGCCCACATCTCCCCCCCCGCGCGCCTGCGTCTCTCGTGGGAGCCTCGGAGAGGCGCGGAGAGGCGCACAGTGGGGCCAACAGCCACGGCTGCCACCACAACCACCCTCTGTGGCTTATAAGCCGCCGCGCGTCAACCCACAAACGTGAAACAAAAGCCTCCAGCAGTGTCAAATGATTGTTAAAAGTGACGGCCAGACAGAAAATATTTACATATATACAGATAAATGAATAACACACTGAACATGTTTTCATACACATTAATGTTTTTATTATAAATAAATTCTTTATTTCAACGTTTCAGGATTAAACTGTATCCTATCAACAGGTTTCTATAACATTTATAATTATATTAATTCTATAACAAAAATTGTTAAAATAAAATTATGAACATGAATTTAAATTTTCATAAAATAATTCTCTAAAAATTCTATAATATTCTAAAAATTCTAACGAATTTGTTGTCATTATAAACTTCTGAACCCACCATTCACCGACATTTAAAAAAATTTATATTTTATGAAGTTGAATAAAGAAAACATATAGTTTATCGTTTCTTCCGTCACAGTCCCGCAGTGATACCTTTTCTCGTTTCTGACGCATTATTTTGGCAGCGATATGTACTGAACGTGCAGAGCAGTATATTATTCAAGTGTCAGTAGAAATTCATGGCAAGAGAAAATATTTACATATAAAATAGTAACAGAAAAATATTAAATAAAATATGATTATACAGCTAATGTCCGAATCTGGCTAATTCAGATCGGTTAATTCGCACATTATCCAAAATGGGTGAGTGAAGTAGGAACAGTTTTGAAGCATACTTCGAACTTAGCCGGATGAAATGCGCATTATCCCCCATGAGGTCGTTACGTGAAGTAGTATGTTACCGTGACAAGGAATAGCATATGTGATGAACAGGAATCAAGACTATTGGTGGGAAGTTCTAATGTCAGCGGAGACAAGATGTGTATTTTCGTGTTCCGTTGTATCAGTCGTACTCTCCGATTTACACGATGCCACCTAACCTAACGGAAACTCACATCACTGTGTACCTCAGTTGTCGCTGTTATGCGTTACTGAGTTGCGAAGTCGAGACATCAGTCGAAGACCTTTGTCATTTACGTAAAATTAAATGAGATTGCCGAATACATAATTTTTAATGCAGTTTTACGCTAAAATTCTTACGCACACACATTAGACGCCTCATTTTGGAACAATCATAATTTTTTAGCCACAGCCATATGTCTAATTCACAAATTATTCATATGCTGTACGAAATTATTTGTCAATCTCATTCATATAGCTTTAACCCAACTGTCTGATTAATGTGCGAAGTATCCGGTTAATTCAAGAGTTAACCATGTTTTGAGCTTTAACTGCAACACAATATTTTCTGTTCATCTTTTGTTTCCTTTCAACGCATTTTTGTGACGAGAGATGCCCAAATACCACTTGAAAGAAAATGTTCCTTGAACAGATCAATTTATAAACATTTTGAATGATCTTATTTCATTGTGCAGTCTTTTCGTGTGCGATATTTCATGGATAATTGCATTTTTTTGTGAATTTATTTCGAATAATTGTCATGAAACTTCGATTTTCAAATGAGACATTACTTAAATATTTGTTATAATTACAATCTTCAAAAATCGAAAAAATCTCGGTCTTTATCATTAGAATATACACACTTCCGTACAACATTTTAAATGGGCTAATAGTTATTCGGGATACACAAAAACTTTCATTCCGTGTACAGTAGCGCCTTTGACTGCAACTCATCACCGTAAAACTGTCACGAACGAAACCTGCGAGATCCTGAATTTCTTCGGGATATGTGTTTGCGATTTGCTGAATGCTGAAGTGCGCTTGAACCTGTACACGATGCGTTTTAGTAAGACCTGAGTAGGAGAGAGTTGTGCCTCTGAGTGCGATATGCGGCAAATCCGAACCGGCAAAATTATTTGTCTGCAAGCGGATTCAATGGACGGTTAAACACTTGACGCACAATACCATTCGGGTAGCCCCCGAGGCGGGACTGGAACCCGCGACCCTTAGATCGATATATTTCTTCTCTATAGATTTCTTGTTTGTCCCCTCCTTTATTGATCTACTCTTCAGCTTACTGATTTCTTCTTCTGACTGTCTTGACCTTCTGACTGTCTTTGGATTTTAATTATATTTCTTTGTCCAGTTTTTTAAGACAGACTTACTATATTTCGATGATCAAAAGGTTAATAAAAGGCCATCGATTCTAAATTTGGAATTTTATTTCTCTGGACGTTTCGAGGAAAGAGGAAAATAGCTCCTCGAAACGTCGAGAGAAATAAAGTTCCAAATTTATTGATTTTTATTTATTTATTCCATGTTTACTGATTTTCATTTATTTATTTCATGTTTACTGATTTTCAGTTATTTATTTCATGTTTACTGATTTTCATTTATTTATTTATTTCATGTTAACTGATTTTCATTTATTTATTTCTTGTTTATTGATTTCTTATTTATTAATGTCGTGTTTATTTGTTTCTTTATTTTGCGAAGAGCGTGGTTTCGCGGCGTCCGGCCCAGCGCGCGAGTCGGGGAGGCGTTGTTAAATATTTCCCCGGCGCGGGGCGCGGCGGGGCGCTGCTGCTTCGGCAGGAGGCCTCCGCGCTCTCGAGTAACGAGCGGCCGCATAAATCGCGGCGGCTCGCGGCCGCTCCTCCTGGGAGCGCTTCGTCGGGCGCCCGACGCTGATAAAGTGGCCGCATTCACCAGCCTGCTACGGGCCGCACACAGAAATAAGTTAGAATAGGCGGCGGCGGCGGCGGCGGCACGGAGCTCACGGGGAGCCCCCGAGTCACGCGCCCGCGAGCCGCCAGACGGCGCTGGCGCTGGCGGCGACGACTCGGGGAGGGACATCACGGCAGGGGGTCGACCGATCCATCGATTGAAGTTTCCTGGTACGTCAGCTGCTAAGGTCATTAGGCCCCCATTAGTGTAGTGCGTAAGGGGCCTCGTTTTTCGAAAGGCGGGAAATCCACAGTAGTCACAGTTGCCATGTCACACTTGTGGCATGTAAAAGAACCCTGGCGGTATGCCCGGCTAATTTGAATCTCTCCGACAGCATCCCGCCCTAACGAGATCTCACTTTCTCCCAAACTGACAGTGTATGTGTATACTTGCTTTATTACCCAGCACTTGTACTTTATTAGGGGGTCGAAGCCCCAGGGTGGGCACCCGGGCGTTAGCCCCTAATTCGCACCCTCGTCGAGTGTACAAGGACACCTTCCGACCAATATCCGGATCTCGCCGGAACGCAGTTAGCCCTCGCGACAACCTCCCCATACAATGTCTGGGTCTAAGGCCGCCCTGCCAGATCAGAGCCACTAGCTATCCGGGCTACTACCGGAGTCAATGTTGCCTGTGTGACAACGCGCCACTCACATGCGCCGGGACACCAAGTCCCTCCTCTATGGCCAGAGTATCGGGCCACTGCCACGACAAAGCCAAGTGCCCATCTGGGGACCACCCGGGCCGAAGCCCGGGGGGCCAAGGGTCCCCAACCCGCCTTCCCACTGCCTACACTACAACCCGCCCCAACCCGCCTTCCCACTGCCAAACTGACAGCTTGTACTTAGGTAGAGACCGACATTGGCGGAGAAAGCGAGTCAAATCCCGGGCGCATTTAGGGGAGCGCCCGCGAGGTCCCCTAATCGCGCCTGCTCGATAAAGACCTGCGTCGGGGAGAGGTCAAGGAAGCCTAGGTCAAAAACTCGGGTGCGGAACAACTGCCGCAGGGCAGTCTCCCCGCTAATAATCTCATAGTATAAATAAATAATAGTGTATAGTGAGTGTTTATTCGCTGGAGGTGTCAGAGGTCCCCCTCCCACTGGATAGAGATATTCGGCGCCTACCTTCACGTCCGCTTCCAGAGACTTCCCCTTCACGTACCTCCCCAGCAGGACCCCCCTCAACCGGGAAAAGACTAAGCCATCAAAGTATCACCACATGGGTGGTAGTGTGCATGTAAGTGTGTGTGTGTGTGTGTGTGTGTGTGTGTGTGTGTTTGTAATGAAAGAAGATAGGACAAGGAAGAAAAAGGAAACATTGTATGCGGTCCACGGCCCTTCTGTTAACGTACTTCTCCAGTATTCTTCGGAGAAATCACGGGAAACGAACGATGAGGGTCGCCGGACGCTAGCATTCCCCTCCAGACAGTGGCTGAATGTGACCTAGCTATTGTGATAAAATAATGAATTATCTACTTTAATTTTGCTAGATCAGTTTTAGTTCGATACGATGACACCACGCTTACCTGCTGGCTGGTTGTCACCGGGTTGCCCTCTGTACAGAGAAGCCTCAAGTCTGAAATTATTTCTATTACAAAGAATTGAGCATAATTTGGCACAACAATAATTTCATTTATTGAAATGATTTGAATTTTGTTTAACAGTATCGATGTGATTGATTGCATGCATCTAGTTAATAACGGTACCGAATTGTCTAGGCGTTGTGAAATGAGGCCATGCAGTTCATATCACCCTTGGCTTCCGCGCCGAAAATCCCCGCGCCGAAGTCATCTGCTTCTCTCTTGATCTTTTAATTTAATTCCTTGCAAGAATTGTACCACTAATCTTCCAAATTCTATGCTCCCTATTACATATAACACGGCGATATCCCACTTAAATTAATCAGACAACCTTCGCGCAGCTACCACAACGATGCCTGTCAACAGACATTCGTCACCTAGTAACCGCTTCGCACCGTCCAGAGTAAAGCGCGATGTTTGTTTTCTTGTAATATTTTGTATATTACACTATGAAGCTAGTGTCGAAACTCCGCCTCCGTCGGAGCTCGATCCCTGGGTCCACCCAATCAAAGTCGCTACAGAGTCAGCGGCAACGCTGTCTCCGAGATCAACTCAGCCAGTAGCGGAATGGAGAGGAGGCATGTCATGATCCGAGAATTTTTTCAGTTTCGGTGACTCAAAAGGCAATATTTTACATAGTTACCACAGATTGAACGTACAGTCCACTCCGGTTATAGTGAATTCGGATATACAGAACAATCGGTTATAGTGAACTTTGGCCCTAAGTTTCACTTACATTACAAATAAGCGTGAGAATATTCTGTTGTAGTGAACCTGAGCCTCCGCTGTTGTGAACGTAGGAAATATATCGTGGAAATTAATTCCCTCCTGGAAAAGAAAATGTCGTCTCAGTGCCACAAATTCCAACACCAGGGAGCTTGGAAAAAATATCGTAGGCCAAAGGTCATAATCGAAGAAGTCTCTCCTGAAGTAAATGTCCAATATAGAGAATTTTATTGCAAGTAATGCTCGAAAAAACTAAGAAAGATCATACGAAATACTGTAAAAGGTGGATATCATTGATACTCTTAGTACTATCCATCACAATTCAAAACACCTTTTAGATTATTGAAATTCGACATTTTAAAATATTACTTCCGTGAGAACTTTTTTTCTTTTTACTTTAAGTACTTTGAGACGTCAACGAAAACAATATTTGTGACGTTGGCCTTCCTAGAATATTTGGATATCAGCTTACGAATTCCAGAGTCCACGCAGAAGGTCCAAAATGCCGCGGAGTTCCACGTCGAGAAATGTTTGCGGAGGAGAGACATTATCGACAGGGGAGAGGACAGCACGTCATCGACCACGACGGACTATCACCCAGGCCTACCTATCACGCAACACGTCACGGGCAACAGGAGCTCGTCCCACGCGGCTACTTTTCTGCCGGATCACGAATGCACGGAGTAGTTGAACCATGGAAGATGTCCAAGTTGTTTACAGTTTGGTACAATGATACATGTTGTTATTTCCATCCTGTCATTTTGCCAAACAAGAATTACATTTGTAAGGTATGTAGACCTATTGAAAATTAATATTGTCGTTCAATGTTGCATGCATGCAACATACGTGAAAAAATAGTTAAATCTTTTAAAAAAATATTAAATGAGATTACTAATGAGAAACCATGAAATCTAAAAATATGGAGGAAACAAATACACCGAAAATACATTTAATTACTGTCAACAGCGGGAACAATTATTTACGTTTCAAAACAGTATTACAGCTTCAACCTGATCTCTTATATAAATATCAGTTGCAATTGCTCGTCACTTTTTTAAAACATGCTAATCAACTGACGAAAGAAACGGTTCAGACATCTTGTTCATCTCTACTACATTAGAGCTATTACACCTATTTTAGAATCGCCGTTTTCTTTCAGAATGAAATGGTTGGAACTTCTCTACAAAAAGAAACGGTGTATTGAAAATCCTGTAACAAACCAGCCAATAGTGTTGTTCTTGCTTAACCCTCGAGCGGGCGCGCTGTCGCACGGAGTGCAACACGCATACATTTTTGCTTCTCATTAATATTAACGGAAAATTTCGTTGCTGAGGACGGAAAGTATTCCAACAGCAGAGTATTAGTCATCGAACTGTGTTGGTAATATGTCTGTCAACCGAACGATAGCAGTTTCCTGGCGCCTTTTGTCGCAGCCTACGCTTTCCGTTGCACTCCGTGCCACGCGCGCCCGGTCCAGTGAGTCAACGCGATACTGAAACCCCTCGCATGGCACGTCTTCCTGCTATCAGACGTTTCTCGCAACAGATCGTATTGCGTCCATTCAAGCGATATTGCAATGAGTGGCATCGTTGTCAGTTCCCAAAAAGACGCTGACATAGTAAGTTCTTCGCCTATTCAAGTGAGAAAAGCGTTTAGATCTCTTTGTGAATGATGTAAGTACACTTGCCAAATTCTTTACTCGTGTCTGATAGATAAAGACCTACAGCACGCACTAACTCCAATAACACGAAACCATAATATTATGAGATTTGCATTTTTTTTAAATTTCAAATATTCCTCGTTTATATAGGTCTCGCAATGTGAAGGATGAAGATATTCAACGAATTCTCGAAGAGCTCTCGGATGATGAAGTTGAAATATGTTTTGATGAGAGTTCTGGCAGCGGTGATGAAGAAGTAATTGAAGAAGATGATCATTTGAGTAATTCGGAATTATCTGACGACAGTGAAAGTGAAATTATTAACTACCATATCGGAAATGACTTCTTCACCGGCAAGGATAAAAGTTACGTGTGGAATAAGAGTCCTCTGACCAAAACTTCAAAAGTTAGATCTAAAAATATAGTGAAAGTGTTACCAGGGCCAAAATTGTGCGCAAAGGATGCTCTAAATGAAATATCGGCATTTCACAAGTTCATAGACCTTGGAATAATAGACAAGATTGTATTGTATACAAACATGTACATTGCAAACAAGAAACTTGAAGTCCAGTATTCTCGTGAAAGAGATTCTCAAGAAACAGACAGAACGGAAATATTAGCGGTGATTGGCATGCTTTACTTGATTGGGACGAAGAAAGGGCAGCATGCTAATGTCCAGGAGCTGTGGCAAACAGATGGAAGCGGAATGCAAATTGTTAGGGCTGCTTTTAGTTACAAAAGATTTTTGTTTCTTTTACGGTCTATCAGATTTGATGACAAGGAAACGCGGCATGCTCGGCAAGAAAATGATAAGCTTTCTGCTATTCGAGAAATATTGGAGGAGTTCACAGAAAACTGTAAAAAAAAAATTACAGCTTAAGTGAATTTGTTACAGTGGATGAAATGCTTCACCCATTCAGAGGAAGGTGTGGTTTTGTTCAGTACATTCCAAACAAACCTGCACGCTACGGTCTAAAGATTTATGCCTTATGTTGTGCCAAAACGTTTTATACTGGGAACCTAGAAGTGTACTGCGGAAAGCAGAAGGAAGGGAGCCCTTACCAAATGTCAAATTCTCCGGATGATATTGTTGTGAGACTAGTTTCACATTTACATAAGACCAACAGAAACGTGACAACAGACAATTACTACACAAGCTATTGTTTGTCAAAACGGCTGTTAGATATTGGTTTGACAACATTAGGGACTTTGAAAAAAAACAAAACAGAAATACCTCCAGAATTTCTACCAAACAAAACACGTGAAGTAGAATCCTCTACTTTTGGATTCCAGAAAGATTTTACTCTAGTTTCTTATGTGCCCAAGAAAATTAGAGCGGTCGTGCTTCTTTCAACAATGCATGACAAACCTGACATTGACTGTGATACGAGAAAGCCATGCATCATCATGGATTATAATGCTACAAAAGGAGGAGTGGATACTGTGGATCAGATGTGCAGTTGGTATTCCGTGTCAAGAATTACTAGACGGTGGCCAATGTCTCTTTTCTTCAGAGTTTTGGATATTGCAGGTGTGAATGCACACGTTCTTTTGAAAAGCAACATGCAAGACTGCGTAAGAAGCCGCAGAAAATTTTTACACAATTTGGCATTTTCGCTGTTTCAAGACCATATGGTTAGAAGAGCAAAAATGTCTTCACTTCCTTTGGACATCCGTGCATTTCTGAGCCGGTATAGCAAGGAAGAGTCCACAGAAGAGCAAGAACCAAACAGAAAACGCGGCAAATGCGTGAAGTGCGGCCGGGTGAAGAATACAACAACACTCAGATG
This sequence comes from Acheta domesticus, assembly GCA_031308135.1. Lineage (NCBI taxonomy): Eukaryota > Metazoa > Arthropoda > Insecta > Orthoptera > Gryllidae > Acheta > Acheta domesticus. Next base: position 9,071,289 of record JAHLJT010009436.1, read on the forward strand.
TCAAATGTGTGGACAATTCACTTGCAAACAGCATGCAAAGTGTATTTATCACTGCATCACATGTTCTAATACTGAATAAATCATATTTTGAAGTTATGTAAGTTTACCATTTGTAATTACGCAAAGGATTTTTTAAAAATTGTATTACTCGTAGAAATAAAAAAAAATTATTAATGTTACTACACACACTCATTCTAAATGTGTTAAATATTATTATACTATAGTTATATAATCAGATATTTACTCGCCATGCATGTAAAATAGAAAAATCATGGTGTTGCACGCAGTGCAACGCGCGCCCGCTGGTGTGACTAAATTAGGCGCGCCCGCTCGAGGGTTAATACGTATTTTCAATTCAATTAGTGTTAAAGTAATCACACATTCGGCTTCGGCTTATGATCTGCGATGTATTACGGAAAGGGATCATATAGGTTACATGTATCTGCGCTATTGTTGTAAAAATTACTTCGGAATTTGTTATGTTTACAGAGAATGATTACAGAATACTTATAAATACTCGATACTTCAAACATCTACATAGAACCAACAATAAGAACATGTAACGACAGACAAAGTCATCGCAAAACCCAAAAAAACTTTTCTGCTCATGTTAGGTAAAAAATCTTCGCAATCTATATCCAATCACATGCGATTTTCTGACAGAACTACCCATAACCTCTTAGATGTAAGCCCCTCATCTAGTAATGTCTACTAAGTTGACCCATCCATCAAGCTCATCTCACCCGCGCTACACCACTTCAACCAATGCGTTAGCCGCCCCACCGCTCCTACCCCGCACCCCCACCGCCGCCATCGCGTCTGAGCCAACCGCAGCGGCCAGCCACCGCGACAGCCGGCTTCCGACGAGTGTGGAAGGCGCAGTTTTAAATCCTATTAGCCAATTAGCCAATAGGCCATGCGGTGCACTCCACCCCAAAGCAGATTATTACCGCCCTGTAATTATCAGGAAGGTTTTAGGCTTTCGAATACGTTCTCCGCGTTTAATCGGCTTTCGCCAGAGGGTCGGGGAGGGTGTGGGGAGGGGAGGGGAAGCGAGGCGAGGCGAGGCGGGACTCAGACAGTGCGACTTCTCAGCGGCTTCTTCCGCGCTCGCAGAGGATTCCGCAGTCGGAGCTCATGTGAGTGTGCGGCTGAACATGTGCACGAAGCGTTTCGGATCCTCTTCGTTCCTCAGTAAACCTCTCATGCTAAGGTTTTTCTGCTTGGAATGTCTACCCCAGTGGCGTAGCTTCAGTTGGTGTCACCTGGGGCGAAGCTAATGGTGTCACCCCCCCTTAAATTAAGTATAAAAATAGCTATTGCTGCATTGATTGCACATTATTTTATTAAAAATACAAATATATTTGCACATGATATTTATATTTACAAATTCTATGTAATTAAGAATAATTTCAATATAATTGCAATTAAATCATTATCTATGCTGATAATTTAAACGTATACTCATTAAATTAATATAAATAATTTTTAACTAAACCATAAAGATCATATAACTCCAACAATAAAATTGTCAAACTACTAAAACTAAGAACACTATTAATATATTAAATGTTTAAGTAAATGATTTCAATTATATAATTCCAATTACAAAATAATTTAATTGGTGTCGCCCCTAGAATGGCGTCACCCGGGGCGCGCCGCCCCCCCTGCTCTCCCCCCTAGCTACGCCCCTGGTCTACCCACTCGTAACAATTGCTTCTCAACTAATATTTTACTATTTCTCTAAGGAATAAAATGTAACTCCATTACATGGGCTAGTAAAGGTCAGTTGAGAAAAAAGTGAAATGGGAAACAACGTTTTAAAAAGTAAAGTTTTACAAACTTCGCATTTGCCAAATCAGTTTGACGAGAGATTCTGATGTTCTACAAGCTCAGAAGCTTGATCACTACTAACAGTAATGGACACTTTATTCACGTGTTTATGTGAAAAAATGAAGTATAATCAAATTTTCAATTTTTGCGGAAGCTATATTTTTATCTGCAAAAATCAAACTGAAATCCGCGATACCCTGGGACTCATATTTCACAACCTATGAGTATTAGGCAGGAATTCTACGGCTTTTTCTTATTAAGATCATATTTTTTTTATATTTATGTTTATACCAGCAATTATTTTATTACAATTCTGCTTATTTTCGTGCAATAACGCTTATTTTACTTAAAATCAGATATTCTTTTAATTTAAGGCCGCTTTATAACAAATAGGTCATCAGCGACCTTTATCTATATACAAAATTATCAACAAAATAGTAATTGCAGTTGTAAAAAAATAAACATGTCAAAATTATTTACACTTTCACAAATTACATGATATGTTTAATTTAACTTATGTACCAATACAAAATTCAATAGTTAAATTAGTTTAAATCAAAAGTTACTTTTATTTATTTTAATCCGTAAATTTATTTTCCATTTAAAAAACTGAATTAATATGTGCCGACGAGTCAATCTTTAAAGTTGGTAACGCTGATTAACTCACGAACGCGATTTCTTCCAACCCAAACACGTCACAGCGCGACTTCCTCCACAAATACAATAGGAACGAAACTGGAGAGTTCGGTGCGAAACTGAAAGGTGCTTCGCTTTGCACGCTATGAACATTAATCAATCTAACAATGCGTATTTAGTGCTTCTTTTCGAAGATTTTTCTGCAAAAATACATAACTACGTATTTAATGGTATATTATAGCATTCTAATTCGATCTCTGATCGTCATGTATGGACCCTAGAATATTGTATCATAAAAACATTCCCTTTATCGTCCAATTCAATGCGATGACAGGAATGGTAGGGTCCTTTATGAAGGGGAAGGAATCTGGAGCCTCATGCACGAAGCCTTCCTAACAATAAGTATCAGCAGGGACACCAATTGCGTTTTACAATGTCATCTGAACGTTTAAAGGTTCGTCAATCCCTCAAAATCTCGCAGTGTAGGACTGATGATCTAGCATTAATTTATCTTCTGAGTGAGGGTTCAAAAACGACTATCGAGTTCTAAACGATAAATTCTGTTGTCTATTCAGTCTGAAATTTCACTGAATACAAAGGTTTTCCTATTAATTAAATTTTGAACTACCCGAAAGTTGGATCAGTTACTATGAAACATTTTGAACTACTCAAACGTTTATATCAGTCAACATTTTTAGTTTTCCTCAATTCCCTTCTTCCTGGAAACATTACATTTCTTAATATTTTTCGCTGAATTTCCTCTTCCGTAATAATGCCTTGAAAATGTAATCCCAAAATGTATTCAGCGCTTGTTTGCTGTGTTTAGGGTATTAGGAAAGAATAAACACCCCCAAACGCCAAACCCTTTTCCATCAAGCGTTCTTCAGCTTTCTAACCTTTCTGGCGCGGCCTATTACTGGCATTATCCTATTATAACAACTGCCTGTTTGGCCAAATTTTTGCACTTCCCTGTCATTATCAGTTTCAATGACTACTCTCTCCAAGCATGTAGAGAGCCCGTCGGAGAACGCCAACCTTCCCGCGCGGCACACTCAAGAGCCAATTATATTTTCAGACCTTGTAATTTCCGCGTGATCCTCCAAATCCGTTCGCTGGATTCCCGGAGGGGGTTATTACACCTCGAGCCTCCGCAAGAAACGCCGACTGTCAAGCACCGCCGCGCAGAGCTCGGCGCGCCCCTGGCGGCAGTCCCTTTAATTAAGGTCCGTGACGCCCCGCCGACTGCGGCGGAGGGGGATTCCCCCGGCCGGGCCGCGCCGGGCCGCGCCGACCTTTGCAGCCCAAGACGCTCAACTGTTGCCTAAGCCCCCTGAAGGCGGAACGCATTATTGCAGCTTGCGCGACGCTCCCGGGGGCCGTGGCTGGCTCTGCCCGCGCGGAGGCGTTAAATACGAAAGGTCGTCCACCCCCGCCGCCCCCTCCCCCCCTCCCACGCACCCGCGGAGACCTCTCGGCGCGGCGCGGTCCCGTAATGCCATTGTCCAAACAGAATTATAGAGCCAGGCCCTCCTGCCGGCCGCGTAGATTAGAAATTACATACCATTTAGCGGAACAAGGTCGCCCTAATGAAATTATAATTGGTTATCGCGGCGGACGCGCGGGCCGGGCTAACTCTCGAATGATAAATATAAACCGCGCGCTCTTTGCGTTTCCGCTGTTGCGAGGCGGGTCGCGGGCGGGAACAAGCTGTGGCGGTGGCGGCGGCAACGAGGCGGGTGACGATGGCTCCGGGGCGGGTGAGGATGCAGAACAGATGGACAAGGGGATGGAGACGGGGGTGGGTGTGCACTCGATGGGGCAGAGATGCAGAGGGGAGGGTGGATGGTCAAGGGGTGAACGAGCAGGGTTAGAGAGGCAGGGGACTGTGGCAAGAGGGCAGGCAGTGTCCGAGGCCACTGCTGTGGGAGGAGACGGCGGCGGCGTGGCAAACTAGGTTTAGATGCGCCGTGCAGGCTCCGACCGCCCCCCTGCGTCCTCGCGCCCCTACGGGTCTCGCGATTCGCTCTTTCGGTAAGCGAGGGATGCATGCTACTACCGAAAACCTTTGGAGACTAACGGGAGCCCGGTCTGGGAACATTGCCTCAAGTGTGGTGTATTCTCATGTCTGAAAACATTAGCGACGAGTCGCTTACGAATGTCATAAGATAAACAAGAAAATAAGGCACACAAATACACACACACACACACACATCTCTCTCTCCCTCTCTCTCCCTCTCTCTCCCTCTCTCTCTCCCTCTCTCCCTCTCTCTCCCTCTCTCTCCCTCTCTCTCTCCCTCTCTCCCTCTCTCCCTCTCTCTCTCCCTCTCTCTCTCCCTCTAAGACTAGCAACTCTCCAGAGATTAGAGGATAATACTAGTATTGCTGCATTCGCACGCTACTCGTTTTATTTCTAACGGATACGTAATATTACATTATTACAAATTGTTTCCAATAATTTAATCAATTATCTCGTGAAGTAATCCCTTGAGCAAAACAAGCGTGGGCGATTCGAATCTGGAATTCTAAGTTTTGGTGCTACATTTTGCGTGTACTGAATCACTCAGTGCATTATGGTTCCATATTCTGGATCGTTTGGAACCTTCTAATTGTTTCTTTTCTTTTAGATTTCTGATTATTCTCCGTTTTCTTACGGTTTTTTTTTTTGCAATTGCTTGCACGTTGTTTGACATTGCCTTGGAGGGTAAATTAGGTATTTCTTCCAACAGACATTCCTTATTATTTCATTACAATAGGGTTTGTTTACACTTTCCCTCCATTGTTATTCAATTCAATTACTTCTGAACAAATTTGCAACAATCAACTACAACAATCCGCTTATGCAATTACTTCTTTTGTTATTCACAACAACAGGCGTTTTATTGGGAATAAACAGGAAATACGCTACACATGAACTAACAGTGCAGCTAAGAATTGTAGACAATGTCGCTGACTTCGCAAATATTTAAAAGTAATATTTTTCCCCTTTCTACATTCCCCCAACGGTTACGCCCATACTTTAAATGCCTTGACTACTGCGTAGTTCCATTAAATATTTTTTAGGAACTATAACATAGTAAAACATATACAAACTATATATAAGTATGTTCAGAAGAAGACAGAATAAAATGGCGCGAAATATGAAAAATCCATTTCTGCCCGATTTTTTCGTGTCCTATCCTTAAAAGAAGAAATCGAGAAAAAATATCTTCAAAGAAGAGGAAAAAATCAGATTGGAAAGCCGGAGCAATACTCATTCGTCTACTAGACCACTCCATACGTGCGTACATATATACAACACACACATCATTGTTAATTGAAATTCTGACAATTTACCTCAACATTACTAATAACAAAAAATATTTCGAAAAATCAACGAGATATTATTTAATGATCTGATTTGTAAGATAAGATTTAACTAATAAAATATTTTATTCTTCAATAATTTATTCGTAGGAGGTGGTGCAAAGAAACTTTTTCCGATTTCAGAAATTCAGAGGTTTTTCTGAAACTGAGATCTGCATACATTTTGTAAGAATATTTGTTCTACTTCAGAAAAAAAGTCATTTAAGTGTTAAATCGTTTTTGAAAAAATCTAGGATACAAACATACAAACTACCTGAAAAATTCAAATAGCCCTTTCAAATTCGAGAGGCCGCGACATCATACAAATCGAGTGCAAAAGGGCAGTTTTGACAAAAAACCTGAGTACGGTAAGGCGAGAGAGTTTTTCATAGATGGATGCACGGCAAGTCGTTTTGAGAGAAACTAATTTCATTTTCCTTTTATGTAACAAACAGAAACAATGTCCTGAGCCAGTAATGCAATATCATTGTGAAATGTGATGTAAAAAAGTTTAAGATGATTTTGATCAGAATATACGAAAACTTTTTCGTTTCAAATCATCAGCTCATTTATCAGTAAAAAAACGAATCAATTCTTCTATTTTGATATTTACTTTCAGTAACTCACTGCAATGTAGTTTTACGTATACATCCGACTAGACGACACAGTTCAAACTTAAACGTAATTTCGCTTAATAAAGACGGTCGGTCAACGGTTTCTCACGGCAAGAACGCTTTAATTTTATTCCCGGTACTAGATGAGAGAACCTAATATCTGGTCTCAAGTCAGACAAAAACTGTCGCTCGTCACGAACGGACATCCAGAGAGACCAACAAAAATACCTTGAAAAAGAAATTGAAAAGGTAAGAAAGCGCATGGTCACACCTGTTCAACAAGTTGGTCCGTTAGGTCAACAACAGGGATCGAGAAGAAACGTCATAACAATTTTCCACATGGGAAGGCCAGACCATTTTATCACCTAATTTGAGCAGCGCTTTTGTCACTCACTGGACCTAAGGGTGCCCGGTCTTCCGATCTCTACGGACATATCCTCTTCACAATAACAATTCAATTATCTGCTCCAGTCTTCCTTATTTCCGAAAGAATGGGCAAATGCTTTTTGAACGAATTATGAAGTGTTTCCTTGGTTCCCTAATAGAGTCGTATATTTTAAATTTCTATACAGTCGTGGATCGAGAAACAAACATTGTGCTTGATTGCTGCGTTATATTTGAATCATAAGCAGACTTCACATTTCAAGAAAAATAAAATTTGCTCGAAAGTTCCACACGCCCACGAAGAGAACCCTATCATTACGTAGTGGTATCATCACTTTCGTCCTTCAATTTAATCAATATATTGCTTCCCTAGTTCAAAGCTAACAAAAAGAAAGTGAAAATTGTTGAACTGAGAAAACATTAGTTTACCATGTTCTACATTGTAAATCAAAAACTTATGACATTTTTATATCATAGACTCTGAAACGTTTATTTAAACAAGATGGTTAGGGCTTAATTACATCATTATCTCAAAAATATTCTTATTTTTGGAAGGTGTCCCTACTGCACCAAAAATGGGAAACCTATTTTGAAGTTTTATTTGTATTTCATACGATTAGAGTAATATATTTCCTCCTTATAAATTATTTTCTTTTCACTTTTGAAGATGTAACATCTGCTTTATATTGTGTGGCCAGTAATAAAAAAACTGATGAGTTTCAAGAGTCACATTGTATCTCTGTGTGTAGGGATATGGCCAGAATAAATGGGTTCCCAGTTTGACCACGACTGAGAATAACATATAACTTTAACCTTGCTGTCTTTGGAAGCGAAAAAACACGTTTAGTCCCAACAAACACGAAATACGTTTTGGCTTTTCAAGAACATTTCACTTGCAGGAAAGCTCAGAGCACACTTTTAAAAGTCTTTCGGTCGTTTTCATCCTATAATGGGCTTGCAGTTATCGAGATTTGTTGAGAGATCTCACGTAACTATTGCATGTTTTCAGTAATGTTGCTCCAGTTTTCTTAATGGATCGCATTTGTTACATTGACGTCTGCTGTCTTCCACTGGAGTCCGCTAAACTCCAATTACATTTTTTTTCAATTTTTACGGATATTTTATCACGATATAGTGTGTTTATAGTTTCGACGTTCTTAAACACAATATTATTGCTTCACGAGTTAATTATTTATAAATTCCAAACATGACCATTCTGGGGAGATTTTAAAATCATTCAGTGAATTTATAACATTATATTGTAGCGTCGTGGCGCGCTCAAACGATGACAACCTGCGCAGAGCAGGATGTTGAACGAAGGGCGCGGAGGAAGACGTATTGGAAATTTCTGCCTAGCGCGGATACGGCGCGGAGGCAATGGGGGCGGCGGAAGGCCTATATAACGGCGCGAGACAATGCTCCTCCCTTCTTGTTTCTCAACAGCCTCGGCGTGCAGTTGTGCGTAAGTTTGTGCGAGTGGCGCACGTGGTCAAGGGGCCGGCAATTCATTGTCGTGACGAGCGAGACATGCATTAGGTCTCAGATGTAGAGCGGAATGGTAGCCGTTCGATTAAAATCTCTCCTAGTAGTGGGATCTATTTAGTTAGTTAATTGTAAGCAATGACATTTGTTATTTGTGACTACGGTCTAGTTTATGATTAAACTGACTGTTATTACAACCCACTCTCGTCTGTGTTTTGATTACACCCGTATGACGCCACAATATTAAAGACGCATATCGTTATAGTCTCGTGACTAATGATGTGTCTGATCGGAGGCAAAACATCGTCCATCGCATTAAGGCGTCTCCTCTCATTCGGCGAACGACGAGCGGCGAGCGAATCCCGGGTAGTGGGGTGGGTTGCTCGCAATTTGCCGAGTGGCAAACATCCGGTGCTCGCCCTACACGCAGCGCGTCGGTCTTATGGACCAATCAAAGAAAGAGAACTTCCGCTGAGCATCTCGGCTACTCGGTATTGGGCGAACAATCGCTCTCTACAAGCTGAACACCGAATTAGAGAAGCGACGTTTTCAAAACGGATGTAGATGGTTTCAAAACATCGATTTTTTTTGTAGAACCATCTTTGCTTTAATCAACGATGTATTAAAGTCGATATTTCCTATCACCGATATTTTATGCTCGATGTTTTCAAGTATTCCATGTTTTACTCGACAATGGAAAATTCCCATTATCATAATTATATAGCGTATTAGTTGAAATATGGAATAATTCGTGGTAGTATCACTGACAGTTTGAGTGTTCGAAAACAACAAACATTTTCTGTACTACCTTCATCGAGGAAACCGAAATGATCCCGAAGCCTGGTACATCCTACGTCTTTCCGTACTTCGCTCATGAAAGTCGGTCAACGCAACCGAAGAATAGCCTCCTCTCTTCAACGGCGAACTGATGATTCACCCTTTGTGATGACTTTGGGCGTACAAACTCTCAGGGTCATTTTTCTCCACTAAAATTATTCGTATTCTTATTCTAATTAAACCTAGTTTTCAGTTAAATCTTATAAATGAATAAATATTATCAATGACAAATTAAATTGTTGCGTACGAATATAATCTTAGAGGTTACTAAACCAGCTTTAAAAATTGATGCTTAAAACATGAATGGTTTTTGATCGATGTATATTGAATATTTCAATTTTGAAAATCGATGCTTGGTAACATCGATGTCGCATTGTTATACTGAATGTGTGAAGGAGCCACATTTATAATATCCATGACTCTACTTTCGATGACAGTTCCTTGTATAGAGAGATCATAGTACTAAAAGAAGGGACGGCTTGGGCAGCTACTGCATGTTAACTGCTGGCAATATAACTGCAAGTTACTTCTGTGCAATCATTTTATAAGTGCGTTTGCTTACAGTTAGCTCATTTGTTAATGGCCTCATCATTATCTTTAATATGTCATCTTACACAATGTGTAATACTAAAATACACTAAATATAAAACATATTTACTTAATTCGAAGTTACTTTATCAAACATTTTCTAAACAAATTTTAAACATTATACAAACTTTTTAAAAATAATTTGCAAAGCACAAGTTGATGCACATTTTTCACCATTCGGTCAGTAATAAAAGCTTCACCTATTGCTATCCAGGATGGTAATTTAGCAGCCAGACTATTCGAAATAGAACCCCTCGTACAAATTGGCAATATCTACGACCAACAAACTATCAATGAAGCGTGCAGCACTTATCAGTTATACGTCGACAATCGCCAAAAGTTTCTCGTAAATGAAGGTTAAATATCACGAAACCCGGCGTCAGCGATACTTTTCACACCTAAAAGTGAAAATGATCTCTGTCGCTGACGCGCCCTTCCCGCCATTGAGATAATATTGAAGCAGGCGCGCCGGCCTGCAAGAACATCCGAAGGCGTCTTGATGCAGGGCATCTCTATTCGTCAGTATTAAGCAATAATGTAGGAAAAACTCTTTTTTTTAAGAATACTTTTCATAAAAAAAGAAGATTAAGAAGAAAATTGATAAAAAAAAAATATTTTGTGAAAATATCAAAATATGTACAATATGTAATATAGTACTAAATATGTAAAAATATGAAACGATAAAATTGGATATTTTGTTAGGACGGCAACGCTTGGCCAAGATAACTTCGAGGAGGATAAGTAGAAAGACAAAAAAATATGTAATTACATAAAAATCCGGTTTCTAGTCATCATCCTACATGACGTTCATTTGTTTTCCGATCTGTCAAAGTGTCTTCTTATGTTAGAAAAACTCGTCTGTATCATGACGCCGCTGAGGGAGCAGAGAGGGTTGGCGTAGCGCCGCCACCGTCCTCCGCCGACCCTCCACAATGGCGTTTGTTGACCGCTAACGAAGCAGCTCGCCCACACGGGCGAGGCAGGCCGTGCATTTCCGGGCCGGCGACCCGCACGCACGCAGGCAACTGTCCGCCGCGCCTTCGTCTGTTCCCCGCATTGTCGCGTCTCTCCCCCTCCCCTACCCACCGGCCCGAGAGCTTTCAAAGCGACGCTAGCCGGCCGCTGCCATGCCCGCCCATTGTCGCAGCGACCTGAATTGTCCTCGCAAGAGCGGCGGAATTTTAAGGTTTTACAAGAACTGAATAACTTGGACGTATAAATCTGGAAGACTCCACATCTTCACCTTTTATGCTCACGAGTTACGGGAAACGGCGTTGCGGATGATCAGTGATAACATTGTTCGCCGTCGTATCTTCGTTGTGGTTGCGTATATAACACGTCGAGATACCCCCAGAAACGAGGAATAACGCTTCTCTTCCGTTAAAAATGCATTCAAACTGTCGTCGTAAAAACTCGAGAGTTAGAATAAACCATTGTGTTTGTCGGTATATTAGTGACGACTTGTTTGCTCAATGAAAATAACTCAAATATAACGATCTTCACCACAAAAACGAGGCCGCCTCCTCCTGAAAACAATTCCGTTCTCCTTCGCCGCACGCTGTCCTGTCGGGATGAATGCGAGCGGTCTCAAATTGCTGCAGCTCTCCGGAGCTGTATCGGTGCTTGAAACTTTCCACCCTTTTCCGTCGGAATTCGTGTAATTTCAAAGGGTTTTAATAGGATCTTGTCAGATCATCCGTCAATCGGAAAAGCAGAAACTCTGCTCTCCGTTTCCAGCAACACGGAGCGTTTTTCGTGTCCTTCCCCCGGGAAGCATTCCTCCGATTCCGAGATGCCTGAAAAGAGCCGCGCGGCAGCTTCTGTTTCTCGCCGCAATCCCAACAAAAGAACTTGTGTTATTGTTTCATTCGCTCCCCCCTCCTATTTATAGGGGGGACCGGCGGGGCAGATGTAGCAATTAGTAGGAGATTTGTTCTCGGAATTTATACCCTGGGAAGAAGTATATTGTTAGCTGTAGGTGGATTAGAGGTCGGTGGAGAGGCGGTACGGGAGGTGGGCGGGGAAAGAATGTATATTTAGCCCTTGCGCGGGGCGAGTGGGCGGGGCGGCGCAGGGGTGGCCGAGGCGGCGAGCCGTGTAGGCGGCCGGGGCGAGGATGCGGGGCGAGGATGCGGGGCGAGGGTGCGGGGCGAGGGTGCGGGGCGAGGGTGCGGGGCGAGGGTGCGGGGCGAGGGTGCGGGGCGAGGGTGCGGGTCGAGGGTGCGGGGCGAGGGTGCGGGGCGAGGGTGCGGGGCGAGGGTGCGGGGCGAGGGTGCGGGTCGAGGGTGCGGGGCGAGGGTGCGGGGCGAGGGTGCGGGGCGAGGGTGCGGGGCGAGGGTGCGGGGCGAGGGTGCGGGGCGAGGGTGCGGGGCGAGGGTGCGGGGCGAGGGTGCGGGGCGAGGGTGCGGGTCGAGGGTGCGGGGCGAGGGTGCGGGGCGAGGGTGCGGGGCGAGGGTGCGGGGCGAGGGTGCGGGTCGAGGGTGCGGGTCGAGGGTGCGGGGCGAGGGTGCGGGGCGAGGGTGCGGGGCGAGGGTGCGGGGCGAGGATGCGGGGCGAGGGTGCGGGGCGAGGGTGCGGGGCGAGGGTGCGGGGCGAGGGTGCGGGGCGAGGGTGCGGGGCGAGGGTGCGGGGCGAGGGTGCGGGGCAAAGAGAGCGGGGCGAGGGGGGCGGGGCGGGGCGGGGCGGGTGAGGGTGGGGCTGGGCGGGGCAGAGTGGGGCTGGGCGGGGCTGGGCGGGGCTGGGCGGGCTGGGCGGGGCTGGGCGGGGCTGGGCGGGGCTGAGCGGGGCTGGGCGGGGCTGAGCGGGGCTGGGCGGGGTGGGCGGGGCGGGGCGGCGCCGGGGTGGCCGAGGCGGCTAGCCGTATAGGCGGCCGGGGCGTAGCGGGGCGTGGCGGGGCGGGGCGGGGCAGGGCAGGGCGGGGCGGGGCGGGGCTGGGCGGGGCTGGGCGGGGCTGGGCGGGGCTGGGCGGGGCTGGGCGGTGCTGGGCGGGGCGGGACGGAGCGGAGCGTGGCGGGGGCGGGGCGGCGCCGGGGTGGCCGAGGCGGCGAGCCGTGTAGGCGGCCGGGACCGGGGGCGAGGGCGGCGTGTCCCGCTCTAAGGGATGAAGCTCCGGACGAGGAGAGTTATGGGTTGTGGGCCTGCCCTCAGCCCCCTCCTCGACCACGCCCCCGCGCCGGCCGCCGAGGTGAAGTGCCGTCGCTTCCCCTCCTCTCCCCTGCGCGCTCGCGGTGTTAGCCTCCGCCGGAAACCTCTCGTTTCTCTGTCGCGAGTAATTCCGTTCGGAGGTGTTTATTTGCCTCTGCGCTTCTAGGAATTGCTGGATAGTCACGGGTTTGCGATAGCTCCCGCCTGCCCTTCCTTGCCGTGTACTCTCCCTTTTTTACTTTCTCGTATACGTAGTCTAGAGAAAGTAACTGCTAAAAGCGATTTTGGGATTTTAGGGAAATTCACGATCTGATGACTAGAAAGTGGTTACTGCTGTAGTACAGAAAATATTTTTTCTTGATGTGATCTATTCTTCGACATTAAAATTTTAAATAATTTTCATTTGCACGGTTTTCAAATTATTTCACGGTTTTCAAGTTTTGAGTCCAGACGTAAGAAATGTTTAACTGACTGAAGCAACGCAAAAAGGGCAATGTTTTCTAAGAAGTGTTCCAGCCTAGAAACTAATAGCTGAAAGGTGAACGTGCGAGTCAAGACGTTGATTCCAAAGATTAGCACTCCCAAATACAATATTTATTTTTCCTTCTTGATCCTTTTCACTTTCTCTCATTCTACTAAAGAAGCACACGCATACTTCTAACGTAGTATTCTGAAGCTGTGGCCAGAAATGGCAATCTTTCGATAGAAAAACTCGCATTATGGAGCCCTGACACCGAAAAAGTGGAAAAAAACTTGTTCCTATATGAAGTATATTACTTTCTGGCACGTTGAATAGTCAGAATCCACATTTTGAGAGTCCGTGATACTGAGAAAAGAGCTGACGCCAATTCATCCGTTCGTGTTTTCGTCCGTCCGTTTGTCGGTCTGTCCTTCTGTCTATCCGCCTGTCGGCCTATCGGCCTATCCGCCTGTCCTTCTGTCCGCCTGTTCGACGTCCGTCCGTCCGTGTGCAATTCTAGAGCGCAAACTGTTCTGATCCACATCGATTTGGTCAAAATCGAGCCTCAACGAAAATAATATTTTGTACTTTGTGTGTAACCTTCGAGAATCATTCTTTAAAAAAGGACTCCAAAAATATTTACTTTCCATAGAGCAAAAGGTGCTTAAAAATATCGCGCAGGCCGCATTTTCGACGCAGACCGCATCTCAAAATATTCTTCAATTTGAATAAATAAAATTGATATCCTCAAACGAGCGGTTGAGATTACGACAGGAACTTTCAATCGTAATAATTTTTAATTGATATCGAAAAAGGAGGAGACTTACAATTGACGGATTTTTTGTAGAAAAACAAGCATAGTCCAAAATACATTTTTTCAAGAAAGCGAAAGAACGTGGGGGTGTATGGACTGTGGTGGTTTTCAAAAAATTGATAAATTTGTGTATCATAGGACTCTGAATTACGGTTGTTTTAATCAACTTCACGCAAAGGTTCGGGGTAAATAACTACGAACAGCGGCTGGTTTTATTCACAACACAATCAGCAAATGTCGGCTATGAAGCACTATCAACAGTTCTAGTATCTCAAAACCTCACTCTTTGGACTAAGATTGTTTTCTAAAAACCCAATTAATTTCAATCTAATTTCTTTTGTTGAAAGATTTTAAAATTATATTTATTCTTTATTAACACAAATGCTATTTATATTATATCTTCCGAACTCCGAAATTATAATTAATAAATAATAAATAACTGATAATTGTTACTTTTAATTTTTATCACATATATTAACAATTAATAGTTTTCTTCCTTTTTTACAATATTGTACAGAAAAGTTTGTACCTCTACTCGGAAAATGTGATGTATTTCAAATTATATTTATTTTTTCCTACAAAGTATTTCAGACAACAGTAATTCTCAATATTTTATCTCTTGAAGTTGCAGATGTTTTACTTCAATGTTGATAGTAATGTATGCTTCGCGTTTAAATTGTGTTTCTTAAAAAGAACTTCCGAGTATCATTTGCCCATAGTAAATGGAGCGCACAACCCTTTGTAGTGGTCATTTCAAACGCCCTCCCATAAAATGCGCGTTCTTTCCTGCTGCGCGTCACAAACACGTGACGACATCGTTTACTCTCCTGCTGAGACTAATTGCAGTCTTGAGTAATACAGGATGCTGTACGATGCTGCCGCGAAAACTGTGTCACGCAATTTAGTCGTACTTTGAAACAGTAACAACGGACTCCTTTATTTTGCAATGCACAAAATCATAACTAAACGGTTCATTAGAACAGTTTGTGAAACATGGTTGTGACATCTTTCTGTAATTATTATCTAGTTTTTTTTATTTCATCTTCTTTTTGATAGGTTACACGCTCTGTAATGACCATTTTTGTCAAACTACTGTTCACCGTTAAAAAGTGTTCTATGGAAGAATTACAACCTAACCGTAAAAGTTAGGTAGTTCAATCATGCGCCTTGATGTCTTCTGAACTGATGTTTAAAAAAAGTTACTTATTTGGGGAATGATTTTAAAATGGATAATCAAGCTTTTGACTTATTCATCCCAACTCATTTAAAAAATGTTTCTTTCTTACCCAAAGAGAGAAAATGTCTCAGACCAAAGATATAATGTGAAACAATTTTAGGAACATGTTATGATATTAACCTTCTACTGAGTTCAAAGAACTACACAGAACAAAATATCTTTTCAATTATAAGATTGAAAAATTTCATTACAATAAAAACTGGGTTAAAACGAACTACTAAACTCCATTATGTTTTGGAAACTGAACCATTTGAACAGGCGTCACGAGATGTTATTTTTGGTTCTCTTAGTCTAATACGCATAAGACTATAATTCGATTCATTATTTTGTAGAACGTTTAATCCAAAGCTGTCTCATATTATCAAACCTTTCTCTGCTAATTTAATTCTGACGTTTTGGTGATATAGGACACATCATAAAATGTATTTGCGATAAGCTCTAAGATTTCATAACAGCCACTAATTACATTTAAACTGTAAGAAAACAAATCAATCACTCAACTAATCTCTAGTTTAAAGAAACCTATAAATCTGTCTTTAATACTTTCCAAAATTGGATTGTACTCAATGATTTGATTACCAAAGTATTATTAACACAATAGCTTTCACGAAGTCAATCGGATTGTGATGGAAATCTCTCTCGGGAGATTCTGTAACAAGCATCGAATGGGTGCTCTATTGCCTACTGAGAGCTTCAATGCAAATGAGTACTATACTAACAGTACGAACAATTTCCGGAATTATTTTCAATATTTCATTCTACATACGTTTAAGAGATTTTTATTTTAAAATATTATTAAGTTGATTAAGGGAAGAGTCGACAAAGAACGGCATATCACCCTACTTCTTACCACGATTTTGTCTAACTCACATGAAAATAATTAAAGATTAAGAAAATATTAACAAAATTATCATTTTCATCATATCTTCAAATCATCTTCTTTAATAATCCATTAAAACCACTTTCCATTAAAACTTCCACACCATCCATTAAAACTACTTTCAAAATAGTCCACCTTCCCAGTCGCGTGTTTCACGCAAGTTCTTAATGTAGCATATAAAAAAAATTAATATACGAAATGAATTAATTTGTAAATCAGCGATAATGTAATACGTAATAATCGTTGTAAATAATAAGCGTGAAATATAAAAAAATAAAAATAATTTTTCCAATATTTTTTAACATGAAATAAACTAAATGTTCACCGATACACAAGTATTAAACGTTTAGCACGTAAGCCATCATCAGACGACGCAGGCAGTATAATAACCCTAAAAATCATCATTGCACATTTACAGGCGGATTGTCCCCCTCCCGCAAGTTGTTTGTCCTGGAAGTTGCGGCAGCGGCTGTTTGCTCTGAGCACTCGATCGCCGACGCGAACCAACAAGAAAATACAAAGCGCGCGAAAGTGCTGGGGACGGGAACGCGGGGAGGGGGAGCAGGCTCTCTCGGTACACAATCAGGGCAGGTGCGGCGCGGGAGCGAGGGCGGGGCGGGTCGGGGGCGTGGCGGGGGCGGCGCGGGGGCGGCGCGGGGGCGGCGCGGGGGCGGCGCGGGGGCGGCGCGGGGGCGGCGGGGGGGCGGGGCGGGGGCGGCGCGGGGGCGGCGCGGAGGTGGCGCGGGGCGGGGTGGGGTGGGGCGGGGTGGGGCGGGGGCGGGGTGGGGCGGGGGCGGGGCGGGGGCGGGGCGGGGGCGGGGTGGGGCGGGGGCGGGACGGGGGCGGGGTGGGGCGGGGGCGGGGTGGGGCGGGGGCGGGGCGGGGGCGGGGTGGGGGCGGGGTGGGGCGGGGGCGGGGCGGGGGCGACGCGGGGGCGGGGCGGGGACGGCGCGGGGGCGGCGCGGAGGCGGTGCGGAGGTGGCGCGGGGGCGGCGCGGGGGCGGCGCGGGGGCGGCGCGGAGGCGGGGCGGAGGTGGCGCGGGGGCGGCGCGGGGGCGGCGCGGGGGCGGCGCGGAGGCGGGGCGGAGGTGGCGCGGGGGCGGCGCGGGGGCGGCGCGGGGGCGGCGCGGAGGCGGGGCGGAGGTGGCGCGGGGGCGGCGCGGGGGCGGCGCGGGGGCGGCGCGGGGGCCGAATCGAATCGGAAGCGGCGGCGGCGGCGGCGGAGGCGGCGGCGGAGGCGGCGGCGGCGGAAGCCACGGCTAAAGCCATTACCAACTTGCCGCCTAACGCGGTTAGACGGAGCATCCGCCCGCCCGCCCGCCCGCCCTCCGTCACTCCGTCCGTCCATCGACAGTCCGTCCGTCCGACCGTTCGTCCGTTCGTCCGTTTGACCGCCGGCCTCTCGCCTACTAGTCGGCTAACAGACCGCGCCCGCCAGACTTTCGTTTAAGCGGAAGTTTAGCACCCTAAGGAAGTTATTCGTAACGCCATTTCGACCGCTCGGACGCCCCCGCACGCAACGAAGAAGGCTTCGAGGTTGTCTTCCAGCCATTGAAGACCCTCGGGCGGTTAAAGAATGTTTAAGGTGCGGGGGCGGTCTGTTAAGGTTCCACACTTATGACGAACACGAGTGGTTGGTTCATCGAGAATAAACAAGCGAATGTTATCTTCGATTATATATGACTAGAAAAAAATGTTGCGAAAAATAATACAGAAATAAGGGACACCATCAAAAGGCACATATAAAATAATTCAGTTCTATCTTTATATAACATCAAACTAACTTTAGGCTTCTTAAAAAAGAAGTATGAAACAAAAATTGACGTTAGTGGTGGCGCGATGATGAGCAAGGTTTCACTATAAGAAAACAACAGAAGAAATAATCACCAATAGAATAGGGATAAAGAGCAATTAACAAGAAGAATGATAATTATCGTACATGCTGCAGAAGGCAAAATTGGGAATTAGTTATTAAGAGGAAGGATGTTAGAAAGTGGCGAGGGATGTATTTTTTGAATTGAAATATTAGACTTCTCATCTTGAGAATCGTTAATGCAGGACGCTTTCTCGGAAGTCATGTGGCATTGATAAATGTAAATTTCTTATCTAGAATATATTTCTTAATATTTATTTTCTCATTATTCGTACACACATACAGAACTTTTAGTAGTGATTGAGGAAAATAACCAATGAAAACGAAATCATGCTTCTAGTTACTTATTGTTCCAAAATTATAAATTGAAAATCCTTCAAACAATACTGAAAAATCTTCATGTATCTTCTTATTAGGAAAATGAAAAATATTAGATATCGAATATATTATGTAACTCCGTATTGAAAAGCTTAATTAAATGCATCCACATTTTGAATATCTGACTGAACACAGCACAATGCTTGTCCAGAAACGCTTTTATAGCGATCAATCTTGCTAGACAACAGAAGCTTCCTTCGCTGTCCCTGCTCGCCTTCGGAAGCTCTGCTTAAGGGACGGCGCTCGTGGGATACAACAAAGACGTCTCGCTTCGCACAGTTGACACGGAAGGTTGTGTGGGAGGTGTCAGACTGTCAGAACAACGGCAGTGCTCTGGAAGAAGGAATCAGGGAGAGTAGGACAAAGGAGGCATTGATCCAAACGAGAATCACGGGCTCAAGACTGAGTAATGAACTTGAGAAATGAGCCTTGGGGGAGGAAATCGACAAAATGTTCGACGATGACTTCAAATAATAAATGAAAGATTGACAGGAAGTGCGAAAAAAAAACACTCGACACGTATATGCGAAAAAACTTCCACAAAGACAGTGCAGATAAGAGAAAGAAGAAAGGGAGGAAATGTGAGCAAAGTAAGTACACAATTCAGGAGAGAGAGAAGGAAAAAAGAAAGAATGAAATAAAGAAATGAAATGGAGAGATGAAAAGAAATAAAGAAATATGGGAATATATGGAAGAGAGAGATAGGGGAGGAGGCTCTGGAGAGAGATAGAGGGGGGAAAAAGATTTCAAAATAAGTAAAATAACGAGGATGCACAAAAAACTTAACAAAATAAAAATATTTTGACGGAGCAGGAACGGGGAGCAGCAAATTGACCAACAAACGGATCACGCAGAATGAGAGAGGTGTGAAGAAGTGAACAGAACTTGAAAGGCAACGGTAGAAAATCACAAACGCCCGTTAACGCGCGAGAGCGCTGGGGATGCAAGAGGCTGAAAAATTACGTAGCACCCTTCCCGGGAGAAGGATGACAGCGGCCGGAATTACCGTTGCAAATTCGGGAGATTTCCGCGCTCTCGCCCGCTCCCATCCCACTAGCACGCTCTGGCGGCGGCGCAGGATACGAAAGTCGGATGCGACCAACTGATTGTACACCAGGAAGGAAGGCAGACAGGCGAGGAGAGCAGAATGCCAACGCACCTTCGCGAAAGCGCAAAAGTGTAGGTCGTAATTCAGTAAAAGCGTGCGAGCGAATACTGTCGAATCAGAACAATTTATTTTAGCTGTTGATAATGGTTCATCTCTTGAGAGTTTACTTTCTTTTTTGAGTTCTAGCCTCTCACTTTTCAGATCATTAGCCAATCAGTGCGGACTGTTCATTGCAAACAAAATTATGGAGGAAGGAGAAGAAAGAACGAGAAGAAGAATCACCTTTCCAATTAAAAAAAAATTATGAACATGTTTCCATGAAAATTTGATGAAATATCTTAGGTAAAGCAGAACAATATGTACAAGCACAACAATACCTTACTAGCATTCATATATATTCGTACTAATAAATGGCCATACGTCCACACTTTGAAGAAATGTTCCCCTTCTTGTACAACTAGCCTGAATCTAATCACACGATAAAACTAGAAAGCGGAAAAGAGAGAGAAGTTCTTCGGAAAATGATCTCACGGACCCATTATCCTGATGCCCCCTGTATGTTTTTCCTCGCCCTAACGTTCCGTTACCTTTGGAGCCTCTCTACTGTGGAATCACCCGCTCCCCGAAACAAAAGACAGATACGTCGGGTAAGGCTGCGATCTTCGGGGTATTCTTCTCTGTTCCGACTATTTCGTTCCTCCTCTGTAGCTGGTTTACCGCCGCCGCTGCCGTCTGCAGTTGCCACGTCGCCATTCTGAACGTCTCGTTGCTGTCGCTGTTGCCGCCGTCACCAGCACTCCCCGCTGTCGCTACTCGTAGCATAACAACCTCCTCCGTCCCCGCAGTCTCATCCCCTAATCACCGACGCCGACGCGCCTGCCGCCGTTGCCACTGCTGTTATCGCCACTCCCGCTGATGTCTCTGCCCTTGTAAATCCCAACGCCATACGTTCATATTCCACGCTCATCCTTGCTGCTGCAGCAATCACCACCCCCTCCCAGCATTCAAACCTCCATCGCTACCAACTTCCCAGCCGCCATCACTCCCTCATTTCCAACCCTCTCCACCCCCGGCGCATCTACCACTACGTCCGTCGTCGTCCCTCCCGTTGCCAATAGCATCCTTTCGTCGTCCCCGGCCCAGTTGACTTATTGTTAGTGATTAGGGCTCGTCAACTGCTAGGGTCATTAGTCCAGTAAGTGTAGATCATGCTTTTGCTCGGGAGGTAGAGGTGGTCTTCCTCTCCAGTATGGCGAGATCCGGCACGGACCTACTGTCGGCTAGCGGGCTTTTCCCCAAACAGGTCTCTCCCAACTGCGGGGCACCGCCCCAGATGGGACAAGCTCTAAGCTCCCGACTGGTCTTCCGTCATGTGTGGTAGTGTAGTGCATAGCATTCGCCTCGTGTTGATCGGAGAAACAATGGCGCAGAGCAGCCGGCCGTTAGAATTCTCCTCCAGGCAGCGACTGAATTCGACCTAGCTGGGAAGCTAGTGTCGAAAATCCTGCCGCCGTCGGGACTCGGACCGAGGACCTCCCAGTCAAAGGGACTGCAGTGACATCATGTTGATGCACTGAGCCAGCTATGCCGGTCGACGCTGCCGGGAAACGATCACAGGCCTCCTGAAGCGCTTTGCTAGAAACAGAGTCACCGGCGATGGGCTGTTACTACATTCAGTTGGAGTGGACTCCGGGTAGAGCAGAATGTATTCATACGTGGCGGCAATGTTTTGAAGATTATAAAAAACTTCACCAAACAATGTTTTAAGATTAATATCCTGGGCATTAGCTTTCTTTTTGAGTTCTAGCCAGTTATTTTTAAGATTGTTAGCTATGTTTGTTCGTACATTTCATTAGAACTAAAATAATGCAAGAAGTAGTAGTTTTGATTTCTTGTAAGCCAGGGCCAACTTGTGAAAAATGCTGTGTCAACAAATGGTTTTCAATAAAACTATTCAAATAGTAATATACTCTAATAAAACAATGTTACGTGAGTTTCATGTAAACCAAAAGTTTCTCAATACCATTAATCTATAGTTTCGTCCTTATCATTCATGACGTATGTAATTAAGGGAAAGGAAGATTGTAGAGTTTTTTCTTTTATGGATATATTGATATAATTAAAAGTATTAATGAAGAATTATTAAAAAATGTCATTCTAGAGTTCTTAACCATTATAATAATATTTCAATAACGAATGGGTCACATACACGAAATATTTGAGGAATGTAAAAAGTATAACAATTGTTTCTAAACACCAATAGTTGATTTTATGGTGTCAGCTTTCATTTTCTTTTTGACTTTATGTATTGTAACCGCTTTCTCTCTTTGGTTACAAAAGTAAATCTTTAATTTACTTATTCCGTGACAAGCTTCTGCCCCGTCACGCAAACCTGGGAATACTTCTAATGAAAGGTAAAATTCCCTGTCAGGGGTGGGTTCGTCATGGTTCAACTAATTACCAATTAGCAAGTAAACACAGTTCATTAGTTTGAAACAATATTGAACGTATATTCTAATGAATGAAATATGATCTACAATTGTATTTACAAATTTTACCTATGTTCTCAATATTTTTCCCATTAAACCCTGGTAGCTACCTTTCCTACCTAAACTGCAGTTATGATTTTCTAATGTAATCTTAACTTTGATCCCTTGTTTTCTAATAATAACTTATACACACAGAGATAAACTTTACATAACAACAAATCACTAATAAAACACACGAAATACAATTCAAATAATGATCCTGAAAAAGAAATACATGCACACACAATGTTCCAAATTTTTTAACACCTTTGAATCAATTAATAATATAACACTTAATTCTTACAATTGAAATTTGGCTCATCCTTAGCCTTTCAGTATAAAAAAATTTCGTTTAACGAAGTCTTTAGCCAGTCCTTCAAATGCTATTATGAAATAAATAATCGGACGGCTTTCCTCCCATTCAGTATTTCATACAGCTCACCTTTGCTAGGTGTTATTTATACTCTTAAATCAATTATACGTGAATTCAGTTAAATAGTTTTACGTAAGAACACAATTTTTACATTATTCACAAGAAATATCTGAATCTGATTCTAATTACGACTTTATGAGAAAAAGAAATGACTCGACTAATTACCAAGACAACTGTTCTGTGAAATTCTAATTTGAAATTTCGTGAAAGTTCTTTCGGTATTTGTTTAACTCACGACCGGTGACCTCCCGAAGAATACTCTGCGCTGCGTAGCCGGCTGCAAAACGGCGTCCACGCCTCCAAGGTCGCTGGATTTCTGCACCGCTCCGTGTTGCCTGCCACGTTGAAAAGTGGGATGCCTCCGAGCGCCGTCTCTCATTGCTTAGCGACGTTTTACAATCGGTCACTCCAAGATGATGGTCGCATAAGAATGCAAGTTGAGAGCTTCCAATTATGACTTCGTAATGGTAATGAGCCAAACTAGTTGTTATATCAAACAGAGTTCTTATAATTCTTGAGATTCAATAAGTACATTTCAAGAATGAGATTTCCGAAAATAATACAGACTTTCTTATACGTCGTAGCCTACTACGTGACGCTCGTCGTCTACGCCGTGCACAAAAAAATTAACTGTTCACCTCGGCGGCTCAAACACGATAAGAAGCGAATTCTTTTGACTGCTCACCTCGGCGACTCGAACTAGAATAGGGATGAATTCTCTCTACATCAGTTCATGCCGTTTCCGTTTGTTCCCCCAAAGTTTCTGATTGGTTACTATCAGAGTGCGTTCTGAAATGAAACTCCTGGCTGTCGCCATCTCTACGCCACCAGAGAAACTATTAGTTAATAATATGGTGTCGAGTTTTCTCTTCTATTTTTCTCCTTGGTTTAAAATGTAATCGACAATTAGCGGTTACAGTATATTGCCATTGAATCATTTTATGTCTTTTACCTGGAAGCCTAAGTTTTATTTACATAAGTCTGTATTTGTTTCGTACATCAATAATAACTATTGTTGCTTTCTTTAGAATTTGGATCTTTCTCGAGAAAATGAAAAATCTACCTAAATTAAATTAATTTTTAAATTAATGATTTTCCTGTTTAACCTTAGGAGCAGGGCAGGATAGGTAGCAGGGTGGCACACGGCACGAATAAAAGGTTCAGCGAGTTCCATTCTTCCTTTTCTTCTTGCCAGCCCATTCCAGAGCGGGGAAGTAGAAACTCACGCAGGATGTACAGAGTATACATATGCGCAATTTCAAGGGCCCAGTCAGTCTTATATACGACACCATCTCCTAAAGTTGATCGGCGCACTCACGTTGTTGAAAAATGTCACCTCTCACAAAGAAGTGACGTATACGAGGCAAACAGAGAACCACATTTGCTAAAATTATATTTGCGGATACGAAAAAAATAGCGGATACGCAGCATTTCCACGTATTACAAAGCTAAAATGCAAGCAAGCATTGCAGATACGTCACAAATATTTCGCGTCTTAACAAGAAGACCAATAGGATTCCAAAATATATGTGTGTTTTATAATATTTTATCTGGAGATAAAATGGTTTGAAGTTTTGCTCTTTGACAGCAGCTAGCTACATACTACATCCCCTCAAAATAATTATTCCAGCAGCGAGGTCTGGTCATTGAGTTCACAGTAGGCGTCGAAACAAAAAACCCGCGAAGAGATCCCAGGGCACCCGCTAGCGATATTCAATTGCAGCCGCTCTCCTTCCCAAGTATATGGCGCCACTCAACACCCTTCCCGCCACACGTTCCGCACATGAAGGACAGTGCCCCGCTCAGCACGCAATGGAGCGTTCAGCCCGTTCGGGACAGATCTAGGCCACCCACCGGGCTCCGACATCTACGGCCCTTTTCATCCCTCACACACGTGTGTGTGTGTGTGTGTGTGGAAGAGCGGGAGGGCCACTGCGCTATCTGTCGGCCGGGCGCGGATTTACGGTTGCGACTATCGCGTCGGCACAAGAGGCGAACCGCGCGTCGCCGCCTGCCGCCCGCCGCCCGATACCGCTCTCGCCCCCCCCCCCCCCGGTATTTTTAACGCGTCCGCACCTGTTAGTTTTGTATCGCGCTTAATAGAGCGAGCTGTTTATTTTGTGTCGGTCTGCCGCCGCCGACGCCGCGGCGGCGGACGCGCGGTAGACGCGCTGCAAACAAGCGAGGAGGTGCGCTTTGTTCGCCGTTGTCGCTCGCAGGTTGTCTGTTGCAGGTGTGCGCGAGCGAGCGAGCGAGAGGGGGTGCGCTAGCATGACACATGAATATTACCTCGTAGGTGAGTACGTCGTGGTAGAAAACACCCGGTTTGAAACAACTAGGAAGGCTATATGCTCATTTGGTAGTTTGTTTCCCTTCCAGTAGTTTCTTTTCCGGTGGAATATGTTTCGGAAGGAGGTTCTTCTGCTTTGAACATAGACTTTTCGGAAATTACTGTAAATTCGCTCGTATTTGGGCAAAAGGGTATATGTCAGAAAAATTGAATATTGAGGTAAGTTAAACTAACCTAATACAATTTACCTACGTATATCGTTGTATTTAAAAATTAATTATTGAACAATATCTACACTAAATGCATTTCTTTTTGCTCTCCTGCAGCATTATGAAATAGGACTTATACCCTTTTGCCCAAACAAGAGCGAATTGCTTCAAGGAGCAAGTAGAATATTGAAACCACCTTTAGTTTCAGAAAACGAGAGTGCGATAGAATAAAATATACATTTGCGATGTGGTGATGAAATTATCAATGCCAGAAACAATGGCTTTGGAATTTCTTGAACAAAATCAATTCTTTTATACGAGTTCTCGAAGACATAAAAGAAGTCCATAAATTCAAGGAACACGTTTTACGCTCTAGAATGTTTTAAAATGTACAAACCTTGAAGCACAGAACACTAATAATATATCATTCAAATAAATATTTATAAAACCTTTCAAATGCCCATTTTCAGAGCGTTTAAAAATCTATTCAATACCCAATAAGTATAAGAATATTGTCGTATTTTCCAATGAGTAAAATTCTATGAACAGAAAACTTTGTGTCACAATCCCCACAATCATGACTAAAGACATTAGGTTACTTTAATTTGATTCAAAGCTGCTTTACTACTATAACAACATACATCCATTGGCAACAGCTTCGTTACTGAAAACCAGAGTCCGCTTGCTTAAGGCAAGAAAAAGATGACAGCGCCAAAGGTTTATATTAATTTTTAAATAATATTAACATTTTTACATTAGCTGAAACAATGAATATTACATTAAACTGAACCACCAGCTCTGAAGAATGTGAGTATGTATGTGTGTGTTGCCGTAATATAATATAATATAATGTAATGTAATGTAATAAAGCCTATACAAATCCATTTCTGGCAATGGCGTCCTCTATCAAAACAAGGTTAACTTTTGCCAGACATAAACATTATTAAACAGCAATGTTCTATCTGAAGAAAATATAAATCAAATCTTTGATACGAAGTGCATCGAAAAAAAAACATTACATTAAGGTTTATTTTCTAAAATTGCAGAGCTGATTGTTTAAATGCTCATTGTTTGAATGAAGAAAAACTCTGCTCGATTATTATTCAGTTCCATATGTGGATTATCATTAACAGGCCTTCGATTCTGATGACCAAAAACTTCTTTAAAATTAAGTATAAATGATTTAAAAATAAGAGGAAAATGATCTCTAAAATGACTTAGAAATAAGGGGAAAATGACCTAATTTTTTAAGTACTAAAAATGTATATGAATATGTTTATTTATTCAAAGAATTTTATAATTTTAAATAAAATGTATTTACATAAAATTATATTGTATACAAAGGCTTTATTTTAGGAGGAAATGTAATCCTTAATTCCAATCTTTCAATCGTCAGGTTAGCAAGGTCTAGGAAGTTACTGAATATCCGTGTATTTTTGAGAGTTCGAAGCACGGAGTCCACTGCAGGAGACAATTTCGTAAAGTACACATGATATAATAAATACAATAAAATATGCCATTGGAAGTTCATGAAACATTCACTAACAAAAAACCGAAAAGGAAACAAAATGCATAAAATGACGAAAGCGACACAAAGGTCCAGAAAAATGATCTAAAATTTAAAGATGGCAAAAATAACAAAAACTTATCTAATAACTATACATTTCTATCACCTAGTATATGTGTGATAAGCATTCATTTACAAGTTATCAATGTCTAGAATGCACGAATGGAATGATATGTAATCAGAATCGGAACCCTGATCATTAGGTACTGTGGATTGCGTCCATTTGTAATCTTAACATTGAGTTGAACGATACTTCACTCAGTATTTTCTTCATTGTGTTTTTCCACTTCACAACGGGGAGTCGGTGCTCTCACATGCAGAACATTCTGAGTGCTGTGGGTCCGGAAATATCGTGGTCACATTTTATGATCGCTCTGAGTAGGATTCTGCGATCGTTTGATGGATCCAAATTTAGAATTCAAAACAATTTTTGGGAATTACTGTGAAATGGATGGGTGGAGTGTCAACGTCAATATTGGACAATTGTTATTGGTTGATTCTGCAACAGAAAGTATAATGAGCGATGTGGGAGCTCTCATGACCTTCATTGCCTCAATTTGTGCCCCGCATTGATCAAACAAACCTCACAGAACGCAAGAGACCTGTTGCGAAAAATACACAACCAAATGAGAAAAGCGCTACGTACACCACTAATTTGTTTAATTCATGTGGTGACCAAACTGATTTACAAAGCTGTAGTTACGTCAAAGTTTTATGTAATTTGAAGAGAGTAAATGCATAGTGGTGAATAATCTGTTAGTGCGGTAAATGTCTGATAGTGGGTATTGATGAGCAATGTTTTGCGAAATATGGATGATTTATATTGATGACGCAGTCAACTGAAAGTACTGTGGGTGTTATTTGTGAATTATATATTATTCACAAATATATTACAGTGGTCTATTTACTTTCAGTAGGTAATAAATTCATTGTCACCTGCGGCCTAGATATTTCGAGCTCGTTCTTTTTCAAACACTTCCTGTTTTATTCCAGAAAAAATCAACATTGCTTTTTCTAAATTAATACATTTACTTAATACACATAACAGAGACAGTCTACAAACTGCCAATTTTGAATACACATTGTGGTTACATTCCCTGATCCAATAGCGAAACAATCCGATTCTGTTAAAATATTATTCAAAAATAAAAGAATTTTTAGCCGGAGAGGTAATATGTTAACATTTGTTTTAAAAAGAATGGTGCTACAACAGCACATACTTTCTCGTATTGATTCGAAGCGCTCCGTTATATTATACTACTACATGCAAAAACGTTTTGAACCAGCAAAAATTATTTTTCGCCCGCGACTCGAACTCACGTTCTCCCAATTAACTCTCCATCACCCTCACATCTACTCTAAAGAAACGCCGTAAGGTTTGAACCCGGACCGACGCTAAAAAGTGTAATTGTCTTCACCCGATGTTTCCAACATGCAAGTTTTGCAATATTGAAATATATGGAGAGTTCGCCGAAATTAGGACTACCACTATATTTTTTTTACCGTCTTTTATTACGAGGAGAAAATTTAATTAAAAAAAGTACAGCGGATTTTGAAAATTTTCTTTAATTGCTTAAATTTCGGACACAAAATAGCGAAATCTACTCGAAAAAAAGGTCACGGCATGTTTTAAAGAGCTGCCTTTTAGTACATACTTCGTTTAAGGAAAAAAAAATAGCTATCTTCAATTTTATAGTTTTCAAAAGTTAACTTTTTCCAATCGTCTCCTATATTATTTCAGTATTATGCCTTTCCTTTGCGGCTCTCACACACAATCAATATTTATGAATGAGGTCTCTAAAAAATTAATTTCACGGAGACGGGACGAAATGCACTTTCACGTTAAAAATGTGACGGATTTGTTGAAAAAAAAAACGCATCTAAATATTCATTTCAAATGCAACACGCAGCACACGACCCGCGTTGTCTAAATCTATTTAGTTAAATAACTCCTAAACAAAGCGTTCTAGAGCTTGAAACGTGAAATTTTCAGGCCAGAGGTCTCAAAGAATCGTCCCCACATTGCAATCTACAAAGATATAACAATCCGTATTGAGACATTACTAGACATTCTATTACATTTTTGCTGGTCCGGCGCTCATCGATATTACCAATGACACCTGATCCAACATCGATACTACCAATATCACATCGATATTACATCGATATTACCAATATTACATAATACCAATATTACATCGATATTACCAATATCACATGCCTTGACGCAAGAGGCCGTGAACTAAGTTAAATTATAATCGACAGAGAAAGCTTTTACATCTTTTGATGTTCTACGTCCAAAAAAAGAAAGAAACAATATTGGCAAAGAATGGACGATTCTGTACGGTGAAGAATGATGATTATCTTGTTAGGTTTGGTAATAAAAACAACATAATATAAACGATTCCTTTCTGGTGAACGATAATATCTGCGCACCGAATAGAAGTGAATTGGATCATGTCAAGGCAAGCGATATTCCGCTCTCGTATAATAGTGAAGAAGTAGGTGCACAGTAATCCTGAGATTAACCGGTTTGGTATGTTTTTTACCTGTGCCAGTATTTTCGTTATCAGCAGTGATTCGGTCAAATTTTCAAATGAGCGAGTTCAGTCATAATGTTGCATTTGCAAGAAAATTGGTAGAAAACCAATTGAACCACTTGCAGGAAAACTAGTAGGACTTTTCTATTGGCACATTCAGTAATGCTATTTAAAGCATGCCAGTTAAAGATCTAGATGTTATGTACAAGCAAGTTAAATTTATTATTAAGCAGATTGATTTATTAATCATTGAAGAACAGTGTTACAGATACAGTGCTGATTTGACAGCTTTCTGCAGTATTTTGTTTCCTATTTCCTCTCATACATATTTTAAATGAAATCGTGCTATGTTATCTCTCCGCAGCTACGAACAGTTAAAAATTGTACTCGGGGTATAAGATCAGCCCACAGCAAGAGAAAGCAAAGGAGAATATTTTGTAGAGTGCTAAGGAAACCGCGAAACAAGGCAGGAATCAGATTGCATAGATTCATTAATGTTAGATGGTCTTTATATTAGATATTTCTTAGGCAACAAAGGTGAAATTATAGTTGGTACATCATACGACAGTCCAGATGCTGCTTCATCACCTCATGTTTTATTGTTTATGCTATATAAAATCCACTCCTATATTATTTCAGTATTATGCATTTTGCGACTCTCGCACACAACGAATATTTGTAAATGAGATTTCTAAAGAGAGAGAGTTTCACGGAGACGTGGCGAATTGCAAACTTTAAAAATAAGAAGAATTTGTTGAAAAAAAGGCATATAAATATTCATATCAAATGCAACTTGCATCACTCTGGCAGAATTTAAAAAATCTATTTAGTTTAATAACTCCTAAACAAAGCGTTCTAGGGACTTAAATTCTGTAATTTTTGGGATAAAGACTTCACAGGAACATTGTTTGCATCGTAATCTATAGAATGAAACCTTCTGCGACATTTTATTACATTTTGTTGGTCCGGCGTTTCTCGATACAACCCGCCTATTCGGAGACGTGCAACTGTATGTGAAAAAATACAACCATATTTCAAGATCTGTCTTCAGAGATCAGATTTCATTAACCCTGCAGTGGTAACGTGACTTTTTGTAACAAAAGTGGTAACGTGGGGTGTCTCCAGACCCCCACACTCTTTTCATGATATATGTTACATTTTTAAAAAATGAATTAATATAATATTATTCTTATATTATGAACAATGTTTTTAATTAAACAATAATTAAACAATTTATTACGAATTTACTTGCTAAACAAGTCTGAGAATTCATCTAATATTTGGAGTTCTTTTCTACCGGTCTTCGCGTGTTGTCACATCCAAGCGCATGCTTTGTAGCACAAATTGAAATCTTTTCAGATTCAAAGTACAATGGAAAATTTCAATACCCATATTATCCACATTCCACAATTCAGCAAGATTTTGGTGTTCTTATTTCACAGATTCAGTCAAAATACGTAGCACAATTACTGCCTTCATTTCCTCTTTGCCAATCTTATACGTGTTGCGATCATTTTTATTCTTCTCTAAATCCGTTTCGTTTTTGATGTTGCTGGATTCTGTAATTCTCTCAATCATATCCAAATCAATAAACAAAGGAAGCATTATCCTGGTCTTTTGGAATTGCATGCAGACTGCTTTTTCCAGGGTGGTGAGTAACGATATTCTGTTCCCGCTTTCACCAAAAGGTGGCGTATTCTTCAACTCCTTTTTTAACATATAAAGTGACCTAAAAAGTTCGTAGTACTTCAGCATTAACTTTGCGGGCGAATCCTAACGTAAAAATACAGCATGCAATACGTTGCCAAAGTAATAGAATGTACGAGACTGAAGACATCTTTGCTAACATAGAAGGTAACGCGGGGATCCCTGGGCACCCCAAACAAAACAACAGCTTGTTACACGGATAAAACACACGAAATTGGCAAACTGAGAGAACAATAAATATCATGATACAAAAAAAGAAAGGTACTCAAGCAATGGTAAGGTAGCCAACGTGGGAAGTACAAGAAGCGCGAAGAAATAACAGTGGGGGGGGCCCACAAACCCCCGCGTTACCACTCCCGGGTTAAGGAAAAAACTCTAGCTTGAATGTTATAGTGGGAGCGAGACGCCCAAAAAATTGCACTTTTGTAATTTTCAATAAATTAGGAATTTCAACGAACATGAGGCCTGCATCATTCACTTGAGCGTCCTTTACACTGTCCGACGACAAAGTTAAATGAAAAAAATTTGGAGGTATTTTTGAGAAAATTTGAAAATGTTTTTGAGGCTTCACGTTAAGTACCCTCAAATATCAAAATATGTTTGAAACTTCCCATGTCCTGAGTTCGTGCAGATCAATCGGGGAGAAAATCGGAAATGGGGAAAATCAGCTGGACGGTTGAGGCGCGAGCGTTGACCACAGATGGGCAGACGGACGAACGGACGGACGGACGAATGGACACGTCGGGACGTTTTGCCGTCAACGCATTTTTCGGTTACAAGGACCTACAGAACATGGATCGGAGGAATATGAGTTGGACGAAGTAATTTACTATAAATGGCAATAGGATTTATCCCCTTTTGGTCACCAGGTCCCGGAAATAAGAATTTTTCTACCGAAACTTCGTTTTCTGGTACATGATAACAATATTTTCTCTTCCTATGAAGTAACTGCGAAGAAGTAAACTAAAAATTAATAAAAATCATTTGTGATTTATGAAAAAAAGTGAATATGTTCCTCTTCCTCAGGCCCTTTAGTCTCTAAAAGCTACATTTAAATTACAGAGCTTGGCCAATTTTTGCCTTGTCACAGAACGGTCTGACATGAAAGTGCCCCCCTCCAATGAGCATTCGCGAATGAAGACTCCGCCGGACATTTCGTTTAATCCGCACGGAGCGAGCGTCGCGTGGCCCAAGTCGATGCCGCACCTATCCCAAGCCGGGGGCCGGGCGGGGCCGGGCGGGGCCGGGCGGGGCCGGGCGGGGCCGGGCGGGGCCGGGCGGGGCCGGGCGGGGCCGGGCGGGGCCGGGCGGGGCCGGGCGGGGCCGGGCGGGGCCGGGCGGGGCCGGGCGGGGCCGGGCGGGGCCGGGCGGGGCCGGGCGGGGCCGGGCGGGGCCGGGAGGAGTGGGACGGGGTGGGGTGGGGCAGGGTGGGGCGGGGCAGGGTGGGGCGGGGCCGGGCGAAGCGGGGCGGGCAGAGCGGGGCGGGGCCGGGTGGAGTGGGCAGGGCGAGGTGGGGCCGGGCGGAGCGGGGCAGGGCCGGGGCGGGGCCGAGCGGAGCGGGGCAGGGTGGGCGGTGCCGGGCGGGGCGGGCGGGGCGGGCGGGGCGGGCGGGGCGGGCGGGGCCGGGTGATGCCGGGAGGGGCGGGGCCGAGCGGGGCCGGGCGGAGCGGGGCGCGTGCGGGGCGGGCAGAGCGGGGCGGGGCCGGGTGGAATGGGCAGGGTGAGTGCGGAGCGGGGCCGGGCGAGGCCGGGTGATGCCGGGAGGGGCGGGGCCGGGCGGGGCCGGGCGGGGCCGGACGGGCGGGGCGGGGCGGGGCGGGGCGGGGCGCCGGGAAACTTGGTTCGCTTTGAGCGGCGCAGCGCGCGTAAGAAGCAGCGCCGGCGAGTCGGAGGGCGCAATGGAGCAAAAAGGCAAGGGCTGCTGCGCTCACTGGAGCGCGTCGCGTCGAGAGCGGGACACGAACGGCGGCCACTTCGTCCCACCGACTCGACTCGACTCGCCTCGCCACGCGTCGCGACGCCAAGCGCTGCCCTGCATGCCCGCGCTCCGCCTCACACAGGCCCGGCCCGGCCCGCCCCCTTCCCCCTCAACCATTCCCCCTCCCTCAACTCCTCCCCGCCCCTCAACCCCTCCCCGCCCCTCATTCCCCCTCATTCCACAACCCGTCCACACTCACCGTCCGTCACCCTTTACCCTCCCCTCACCTCATCCTCCTCCTCCTCTCCCGTCTCTCACCCTTTCCCGCCCCTCCCCGTCCTTCCCTCTCCCTCTGCGCCCTCCCCTCCCCGCCCCACACTGGCCGCTCCGACGCGCTTCCACAAAGATTCCGCCCGCGCTCGAGAGATGGCTCAGTGCATCAACCTGATGTCACTGCAGTCCCTCTGACTGCGAGGTCCTAGGTTCCACTCCCCACGGCGGCAGGATTTTCGATACAGCTAGGTCGAATTCAGTCGCTGTCTGGAGGAGAATTCTAGCGGCCGGCTGCTCTGATCGGTAGTGTTCCGTGTTTTTTCTGATCAACGCCAGGTGAATGCCGGAGCAGTACCCTAACAAACGGGCCACGGACCGCGCGCGATCTTTCCTTCATCTTCCTTGTCCTATCCATACTCCTTACACACTCACACTAACATGCACTACATTACCGCACATGCTGGGAGACCGGTCTGGAGCTTACAGCTTGTCCCGGCTGGGGTGCTGCCCTGCTGGTGAGAGATACCTGGTTGGGGAAGTGTGGCGTCATACGGGTGTAATCAAAACACAGACGAAATGGGTTCTAATAACAGTGAGTTTATTCCTAGACCGTAGTCACTAATAACAAATTTCACTGCTTACAATTAACTAACTAAATAGATCCCACTACTGGGAGAGATTTTAATCGAACGGCTACCACACCGCTCTACATCTGAGACCTAATGCATGTCTCGCTTGTCACGAAAATGAATTGCCGGCCCCTTGCCCACGTGCGCCACTCGCACAAACTTCCGCACAAACGCACTCCGACGCTGCTGAGAAACAAGAAGACGGAGTCCTTACTCTCGCCCGTTATATTGGTCTTTCGCCGCCCCCATTGCCTCCGCATCGTATCCACGCTAGGCCGAAGTTCCAAATGCGTCATCCTGCGCGCCCTTTGTTCAACATCCTGCTCTGCGCAGGTAGGCACCGTTTGAGCGCGCCACAACGCTACAAAAGCTCCGGAATTGGCTTCGGAAAGGCAACACCATGAGCGCCATCTTGCCGCCAGAAATCTCCCTACCTATACTTCGGTTTTTCTTTCTTGGCGCACGGGGGGGGTGTCAATACAATGGAATATCTCACGGTATTTCGCGTAGTTCTCGGTTGTGTCGCTAGGAGTCGCATGATCGCCAGCACTGCTCGATACAGTCGCGAGCATGCGAACCCTAGCGGCAAAACCGAGAAAGCTGCGAAATACCGTGAGATATTCCATGTTATTGACACACCTCCGTGTACCAAGAAAGAAAAACCGAAGTATATAATAGGGTTCAAGCGCCGCCATGGGCTAACGAGTCACGGCAGCAGGGGTGAGTGCCAGCCGCGATAGGCTTCCGAGTCATGGCGAAATTAGAAAGTGGACAATAGAGTAAAGTACTCTAGGGCAGTGTTGCGAAGGTCGATGCTACAAGCGGGAGTCCGTGGCACGAGTGCCACGACGAAATCGTCCCTCCATGCAGTTCATCACCTCGCCACCAGAGACAACGCCATCACTATTGTAAAACGGCGGGGTTACTAATAGTTTCCTCTCCCGACGCTAGCTGCGCAGAGAAGCTCGTGGCTTGTTACGGTGGCACGACGCGTGCCGCTGCCACCAGTAGAAGACCTTGACACTACTGCTCTAGGGTGTGAAAAGGCAGTGGAATTAACTGAGAACATGGAGTGTCAGCTGATAACCAAAAGGTTAAGTTGACAGAAGATGCCCGATGGTATGAGGGATCCATAATATGTAATTTTCCGATGCAGCATTACAATACTTTCGCTTTACTACGTAAGTGCGTAGTAAGCCATCGATTGCCAACTGGACAAGAAATGACATCAGAGCTGCTTTCCTCTCTGAGGTAAGGCACTCGGAGAAGCAGCAGGAGCAAAGGAGGGAGGGAAGGAGGGAGGGGCACACGGCGGTCGCCGGTACTGAACACCTTGGCAGTGAGCCTTTGTCGGTGTTTCAGGCAACATGAGTGGGAAAACATCAACACCCGTTAATTTTTGTTTCTGTTAAGGAAGAAAGGTTTCCTTTTGTAGATACTGGGACAATGGGGAAGTGTTTAGTGTGTTCGAAAAAACTGCAAAATGTTAAAAAGTTCAACCTACAGATGCATCGCATAGCTTTGCGATCCAGAAAAATCTGCGAAATAAAAATAAATTCTGAGAATTGACATGATTCGAAATCATGAAATGAGTAAAGTAATTTGTAGATTGAAGATCATGGAAAAGGTGCTGAAGATCACGAGTATTTACAACCTTCTCACACAAAACCGTACATCAAAACTAATCAAGCATGGTGTCAAAATTCTCTACAGAACTGTAGTAGGCGGTAAAGTCGGTTAAAAGCATTATAGAAAAGCATCGGCGATTGAAATAGAAGTGAACTCGTTTGTAGTGATGGCTAGGAAAATGGTAAGATATTTGTAATGATTTTTAACGTCGGAATCATTTTACATCGCTTGATTCATCAACAGTTGAAAAGTTTTGATAGTATATAAATCAATAGGCTGCGAATACATTAAGGTAAAATGAATATATATTGTATGTAGAGAAGATGGTATCTGGCATCAAATGCCAATGAGCGGATTTAAAATGTAGAAGAGAAAAACGTACTGAGAAGTAAACTCAAAATTTTGTGTAACCCAAGGTGGAAGTAAATTGACAGAAGTGACTCTACGCTCGCATATTTGTGAAAAATCTATGTAGAAATGAAGTGATGTCTGAAGCAATGTTAACAGAAACAAAGGATGTGTAAGGAGAAATAAATTAACAGATCAATGTTAAAAGAAATCAAATAGAAAAATGATGCCCATAATTAGGTGAAATCCAGTAAGAAAGTGGAAGTCCAAGAGACGTCATTGGAAATTGTAGCGTTCGAGGCGATGGCATTGTGGGTGCAAGCGAAAACGGCGGCGGCGGCGGTGGCGCGAAGTATCGGAAGAAAGCACACGGGGCGGTTGCCTGGCCGAGCCCGGCCTGACGCTGGAGCGCGTCCAAGTATCACCCACCGCCCCCGCCCCCGGCTCTGCATCCGCCTCCAACGCCGCGGAAGCCTTTTTGCGAAGACCCGGGAGACCGAGCGGCAGCGGCCGTGGCGGTAGCAGCGGTGGCGACGATGGCGGCGGTGGTGGCGATGGTGGCGATAGTATTGGAGAGTGGGTGGCAGTGGTGGTGGAAGGGGTGCGGAGGGTGGAGGCAGCGGTGCAGAGGATGGCGGTGGGGGCGACGGCGGCTGCGATGGATGGAGGTGGTGGTGGCAGTGGGGATGGTGGTGAGGACGGTGGGGGCGGTAAGGGCGGTGAGGGCGGTGGGGGCGGTGGCGGCACTGCCGGCGGCGGCGGCGGCGGTGGTGGCGCTGGCGGCGGTGGAAGTGGGGATGGTGGTGGGGGCGGTATGGGCGGCGGGGGCGGTGGGGTCCGGTGGGGGCGGTGTGGGCGGCGGCGGAGGTGCCGACGGCGGTAGCGGCGGCGCTGGCGGCGGCTACGGTGGCACTGGCGGCGGCGTGGCGGTGGCGACGGTGGCGGCGGCGGGGTGATGGCGGCGGTTGCGGCGGCGGCGGCGGCGGCGGCGGCGGCGGTGGCGGCGGTGGCGGCGGCGGCGGCGGCGGCGGCGGTGGCGGCGGCGGTGGCGGCGGCGGTGATAGCGGCGGTTGCGGCGGCGGCGGCGGTGGCGGTGGAGACGGCGGCGGTGGTGGAGGCGGCGCGGCGGTGGGTGCGGCAGGGAAGCAGCGGAGGCGTGGCGGAGTGAGGGGCGGCGTGGGTGCCGGTGGCGGCGACGCTCGCACGTCGTTGGTCATACGCGCGGAGGCGGCGGAGGCGAGAACGGCTGTATCGGGGCACTGACCTTGCGCCAGCGCAAAAAACGCCTCGAGACTTCGCTTCCACTCAGGCGGAAACACGGCCCGGCCCCGATGGTATTTCTGAGAATATATTGTTTGAATTGATGTTCATTCACTAAAGCTATTCACTAAAACACGATTCCCTAATTACTCTTTTAATTCCTTTTTAATAGGGACTTGAGTGTTTCAAATCCAAGAAAAAATTAATGGCGTTGAAATTAATAAACTAATACTTGCAATAATCTTATTATTTTTTAATTAGTTTGATATCATGTTTTTCGTCGGCAAATACCTAATTCAGAATATAAGTTTTGATAAATACATAATATTCTAAAACCTGAGTAGGACTGATACATATTATGGCAATATACTGTGATATACCAATTATTTAGGCAAGAAATAATTACGAAAAAGATGGCATATTAGGTTTTAACAGGCAAGAGTAGACGATCGCATTTGGTTGCTAGGTAGCCGACAAACATGAGCGAGGTTCATCTTACAATCATAGGGGCGTTGAAACCAGTGGAGGTGTACATGCCGGGACCGTTCGTCGATTATAATTAAAAATGACCGGATATGAGAGGGGCTTTGGAAAAAGAATTGAAGTCTGTTACTTGGGAAGTAGAAAGTTTTGACTCGCGGCATTCTGTTACGAGACAGCAAACCGAACAGGTCAGTGCTAGAGATTATTGCGAGTGAGATCGGAAATTTCTAAGGAGTTTGAACTTCAACTTTTGTTCGTGAAAGAATAATAGGTCTGTGAATTATCATAGCCGGTACGATCGATGTTGTAATATAATAAGGGTTAATAAGGAGTGTTAAATTTTCATGAGTCAAGGACGGAACAGTAATAGAGATGTGATATTAGGATTTTTGTCAGAAACTGTATGTCACAAAGGGTTATGACCGAACTGAACATTTATTAAAATGGCAATAGTTGCATTAGTATTAGGAATTGCAATCACCGTTGATTTAAAAGGTTTAAATTGAATAAACCAGTTTGTTAATGTTTGAACGAACACAAGATTTAATGATTATTATGCGATTCTGGATAATTAGTAGCTATCAATCAATAGCCAAATAAAAAAAAACTTTCAGATGTTTCTCGTCCCCGGTATGGCGGGCGGATCGGGTTGCCCAGGCAGTAAATGGTAAGCAAATGGTAGATATTGGCAATCAAATTTTAAGATTGGACATTCAGTAAAAGAGATTTGTTACAATACCAAACAGTACAAGAAATGCTCTTATATTTCAAAAGTTTAAGCCATTTTAAGAAGATTCAATAGGGATTACGGCGGGGAGAGTTGATAATCTATTAGTAAACTTTATGCTATAGGTCTCTGCCGGCAGACTCGAGAAATATGTTTGGGAAAATATTGTAATTTTAATTATCCTCTTATAACATACAACAATCCTTCAAAAGTCAGTGAAGAAAAGAATTACAATTGTAAGAAACTTTCCGCGAGATATGATACGAAAGAGCAGGATTATCGAATGTAAAAATAGAGTAACAAAGATTTAAACATGTTTTGATGTGTGGTTTAATAATATACTATTATCTGGACACTTTTTCGAGTAAATACCTATCACATCAAAGTTTTACAGCGTTTCTAAATCGTGCTTAATTGCTGGGTTGAGTTTTAAAATTGTAATAGCACATCTCAAGGGATGTCCATGTAATAAAATAATAAATGCAAAGTATATCGCAGCAATGTCCAGCAAATTGTTATTTTTAGTTGTAGGAAGACTTCGAAAAAATGTTAACTTTTGCAATTTTCGAAAACTCAGGGTTTTTAACGAACAAGAGGCCTGTACCATTCTCTTAAACGTTCTTAACGCTATCCAACAACAAAATTTCATAAAAACGATGGAGTAATTTTGTTCAAAATTTTGAAAATGTTTCGAGGCATTCCTGTAAACTACCCTCCAAAATTAAAATATTGGTTTCAAATCAAGAAGCCGAGACTTCAGCCCCATTGATTGGAAAACATCAACTTTGGAGAAAATCGGCTGAACGGCTTAGCTGCGGTTTATTCGCAGATGGACGGACAGACGTTTTGCCGACATTTGATTTGCTGACATTGATTTTTCGTAATCAAGAACCCACAAAAAAAGGATTCTGGCTAAAACACGTGTTAGAGGTGTTTCTTTCTGGATTTGGCAACAGGATTTGCCCACATTTTCGTTGCCAGGGCACTGTAATAGGTTTTTCTGCCGAAAATTCGTCGTTTCTTCGCGCAGCATTACTTTTTCTCAACTCTGTAGTGAGAAAGCAAAAAAACTATCTATACCAGTGGTGTCAAGGCCTGCTAGTGGTGGCAGTGGCACGCCTCGCGGCACCATGTCATGCCACGAGTTTCTCTGCGCCACTAGCGTCGGGAGAGGAAATTGTTAGTAACCCCGCTGTTTTACAATAGTAATGGCATTGTCTCTTGCTGCGGGGTTATGAACTGTGTGGTGTGGCGATTTCGCCGTGGCACTCGTGCCACGGACTCCCGCTCGTGGCATTGACCCTGACAACACTAATCTTTACCTCTCTACGACATTGTTGGGTGTACATCCCCTCATTATTTGTCTGTTGCGTAATTCGCGATGAGCGCCGCCCCTTGTCTACAGGTGAGTCCTTTGTCCGCCAGAGCGTCAGCCGTCTAAACCTAGCAACACAGCGCCCAGAAGCCAATCTCGACCAAACCATATCCAAAGTTTTAAGTTAATTTTATGTTAGTTTAATGCTCTATTCCCGAATTTTAGGCTGCTCTGGATTTCCCAAAATCGTGGGTGCTGGTAGCTTTAGTCTAAAGCTACCAGCACCCACCTAGAATCTATACCAAAATCAATTCAAAAATCTGAAACCCTTCCCCAAATTTTAGAAAAATGTTAGGCACTTAGAACGCGTTCATATTCCAAAAATCAGGGCTGTACAAAGAGAAACAATTAACATTGACCGCGGGGATAATTTTTTTCTAATAGCCTAAAATTATTCTAAAATTTTGGGAAGGGTTTCAGATGTTTGAATTGATTTTGAGATTCATTCTGGGTGGGTGCTGCTGGCTTTAGTCTAAAGCTAGCAGCGCCCACGATTTTGGGAAATCCAGAGGAGCCTAAACTTCGGGAATAGAGCATTTATTTAGCCTAAAATTAACCTAAAATGTTGGATGTGGTTTGGTTGAGATTGGTTTTTGGGCGCTGCTACCTTTAGATGGCTCCGAGAGCCGCTCCGGCCATCCGTAGGTGCGCATTCGTCACTGCGCAGCACTGTGCGCGCCCGAGGCTGGAGGCACGGCTATCGTAGCCCTGGGCCCTGGGTTCGCGCCCTGACGCGGAAGGAGGGGCGGCGGTGACCCGCGCAGCCGATAGCCTTCGCGGTCCCTGCCCCCCCCTCTCGTTCTGCGCGTAACGAGTGGGGATACATCATCGATCTTTCGAAAAGATTGATGATTTTACAGAAATATCGATTTCGTTTTAAACACCCATTTGATGGTCAGTATAGTGTCTAATTGTATACAAACAGATATGCAGCAGGAAAGATTTTACATTTAACTTAAACTTATGAACCGACGTTAATAATTTAATGTCGAGAACATTTTACGGAAGTTGAAATACCAGATAAATAATCGTGGTGACACCATGAACAATTTTATTTGAAACTCTAAGACTCGTCTGTTGGAACAAATATCAGAAACAAAAATATAACCGAGAAAATGAGAAGACACTGATGAAATTGAACTTTCCTGGATGGTCTATTGTAGATTTAGAGTTGGGTTTATGTTATTTCAATTGTTCCTTAAACTCCTAAGGAAACCATTAAACTTAATTAAAGATTTAAAGACATTTTTCTTCTATTGCATTTGTTTTTAGGATAATGTTCGTTACTTTTTGTCAGTCGGAAGCCGATGTATTTATATACTCATTTCTGTGTGCAATTATTACAGCAGTAAATCGTTAAATACTTGTTGCTAAATGATGTAAAACCTTTTATTAGGTATTATACGCTACAGATCATACTTTTGAAGAATAAGTCAACAATGTAATTGCAGAAGGGAAAGAATACAAAATTAGGTCAAATTAATGACTGCAATATTTAATTACCAATACCATTACCAATCTGATACATTTTCAATGTTTTTGACGTCTGTAGTGAACATGAAATGTACACATCAATTTCCTTTCGTCCCACCAAACGTGAATTCGAAATCTCAGCCAAGAATCCTGAAACTGTTTGAATATGAAAATATTTCAGAACTAAATCCTCATTAGGGAAACATGCTAACGTCTTGAAAGATTCCGGTAATGAACCCAAGCACGCAAGTAGCGCCAAGAAAGTAATTTACGTTGAACAAAAGCGAGTACTCGGCAAACCGAATTTCCCCGTTCCGCGTGAAACGCGAACCTCGTAATCTACGAAAGCGTTCGCGCGCCCGCCCGCCCAGCCACCGCCGCGCCAGAGTTTCGGCCTCTCGCGAAGAAGGGTCAGTATTTCAACGTTAGCTGAGACGCGAACGGAGGCCCCGTATTTAAAACAGCATCGGGAGGCCGGGGCAAAACTTTCGCCTTAAAATCTTAAAGCCTTGGAAACTTCATTTGCCCGAGGCAGCTGGCGGCCTCGTGGTGGAGGAGTGGGGTGGGGAGGGGAGGGTGGGGGTGGGGGAAGTCGGAGAGCGCCCGTGGCGTTGAGGGTGAGAGGTCGGGCGAGGGGTGGGGAGGGAGGGGAAGTGTTGGGGTCTGGGGTGCAGAGGGGAGGCTGAGATGAGGATGGAGGGCAGACACAGAAATTAGGCCAAGCATCAAACAAGGCGAAGGCGTCAGAAGTGGTGGTGGGGAGCTGTACTCGGGGACAAAGCATCCAGGACGCCAAAACAGGAGGTTCAAAGCGATACGAACAGAAATGCATTGCGGGGTGATGGAAAATATAAATGTAGTGATACGCGGAGAAGTAAAGTAGATGGTGTCATACCGCATTGTTAGAGTGGATTGTTTTCGTTAAGAGGCGTGTACAAACACATTAAAAAAAATCCTATGTTCATATTTCCTATAAGGGTAAGAAAGTAAAATCAGAGATGATGTCGAAGCAATGGCGTAGCTAGGGGGAGGGGCAGGGGAGGTGGCGCGCCCCCCCTTTCTACCCCATTTTAGGGGTGACACCAATTAAATTATTTTATAGTAGTAATCATCTAATTTAAATCATTTATTTAAAAATGTTATATATTTATAGTTAGTTTAGCGGGGCGGCGGTGGCGGCGGGGGCGGCGAGGGCGGCGGGGGCGGCGAGGGCGGCGGGGGCGGCGAGGGCGGCGGGGGCGGCGAGGGCGGCGGGGGCGGCGAGGGCGGCGGGGGCGGCGAGGGCGGCGGGGGCGGTGGGGGCGGCGGGGGCGGCGGCGGTGGAGAGGGCGGCGGGGACGGCGGGAGCGGCGGCGGTGGAGAGGGCGGCGGGGACGGCGGGAGCGGCGGCGGTGGAGAGGGCGGCGGGGACGGCGGGAGCGGCGAGGGCGGCGGGGGCAGTGGGGGCGGCGGGGTCGGTGGGGGTGGCGGGGGCGGCGGGGCGGCGAGGGCGGCGGGGGCGGCGGGGGCGGCGGGGGCAGCGGGGGCGGCGGGGTCGGTGGGGGCGGCGGGGGCGGCGGGATTGGCGGGGGCGGCGGGGGCGGCGGGGCGGCGGGGGCGGCGGGACGGCGGAGGCGGCTGGGCACCGTCGGAGGGCGCGTGGGCGCGCGGGGCGAAAGGGCCGGCGGTCGCGGGGCGACGGGCCGTGCACGCGCCGCTGAAATACGCCCCCGCGGCCGGAAGGGGCGTGGCCGCGGCCGGCGCCCTCTCGTTACAGCCGGCTTAGTCGCCCCCGCCCCCGCCCTTCGTGCATGGGCAGCTCCCTTATGTCGGCCGCGCCGCCCTTGATGCTCCCCTCTTTGTCACCCTCCATGGGCCGACGCAGCGCAGCAGGGAGGCTGCTGGGTTTCCTCCTCTGAGAACCCGGAGCCCCCGATCCCGGGATGAACGCGTGAGGGATTTGGGTTGGGCAAAGGTACGCACAAGGCTCTATTGGGTTTCATCCGTTTCTCTGGAATTTCATTACGTCGTCATTCATATCTTCGTCAATATCATCTTCCTAGGGATTCAAAACCGTACCTCGGTGGAGTATCACTGCACAAAAGCCTAATAATCATTGTGCTGATCTATCCAACATTGTCAATGAATCAAAATTAGAACTATTACAATTCTTTCAAATGAGTTTCCATGTCATTGTAGTACCATCTCGCATTAAATGATAGCACTATTTAGTTTTCATTACTATTTATAAAGAATGTAATTAACATTTCTAATTAATAATCATTTTCTAACGATATATCTCATTCCGTAATGCTCGCAGACTCTTCAATGCACCTAAACGTATTATCTGAATAATTAATGCCTTAGACTGCATTTGCTCATTATTTCCGATATTGTATTTTCTAGCTCACCCATTTTTATATCATAGGTGTTTTATTGGTGTTCACATAATTAAACACAATTATGCTCATAGTATTTATTTGCTCTGTATGCTAGATGTGTATCTATGCATGACGCTCCCTCTAATTATAAACAAGCGCCTCTCCGCTCGCTGAAGCTCTATTTTCTCCCTGGGACGAGAACACTCAGGTATTATAATTATTCCATAAATGTCTTCCATCTTCATCCACCGCGATCTGCTCTCAATATTCTCGCAACTCCCACTTATATCGCAATAACAATCCTCGACTAACAAAACAACAGTAAATCCACATTCACCTTCGACATTCCCTCGTCCGCCAACGCGATCATTTCCCTCCACCGTCCACACGACCGCTCTCCCTCCGTCTGATTCCACTTTCCTTCCAACCGCTCTCCACCACACGCAGCGCCACCGAAGCGGTGACTCCCGCCGCCGCCGCCGCGCCGCGCCACCGTCGCTCTCGCTGCAGAAAGTCCGTGTCGGAGCTCCGTAACTGCGTTACGTCGGGATGATAAAATACGCGACGTGATCGGCGAGAGGCGAGTCCACCGCCGCCTCCGCCGCCTCCGCCGCCGCCGCAGCG
The DNA here is from genome assembly GCA_031308135.1 of Acheta domesticus. NCBI lineage: Eukaryota > Metazoa > Arthropoda > Insecta > Orthoptera > Gryllidae > Acheta > Acheta domesticus. The sequence goes on from JAHLJT010009436.1 coordinate 9,115,272, forward strand.
CTGCGACCGCCCTCACCCTCGCGCGACCTTAGCGCCCCGCGCGGAGGCCGCGCGCAACGCCGCGATGATCGAGAGTTTTCGATTCCTCGTGACGCCATTTCGCCCGGAACAAAGGACGGCGATGGAGCGCAATTCGCCGGAAGGTTGCGCTCGTCGCGAACCGCCTTTCGGAAGTGACGTAGAGCGCAGAATGCGGGTGTCAGGGTGTTTTTTGGCGGAGAGACTCAAATGAACTGAGTAATTAAAGATTAGAAATTGAATGAGATAGAGGGATTAGTCTTCTGTAATAGATAAAATATACTGAAGTGTACATTCGTTGTTATTCAATGTTTCCATATGGCATAAAGTCACAAAATTCACACATTCAAGTCGACGGGAAAATTTCATGAAAGTGAGTTTGAATATCGATTAAAACTTGAAAAATTGAAAAGTAGTATGAGAACCAGAGAGTTGATCAGTAGACACGTACTTACAGTTTAAATTAGTTCATCACTTAGTTTAATACTGTTTTCAACAAGTGAACAATTTAAATTATTTACTAAAGTATTAAGTATAGTTTTAAGCAAATAAATGATTCCTGAAATACCACTTTTACATTCCTTACTGCCGCTTAATAATACTGGCAGTTTCTTTTCACTTTCTTGTTATCAATAATAATAAAAAAGTCTAGAGAGATTAATATTTGCACTCTTAGCACTGACAGTTGTAATCATATTTTACATGAACCCAAACTTACTTCAGAACGATAGAAGAGAAATGCTGCTTTTCAACAACATGCAGCTCTAATATTTACTACAAGTCTTTTTAAAAACATTCACAACACAAAAGTTTGAAAATTTCAAAGTAATATAACTTTGTAAACATGCGCTTTATATTGGTCAGCATTTTCGAAAATATCTTTGCAATAATGATTGATTTCAGTCACACTTTCATCTAGATGTGTACAAACAGTGTTATAATTCCCAGCCGTAAATTAATCTGGACCGGGAACTTTGATTGGAACGGATTGCGAAACTAGGAAGAAACAATATTGCAAGAGTCGGTATATAGTGAATAATAATGTGGATGCTTTCATACAGGATTATAAAAACGGTAGGAATCATTGTACACAGGGAGCATGAAATGTTGAAATATAATAGCTCCACAACATCTTTAAAGGTGTACGAGAAGAAAGCGGACAAATAGTTCTCGTGAAAGACATGGGGATAAGATAAAACGAGATGAATAGGGATTTGATGCTGATTCCGAGGTGTGTTAAGACGAGGCAATGAAGAACGAAGCAGCAAAACTCTGGGACAACCAGGGAATCGGGATATCGGAAGCGAGACTGGCAAAGCGGCGGAGATAAAAATACTGGATCGAAGGAGGGGCGAGAAGCAACAGCACGGTAAAGTGCGCCGAGAAAATATTTGAGAAGCGAAAGAATTCTCAGGGGGTTTATTCGGAAAGAGGGCAGATGGACAGTGGGCGAGGAGGAACAGTGAGAACTGCCAGAGCATCGACGAGAAGCTGACAAACAAGGTGACTAAAGGCAGCTGGATAGCAGGTCAGCGGGCCAGCACGTAAAAGCATTGGGGAGAAATCAGAGAATGGAGCAAAAGGGCAGGGGAGGAGAGCTGGGAAGCAGAGCGGAATTAATACGAAGAACAGCGAGGGGCAGTTGGAAAGTGGAGCGGCAGGAGTGGGGAGGGAGGCGTGCGTCTGAAGTAGAGCGATTGGACGATGGGGAAGAAAGTGTGTTACTGGGCAACAAGATGACCTGCACAAATGGGTGCAGCGGGGTGTAGAGTGATTTTTATAAGAAAGGGACGTTTTGACATCTAGTGCTGGCAACATAACTGAATGTTCTGTGGTCGTTGTGTCCTTGAGCCCATTAGACTCTCCTTCCTCCGTTCGTTCGGTTGCAGTTGGCTAACTTGTAAATGGTTTCGACGCTTCCTTTTGTGATGGCCTCGTCCGACGAAAATACAGTGCGCCACGAGAAATAATTAAGATTAGGAAGTGTAATGCTGTGTTCTCTTCTGTAAATTTTAAAAAAATATAAATATTACATTGAATTTACTTATTGTGTGATAAGCATTATGTTCATTTTAAAACCGATACTTGTATTTGAGATGCGTACTGGTGCACGTGTTTCCTGCTCCTGTGCGGTAAGTTAGAGAGCTGTGATTGTGGGCGTTCCATGGTTCCGTGCTTTGCGTTCCGTGTTTTAGCCATTTATTTTTTAATATAATTACACGGTTGTGAATCGTGCTGTCTTAACCTGAGCCATGAACAAACAAACACTTTAGGAAGAGGCGCGGCTGATCAGCTGTCGCGGCGGAGGGATACTTCTCTGAACTACATGTGATGTCGCTGTCACTTTGGCTCACTCTCAGGCGAATTCTTCTATAGCAAAGCGACAGGAGTGGGGCGACTAGAGGACGTGGCAGCGTGAGCCAGGAAGCAGGGAAGGCAAAGCGGCGGTGAGAATGTGAAGAACGAAGCAGCAGAGTGGAGCAGGTGGTAGGGGGAGGAGGCAGGGCAGCGAGGCATTTGCGAGTAGACAATGCAGAGCAACTTTATAAAAAGGAAAGATGGATAGATTTTATTAAAGTTCACTTTGAACTAATGCTCGATGGCAAACATGATAACAATTGGAATTCAAACAAGTTCATTGACAGACATTTACAATTAGATTAAGAGATTGATATCGTAGTTCTAATTATTTTCTAGGTATCTTTCAACTGACTTCTAGTTTATCTAACACTTCACTTCACTACACTACACTGAATTCCCCTTCACTACACTACACTCCATTCCTCACGGCCGGGGCTCCGAATGACATGAGCACAGCGCCACGGCCACCGAGAATGGGACGCGTGGGGAGCTAGCGTGAAGAGCCGGGCAGGGAGCAAGTGTCATAACAGCCGCCTTGTAGAAAATTAGTCGTGCATTTCAGAGGGTCGAAATGCACATGGGAAATAGTTGCGGGCGCGTGCTGAAGGGACGCTTCGCAAGACAAAAGGCTATATTTGCGCGACGAGGAAACATCCGGACGTGCGCTGCCATGGGGGCAAGTTTGTGAACCCCGGGGACATTCTGGCCGGCAGGCTGGCCAGAAGGTACATACGACGGCACGGACGAAAACACTTTCTTCTTCTGTTCTGGGGCTCGTCCGTAGGTCGTCGTGGGTGGTGCGGCTCGAGGCACGTCGATGTGCTGGCTACGGAGGCAAGGGGAGGAAGCCGGCGCGTCGTGACGTGGGGCAAGCCGTCGTGGTGACCGGTAAAAGTTCCTTCTAGTAACGGTAGGTTATAAAATCCATTGTAATTTTTGTAAATAGGAATTTCAAATGTCGGTGCACGTTGAGAATAAATATTCAATTGTTACAACCGTTCACACCACACAAGCAAAGCAGCGAGGAGAATATGATGAGTGGGGCAGTCAGGCGGGCAGTGGATGCTGGTCGGAGGAGCAACAGCAGTAAGCAGAACAGCAAGGAGAAGTTAGATTACGGAGCCGCAGATCAGGTAGTGGAGGTCGAGAAGCGAAGCGCATGAGAATCAGGTTTCTTGTGTACCTGAGAGAACTGTGGCCCTAGGGGTCATCCATAAATTACGTTACGCTAAAGGGGACAGAGGGGGTCTGAGGCAGCGTTACTCTGCGGTACATAGAGATAGGGAAGTGTGTTACAAGGGGGAAGGGAGGTATTGAAAATACTCGATATTTGCGGTACGTAATTTATAGACGGTCCCCTACGTAAGGCAGAGAGCAACAGGACGACATAAGAGGTGGGGTTGAAGAGAGACTGGGAGTAGTGCAGCGAGGAATCGAGGCAGCTGGAAGTAAATTGGATGGTGGATCAGCAAGGCAGACTCGGCAGAGGGACTTCTTGGAACCAGGGCTTTGGATAAGCATACCACTGGGAAAAACATGGGTGACAAGCTCTGAATAGAGTGATGCAGCGGAGGGGTAACAGAGCGTCTGGTAGTGGAGCGGCTCTCCACAGGGGCAGCTAGAGCAGGTAGCAAAGAAGAAGGGAAGCTCAGGGCAGCTGAGAGGAGAATGAAGCAGCCGATTATAGAAGAGGTGCTACTTGTGGGTTCAGGGCGCTTGAAAAAGGGAGAGAAATTGTATAACTGAGTTCGTAGTGGGATGACGTGCGCCAATGACGCGGCTTGATCGGGCGGGAGGTGTCGGGGCAGTGAGGGAGGGGCGACGGGCCGCGAGAACTTAGGCAGCGGGCAGAAGTTGGTTAGTACAGCAACATCATGTAGCCGAAGCTGAGAAGCTGGGTACGATGAAATTAGTGAGCTATCATATCGGAGGAAGAAGCATATCATATCTAGGAAAGGCAGACACGATGTCATGAGCGGTGGCGGAGAGGACTGGAACTGTGCGGTTGTATACGTTGGCAGCAGAAGCAGACAGCCTTAGAGAAGGACGGTGGCAGAGACGCGGAGAGAAGTTCGTGAAGGTATCTGGGGACCAGAGCGGTTGAACAATGCGGAGAAACTGTAATTGAGAAAAGCAGGGCAACGGGATGGTGTTCACGGGGTGAGGCGGCGAAGCGGCGAGATGGCAGGATGATTGGGCCAGGGGCAGTGGACAACAGGGCTCCTCGAGTGCAGCGCCGCACTGGCGACGCATCGGGCGGCGGAGGAGAACGTGGCAGGGCGACGAGGGCCTGCGCTGGGCTGGTCGGAGCTGGGAGAGGTGAGGTGGAATGGGATTTCGCGGGGTGGGGCTGGGCAGGGTAGGCCAAGGGCAGAGCGGGAGGCAGAGCGGGTGGAGCAGGACGGGAGTGACAAGGTGGAAGACTAGAAGGAGAGATGGGAGGAGCGAAGCGGGGTGGGAAGGGGCGGGGTAGACCGGGAGCAGGGTAGAGGTTGGGACCGTGGCGCGGGAGGGGAAGAGCGGGGTGAGGAGTAGCGAGGTGAGTAGGAGCAGGGTGGAGAGGAGCGGGGTGGGGTGGAGCGGGGTGGGGTGGAGCGGGGTGGGGTGGAGCGGGGTGGGGTGGAGCGGGGTGGGGAGGAGCGGCCCGGAGCGGGGCGGGTGGAGGGAGATGGAGCGGGGCGGGACGAAGCGGGGCGGAGTGGGCAGAGCGAGGTGCGGTGTTGGGTAGAGCAGAACGGTGGGCAGAGCAGGACGGAGTAGGTAGAGCGGGCAGAGGAAGGTGCTGCGTGAGTAGAACGGGGTGGAGCGGAACAGGGCGGGGCGGGGTGGAGCGAGACGGGGTGGAGCGAGGCGGGATGGAGCGGGGCGGGGTGGAGCAGGGCGGGGTAGAGCGGGGCGGGGCGGGGTGGAACGGGGCGGGGCGGGGTTGAACGGGGTGGAGCGGGGCGGGGTGGAGCGGAGCGGGGTGGAGCGGAGCGGGATGGAGCGGGGCGGGATGGAGCGGGGCGGGGTGGAGCAGGGCGGGGTAGAGCGGGGCGGGGCGGGGTGGAACGGGGTGGAGCGGGGCGGGGTGGAGCGGGGTGGAGCGGGGCGGGGTGGAGCGGAGCGGGATGGAGCGGGGCGGGATGGAGCGGGGCGGGGTGGAGCAGGGCGGGGTAGAGCGGGGCGGGGCGGGGTGGAACGGGGCGGGGCGGGGTGGAACGGGGTGGAGCGGGGCGGGGTGGAGCGGGGCGGGGTGGAGCGGGGCGGGGTGGAGCGGGGCGGGGTGGAGCGGGGCGGGGTGGAGCGGAGCGGGGTGGAGCGGGGCGAGGTGGAGCGGGGCGGAGCGGGGTGGAGCGGGGCGGGGTAGAACGGGGCGTGGTGGGGCGGGGCGGGACGGCGTGAGATAGAGCGCGGCGGGGCGGCGCGCCCCCGAGGCCGCGGGAGGGCAGCGCCCCGAGTGCCGCCGGCGCAGAGGGCGAGAGCGAGGTTCAAAGGCGCGCCCCACCCACGATCAACATTTGCCGGGGGAAATATTTAGACGGGCGCCACTGTGTGCGCCCGCCCGCCCTGTTTATGTCGTAAATTATCCGAAGGGCGAAGGGGCAGCGCGGTCCGCCGCGCGGTCACCGCCCTGCGCGCCACGCCCCTTGTCGAACGCGCTTTCATACAAGAAAGAAAAAAAACAACTACACTTGGGGTATCTGCCCCGTAGATACAGTTTCGCAAGTGAGGATCTTCCTTGTCGAACGCGCTTTCATATAAGAAAGAAAAAAAAACAATACTGCAATTTTTCTAACTTTGCCCGTCAAGGCCACTCAAATCCCATCTTCGCGACGGAATATGTCACTGTATTTCGCATCTTTCTCAGTCGTTCCGCATGATCGCGACCGTATTAAGCAATGCTTGCGATCATGCGACTTCTGCCGGCAGGACCGAGAAAGACGCGAAATGTCGTGTGATATTCCATCGCGAAGATGGGCCTTGAGTGGCGTTGAGGGGCAAAGTTAGAGAAACCGCAGTATACGCTTGGGGTATCTCCCCCATAGGTACACTTTCGTAAGTGATTATCTTCCTTGGCGGATTCCGGCGCTGTCGAGATTGTGAAAGGGAGGATATCGTAGTTATACAAGGTTATACGATGCGTTATTTCTTTCTCGCCATTGTTTTTAAAGTGAAACTTCTTTGTGCTCTCTTGCGAGAAAAATCTTCTACAGAACTTCGTTCGATAGAAGTGGCGCTGCCAAGAAACCAGAGAAAACTCAAGAATCCTGGATCTCTGCAGTTCTCCGGACAAGTCATGATGAATTGCTTGAATGGCACTTCCATTTACAGATGTTGAAATTATTTGTTCTTGTGTCCGCAAATGTGATTGTACAAAATCTCTTGCTCTATTTGTTGATAACAATTCTTAATAACTTTTATTAATGAAAGCAAATATATATTGTAATACATTATATTTTAAAAATTGAAAAGAAATATTTTATGCTCTACGTCTAAGAGACATTTAAAATATTTTAGAATGTTATACGTTGTAATTAACCCTGATTTCATGTTCAATCATCGGTAAATCAGTGTCAAAATTTTCTCAAATACTATTTTTATATCGTGTCATTCTGTAATTAATTATTCTTTTCTCTAAAACGTCTAGGCCATTATTTGACGAAGAGATACACAAAATAAATAAGCAACCTAAATAAATGATAATTGTCTACTATATGTCCATAAAATAATCCTGAACCTTTTCGTCAAATAGTGGCAAAGAAATTTTATAACAATTAAGAGTGACGAAGAATACAGATAAGCAAATTATTCTTTGTTCATTTCATTGTAAGTTTTCAACGTTCTATTGGACGCATTTATTGCCGTCGCTCATTTTTACAAGAGATTTTTGTCGTTAGTACTAAATCATTTTCACTTACAATTTAATACAAAATTTTCTGACTTTCATTACTTACCACCTTGTCGCCCAGATCGATTATGTTGCACGGCAGAATGACGGTTTGGCCAACGAGTGCCTGGATGTCTGTGGGTGTTTCTTCGAACTGCGGTTGCAAGTCCTCTTGATCTGGGTTCAAGTATCGACTGGGTTTTCCGTAAGTGTGCGCTGCAACAAACAATACATATCAGCACTTCATTTTTGAAGTAATTTAGGAAAACATGGACACTATTCAGTACAAGTTGTATCATTAATAAGGACTTTTGAGACTTTCTATTTTCAAGCTACCTTTTTAAGGGGAATCATTCCAATTTATTAATGTTTTTTCAAACTTAAAACGTATTTTCCAGAAAATGGTGTTCTTCCCGTTCAAAATATTCAAAACAAATGAGGCGCTCAGAAGCCAAGCCGACTAATTCCATCAAACGAAAATTTTCAGTATGAACAGTTAAAGTTTTGTACTTATAAAAGTTGGTAATTGTTTGAACATATTTCTAATAAACTCATAATGAATGAGTTTATCAATTTTTTACAATTAAGGGTGTGTATTTATCACTTTATAAATATATTTAAAATTCAATGTCTCTCTATCCAATAAAAAAGCCATTACATTTGGAATTAATAAGCGAAGTTGCCAACTGAAAGATAGATTGATGAACTCTGAATTGTATTGACGTAATATGCTGAATGGTTTCTAAACAAGTTATTTTATTAAACAAATACATCCAGAACAAAACATTTACTCTAGAGAAATTTACCTGTATTATTGTAATTAAACAATACTTATAATAAAATGAAAATTGCCTGAAACACAAGTAAAGATGTGTTCATTGCCGCTATTCTGCATAAATGATGCAGTCGACATCACAGACAAGTTCTTCCAAATGTCATTCTTCTGTTCCAAATGTTATTTCTGGTAATAATGTAGTTTTACATTTGGTAGCAAATGGTTCAGCTTTCTCAATCCGGATACATCTCATTGTCAGCCAGTTAACTGTTTCATCCTCGACACTTCTTTTCCTGTTGGTGGTACGTTTTTCAAAGTTTTCTGTCGAATAGAAGTCTTCATGGTTCATTTATGTGAGGAAATACTTGTTTGTTTTCTCGCAGTCAAGAATTATACGTATACTAATCATTTGGAGAAAAGATGTGGCTGCTAGTTTTTGCTCTTTTCTCAATTGAGGAAAAATGTTAATCATTTAGAAGGTAAATGTGTCCTGGTACAAGGAAATTTAAGTCAATAGTTTCAGTGTTACCACTCTTATTTTGCAGATATTTCATAAGAGAGAGAACAAATTTAATGTTACGGTTCTGACCGTCGCATGAGCCTGAGTACATGACTTTGACATTATTGCTATTTCTCGATTAAAATAAGATCCTTACACAACACTGTAAAGTTGGAAAAAGCGTATCAATTCAGTTCAGTTCAAACCAGTTCGGTTAAACGTCGGCTGTCATGAAACCAAGAAGTTAATCAAACTGGCCACCGAAACAACTGATAATATGTTCATTTGCCAAAGCAGTTAGCACATTTTAACGACAAACCAGTTAAATGTGGAGTTCGTCGCCTTGGCCACTGACAAATATTTACTTGTGGAACATAACCATGTTATTATTCACAATTCAAAATAAAAAAAATTGATTTAGTCATATTGGCCTCAATTGATCTTCCAGACTTCTTATATATTGATCAGAGTTGGGAGCAATTGCTTGAGACGTACATGTATATGATAGCTTGAACCCTTACATAATCGCATAGTTTGAGCAAAACGGCAGACCTTTTAGACCCTAGAAGTAATCCACCCATTAAAGGTACGAATAGATGAAGTTACCAAAAAACATTTTGAATTAGAAAACATATTTTTCATTTCGGTCAGAATATTAATTTGTAAATTTTCATTAATAATGCATTTTAGTAATGAAGTGTATTTTATTTTGATTGCGGAGAATGTAAATTAACGAAATATGAAAATCAAAATATTAAACAAGTAAACGAAATCTGTAAATGGCATTACTGTACAGTGATCGCTACTGAACTACATTGCTACAGATAGTGTATGACTAAAGGAAAAATATTTAGTATAAACTTTGAAAAAGTCAATTTTTGAAATGTCATTTTAGTATGCAAAATTGAGACATCATGATTGATCTCAAAAAATGTTCCATACCCAGTGACTTCGATAGACATGCAAAGCCCCTTTACCTATTGCCAGTTTTTGCCACGTGTTAATGCACTAAATTAGCGTCCGGGTGCAGAGCCTCATCTCGGTGCACTCCCCTGCAAGTAATTGTGCGGGCGCCCATGATTGCCACTTCCCTTTGCTCGACAGCAGCGAGAGGCCTGTGATCTGAGGAGCGCGACTAGGCCTCTGCGCCCTCTGAAGGCGGCCTGCGCCCCGCCTCTTCCTGCTTCCATCCCCCGCCGCCTCCGCCTCCGCCGCCTCCGCCCTCGCCGCCTCCGCCCTCGCCGCCTCCGCCCTCGCCGCCTCCGCCCTCGCCGCCTCCGCCCTCGCCGCCTCCGCCCTCGCCGCCTCCGCCCTCGCCGCCTCCGCCCTCGCCGCCTCCGCCCTCGCCCCACCACCATTGTCACCTTCTTCGACTCCTCCTCCGCGCCCCGGCCCGCCTCTGCCGCCACCCCAGCTCCGTCGTTACCTCCATCTTGGTCGCCGCCCGTTCCGCCCCCGCCCACACCGTCCGCGTGCGGCGTGCGCACGTGCTGTTAGGCGCCGGGAATAGCTTTATGCGCGGCGAAGGCGCCGCTCGCCGCCGCAGCCGCCGGAAGCGGACGGAGGGGCCGGGTTCGTTCCGGGCCCCTCCCCCCTCCGCCAACCCCGACACACTTCTCGACCACAATGTTCACGCCACCCACGTCGCCCGCACCGCGCCCGCTGCAAATGCAATCCATGTTGATGATCTTGGCTGTCCAGGTGACGCCGCGTCGATGGCCGTGTTGCCAATCACAATCCACCCCTGAGGAAGACACGATAAAATGGTCGAAACGTTGGCAACGCAGCCTTTGACGCGGCGTCAACCGGACAGCCAAGATCATCAACATGACTCCGGCCGCGGATGCCTACGACTTCATGCAATCCATGTTGGTCATATATCAATTGGTAAGCAGCGCCCCCCCCCCCATGCAGTAACACAAAACATGGGTTTGCTCACATCGTCTTGCCCGCGTTCGAGCTGCTTCTGGCCTGCTGAAAGAGGATATGTCTTGCGTTGTGATCTTTTAAAGAAAAATCCTGACGGGGAATCGTGTCTGCCAATTCCAAAACGTCTCTTCTTCCCTTCTTAACACTTACGGCAAATCACGTTTTTCTTGTTAAAGTTCGTTTCTCACCTCGAATTAAAATAAGTACGTTACTAATTTGGTCATAATTAGAAACTGCTTATCTTAAGGAGGCGTACTTCTATTCAGGAGGCGTCTACTGCTCGAGCTGAGCAAATCCTTTATCGTACAGGAGGTAATCGTACAGCATCTGACGTCACGCATAGACCAATCGTTTCCCCCGTTTACATCACCTCTCCCCGTGCACCCACACACCGTTCACAATAATTTTCTTCTGCACCAGACGCCCCAAAACCACTTGCTACGACCTCCACCTATTCGCCGCATTCAGTCCACGCTCACCACCATCGATATCACCATCAACAGGTTTCCCCAAAGAAGTAATAATAACACATGAGTACCTTTGTCGCTCATGCGTGCCTACGAATCGCTGCGGCAGAGCCATGCAGGCGAATCCTGGCTTTCTTCTTGTGATATTTTGTAATCTTTGTAATCTTTGAACCCTTTCCTCAAAGCTTGAGAAAATTTAAAAATAAATTAGTTTCATAGCTTTTTATTTATATTTCTTTCCTATTAAGTATTTTGTCTAATTGTTATTATTACTAGTAGTTGTAGTAGTATTGTCATTATTATTATTATTATTATTATTATTATTATTTTGTTTCTATTCGTGTAGTGGAGTGCAGTGCAGTGAATGAAGTGGAGTAAGGTTTGCGCTGTGAAATTATGTATTATTATTCTTAATTATTATTTTTTAAAATTAAGTACTCTCTTGTAATTTAAATATTCTGCCACCAAGTAATGATACTTAATTGCAGAATTAATAATAAATCTAAAAAATCTAATCTAATATAGGACGAGCCCGGTGGGTTCGTAATGTGACGAGCCAGAGGTCCTTCCAATTTTGTTAACATAATATTGTGAAACAATATTCAGTAAATATTCTGTTGGTACGCTGTATTATATGCATCCAGAGGGAGTGAAGTTTATGCACACAGGTTGTCAGCACGACGGATAAATAAGCAAGCCCGGGAAGGACATGATACTGGTGACTCGCCCAAAGAAGGAAGCAAAGCTCCTTGTAATTTATAAAGAATGTGTGTGGGAGGAGTGGTAAGGCATAGAAGCTCGGTCTCTTTCGAGTAGTCGAGCGAACAGCAGCAACATTTCATACGTTGCGATCGCTGTTAGATGGGACACGTGTTTGTTTTGCTATTTTAGTTTAGACATAGCGACGGGAGTGTGTTTGAGAAAGATCAAATATAATTCCGTGCAGAGTCGTAACAGCAGGAATTTAAAGAATGATAGAAGCATTTAAACTGTTAATTAAAAATAAGAAATGTACTTACATGTGAGAACGAAATTAGAATAGGAAAGAAATTGTATTATTTTCAATGAACTGTTTTTTCAACATTAGGAAGTCGCGAGTAGATACCCACATGTGCTATGGCACAGGGAAATTTCACAGATACATAATAAATTAGAATTGTTATTCAGCGAACCGGGAATGGACTGATAAAATCACGGGTGACATTTTTTGTTAGAAATCGACATAGAGGAATATCACGTTTGGCGCAGTGAAGAATTCACATCAACGATGCGATATCGAAGACGACAAGGTCGACATTTCATCCGGAATTCAACCGAGAAGCCATCAATGCGTGCGAAGATATACGTAAGCCATGAACATTTTAAATTGATCAGTACAAGAAGAACAATTATTTTCTTTAAAAAAAACAATAAGATGAGCTCATTAAGCACTGTAAGGCGTAAATTATAAATAAATGTTTGATTTATTTTCTAGGAACAAGGCGTATAAATTGTAGTCAACTGCCATAAATTTAAAAAAAACTATCAGAACTTCGCTGGTCCGTTCACATAGCGCGTCCGCATACGGCAAGGTAAGATATAGCGTGCTGTATGTTGATACCCACGAACAAGATAGTAGTAAAATCAATTTTACTCAATATTTTATTATAAAGTAAATCTATGAGCAGAGCAGGGCAAATCAATTAGGTAAGTATACATGGTGATATAAATATTGTCAAGCTTCATTTCGATAGCAGATTTAATCAGAAACCTTAATATTTATAGAAAATAGTTCAGGTTGTTGTAAATACCTGCAATTATAGTTTTCAATGTCGTGCCCAAGGGTCGTGGGTGACTTTCAATGTCGTGCCCAAGTGGGACAGATTAATTACACAATTAATACATAGTTATTAAATAAGTTTCAGTAAGCTACGATTGTCAAACATAGAATGCACTATGACCGATAAGCCCTCACGAGCCACGTCGGCGGGTTGAATGGCAAGACTGCAGGTACCGCAGCGACTGCAACTGGAGGAAAGGCCGTCGGGAGCGGGTGTGAGTAAAAATAAGATTCAAGGGCGAAAGCAAGCTCACTTACGTCGCCCATATCGCGCACGCCACTCAAGCCAAGAACACTATTCGCACCCCCACACATTGCTCACACCATGCTGGTCAAGTTCCCTACAGTATGCATACTCACTAGCCTGTTGAAACCACCCACAAAGAGGCGGCCTTATATGATGCCGTAAACATGAACAAGCTAGAGGTAATCCTAATAATATTGTATTCAAATTAATTTGAAAATACACGAAAATTAGCGATTTTAAAAGTTTTTGTTAAAATATTTTTATATATAATCAAAATATTTTTTTGTTAAATTAGTTAAATATGCGGAATACCAAAATTTGTCCTACTCTCAGAGGATATAGTTATTACTGAACAACTACTCATTTTTAACTGCATGACATAATTTAAAGATCTAAAATTAAGGGATAAACTGCACTGTGAAAGGAATATCCGGCCTTAATATTGGAGATGTGGGTCAAGTTCGAAAATAAATATAAACTCAACTTTCAAAATTTTATAGATTTTAATGAAAATAACCGCTTTTATACATGACGTTCTTCTATCTCACAAAACTGTAAAGAAAAAAATTGCAGCCATTTCCTAAAAAATTATCATCCATCCGTACAGGCATTCTCATTTGTTACAAAACTGCGTGTATCGCGTCGCCTCCTCTTAATCGTCTTTGGTACGGCGTAAATAAACCTCAATCCTAACATGTGAGGAAAGTTACAGTTTAAACACTGGTTTAACGACCGACAATACGAGAACGTATTGTAGAGGAGATTCACACACGTTTCCTCCTTGAATTATAGTATTAAGGGGAGAAAGTAAAAAAATCACTGAAAGCCCCTATCCAGCAAGAACCCTAAGCCACTTGCGTAGATTGCTTATGTATTAATCTATTCCTACACCCACATCTCACACATCATCCTAGAATCCGATCTCGTTTCCTCTTATCTTTTACGACGCGCCGTCTCCAGTCACAGTACCCACGTAACCAGCATTGCATACGCCACCCACATCTCCTTACACATTACGTCCAATCACATTACGTGAGTGATTATACATGCGTATGATCCACGATGCCGACATTTGCCATGACTTGTGCAAACACCACCACCAGGAATATCTTCTTTCTCCGCTAGTTGGTGCAAGGAGCGCAGTGAAATTTGCGGGGTCAGACGGAAGAGCAGGCCTCACGGCCAAAATCTCGCCACGTAAAATACGGCAATTCAATTCAATTCAAGTCAATTCATTCACACCACCCACACCGCTCACACCAGCCGCGAACTACTCTCCGCTCACAACGCCTACATAATCGGCCGCCTACATCACACACACACACACACACACACACACACACACACACACACAGATTGATTTGTACTCATTTCACGCCCGCAGAATTACGATTGTGTCTGAGATCAATTCAATTTTCATTCTTTTTATTTTTATTTCTGGGAGGTTTCAATTAAGCCAGAAGGAATATGATATTATGTTTTCAAATGTCATGTGCGCAGCTCATTTTAAAAGTCGAGAATATCTTAGGTTTCTGACGAGAGTCTGAGAGCTATTCATTTGAGAAACGTAGATCTAGAGCGTGTCACTTGAAGGTGATATTAATTTGATTTACTGTAATGAAACTACATATCGTAGATGCAAAACAAAAAGAGAAACAAGGTAAGTATTTTGTGATTGACAACACACATCGAGAATTCAACATATATTGAGAGCTCTGTTACAGAGAAAACTTTCTCGCTCAAAAATGTGCCTGTATTAAAGACAATAATGTAATTACCAAACATTTAGATAAAGACATGTGATAAGCAGGACGAAATTATCAACATTATAGTAATGCGTGAAAAAAACATTTATTACAACAAAATAGTTATTTACTTTTATTTACATTTATGTTTATTTTAATCAATAATTTTTTACAAGTTCATTTTTTTACTAATGATTCAATCTAACTCAATAGAATTTTTGTTAAGATAACTGTACAGTGTGTTTCTGTGCGTATATTTATACAAAGAATCCAACATAATCAAGAATGATTAGTGCGTTCTCAAGTGCTTAGGGTGTACGAGAATGTGTTGTTGTTATTATTACAACAGGTCAATTGTAACTTCTCTAGGTTACTAAAAATACTACTAGGTTACTACTTTCTGTGTATGTCAACCTAATTTGCGTGTTATTGAACAAAGTATCAAGAATTTTTTATAATTTTTCTTGAGAATTATGTACACTTTAACCCTCCCTTCACACGCAGGTAATATCATACGCATTGAGCGTAAGTAATAATTTTAAGTGAAGCAAATAATCAAAGGAATTCCTTGGAACACCGATGTTTGTTTGTACACAACAAAAATCTGCAATGTGAGTGTCGTTTTCGACACGACTTCGAAGTTTAATGGCTACAGATCGTTTAAATTCTGCCTAATATATCTCATTCAGCAGTCGTAAATGTCACAGTCTTGCCCTTAGGCATCGGTATGACTTCAAAAGATGTCAATGAAACCAAAATAAACTGGTTTCCTCCTTTGAAATTGCAGCAGCAAGTGCCCCGAGGTGGGCGCCCCAGGCGGATGTGGGGCTGGTAGTTCGTTCTTCGAAACGCGTAGGTACGTAGCTGCAACTCTTGGATGTCCTGGCCCTTATTTCAAGGCAAAGCTTCGACGGCTGAAATACGAAAATCTAAAACAAAGAGCTGTTGGCAACAATTTACTTCTTAGGTGAGCATTTTATCGTAAAATTTTCAATGTGTTCTGATCGCGAAAGAAAGCAAAATAAAGAAAGATTTAATACTAAACACGTAGTAATAGTTTATCTTATTTTACGATATTCAAAAGTAGTGAAAATAAGCTAGACTTTTCTGTAAAGGTGAATATAAATGTATCTCATTATTTACTGTAAGACGTACATCGATTAAAGATAATTGAAAAGAAAGAAAAAAAAGAAATTTATATGACACTGATAACAAAATAAGAATAAGTATTTATTTCCAGATATAATTTTCCGTGAGTTCTTTGTAGTAATATTCTGTTTAAAGACCGACTTCTCTTTAGCGTTTCAATCAATTGAGGGCTAGGGTCCCCTTTTAAGGAGAAATATTATCCAAATCTATTTCGTACAGTTGAATTTCGATCAATTCGTTTCTTAGAAAATAAACGTTTAATCCAGAACATATCTTTTGAAATATTTTAGACAGTTCGTAACTTCAACGACATAAATGGGTTATTTTTGTTGGTGGATTTTTGTGGGTTCGAATCATGAGCTTAATAGGACTATATAGTATCCTATAGCTTAGAAGAAATCAGTCCAAGAGTCATTCTGGCACTCTGCGATTGAAGTTAAGCAGCGACATCATTGTAGAGTCATCCAGTTAATTACACAAATTTACGACGCGTTTTTGCTTCGCGTGAGTGAGTCACAGTTTCAAGCAATGAGTTAACTGCAGAAACAGCAGAAACAGTATGAAACATACTTTTCAGGACTGCCAAACACGAGCGAAAACGTCTGTCCCATTAAGCTCATAATTCGGGGCCCACAAAAACTCCACCAACCAAAATAACCCATTTATGTTGTTGAAGTTACGAACTGTCCAAAATGTTTCAAAAGATATGTTCTGGATGAAACGTTTATTTTTTAAGAAAAAAAATTGATCAAAATACAACTGTACGAAATGGATTTGGATAATATTTCTCCTTAAAAGAGGACCCTAGCCCTCAATTGAGACGCTAAAGAGAAGTCGGTCTTTAAATAGAACATTACTTCAAAGAACTCACAGAAAATTATATCTGGAAATAAATACTTATTAGAAACAACATTAATATTGTAGAAAGTAAGAGACTTACTTTTCAGTAAAATTCACTAATTTATTAGTACTGTGACTAAAACCTCCTTTAAGTGGAGTGACCTGGATTCCTTTAATTCGTAACCAACGAACTCAGACTTCCCCACTTTCTCAGACTCGCATGTTTTTCAGCGTTCCAAGAATATCGCATTAATTCACTGTAAAATCACAAGTGAATGCGAATTGTTTTCTAGCTTCAAGTCTTGACCTCGAAACGTGTTTTTGCACGCGTATACTTCCGAAGAAAAGCAACGAAACCCGACAACGTGGAGTGGTTCCCTTGTAGCTTACAACTCGGCAACTCGTTAGATTGTTCATGCTTTCTTTGTGGCTCACGCTCTCTTCCTCGTATCATGTCTTGTTTAGGCATTTAACCGTTCGTATCTTTTTACGAGCGCCTTGTATACCGTAACCTTTGTTCCACCCGCGTCCTTCCTTCCCTTTCGCGGAGTCGCTTCTCTTCTTTCTTTTCTCGGAGCTTCCAGCGGCAGCCGCCGCGCGCGCTTCCTGCGCGGTGATGCGGAGGTGGCTGGGGAGGGCGGGGCCGTAGGGGTAGGAGGTGGTGGGGGCAGGTCTCCTCTTACCAGAGAAAGTAATTCCTGTCGCGTTAACGCAGGGCTGCCTCCGCACCCGATATTTATGTTGCGTAATACGTAAGTGGGAACTGCGCTGGCTCGCCGCCAGGTGCGCTGGGGTAGGCGGCGAGGCGATCAGAATAGACGCGGTTCACCGGGGAGGACGCGGGCGAAGAGGCAGGAGGAGGGGAGCTTCTGGGGCGGGTGGAAGAATCAGGGAGGGGGAGAGAGGATGATGAAGGGGCAGGGGGAGGATGGAGGAGGAGGAGTAGGGATGGAAAGGCGGAAAAAGGAGGGGAAGTGGAAGAAAGGGGAGGAGGGAGAGAAGCGGAGGGAGAGGAGAGACAGGTGGAGAGGAATATTGTCGAGAGAGTGGAGAAATGAGGGAGGGAGGGGAAAGTGGGAGGAAGGGGAGAGGAGAGAGGGGAGGGGAGGGGGATGAGAAGGAGGGGAGGAGGGTTGGGAGGGGGAGGGGAGGGAGGAAGGAGGGAAAGGGGAGTGAAGGTAGGGGAGGGAAGAGGGAGGGGAAGGAGGGAGGTGGAGGGGAAGGAGGGTGAATGAGGGAGTGGGAGGTAGAGGAGTGGTAGGGGGAGGGGAGTTAGCTTATGGAGTTGGTTCGAGGAATGACGGAGGGAGAGGGAGGAGAGAGAAGAGGGAGAGGAGAGAGGGGTGGGAGGGGGTGGGAAGAGAGGAAGGGGAGGAGGGTGGGTGGACAGAGGGGGAGAAGGGGAGGAGGGAGAGTAAGGCGGGAGGGTGGAAGGGTAGGAGAGGAGGGAGAGAGGGTGCAAGAGGGAGTGGGAGGTAGAGGAGTGGCAGGGGGAGGGGAGTTAGCTTATGGGGTTGGTTGGAGGAATGACGGAGGGAGAGGTAGGAGAGAGAAGAGGGAGAGGAGAGAGGGGTGGGAAGAGAGGGAGGGAAGGAGGGTGGGAGGACAGAGGGGGAGAAGGGAGAGTAAGGCGGGAGGGTGGAGGGGTAGGAGAGGAGTGAGGGAGGGTGCAGGAGGGAGTGGGAGGTAGAGGAGAGGCAGGAGGAGGGGAACTAGCTCGTGGGGTGGGAGGAGGAATGAGGGAGGGAGAGGGAGGAGAGAAAAGGGGGAGAGGAGAGAGGGGTGGGAGGGGAAGGGGAGGGAGGGGAGGAGGGAGGGTGGACAGAGGGGGAGAAGGGGAGGAGGGAGAGTAAGGCGGGAGGGTGGAGGGGTAGGAGAGGAGTGAGGGAGGGTGCAGGAGGGAGTGGGAGGTAGAGGAGAGGCAGGAGGAGGGGAACTAGCTCGTGGGATGGGTGGAGGAATGAGGGAGGGAGAGGGAGGAGAGAAAAGGGGGAGAGGAGAGAGGGGTGGGAGGGGGGGAAGAGAGGGAGGGAAGGAGGGTGGGTGGACAGAGGGGGAGAAGGGGAGGAGGGAGAGTAAGGCGGGAGGGTGGAGGGGTAGGAGAGGAGTGAGGGAGGGTGCAGGAGGGAGTGGGAGGTAGAGGAGAGGCAGGAGGAGGGGAACTAGCTCGTGGGGTGGGAGGAGGAATGAGGGAGGGAGAGGGAGGAGAGAGAAGAGGGAGAGGAGAGAGGGGTGGGAAGAGAGGGAGGGAAGGAGGGTGGGTGGACAGAGGGGGAGAAGGGGAGGAGGGAGAGTAAGGCGGGAGGGTGGAGGGGTAGGAGAGGAGTGAGGGAGGGTGCAGGAGGGAGTGGGAGGTAGAGGAGAGGCAGGAGGAGGGGAACTAGCTCGTGGGGTTGGACGAGGAATGAGGGAGGGAGAGGGAGGAGAGAAAAGGGGGAGAGGAGAGAGGGGTGGGAGGGGGGGAAGAGAGGGAGGGAAGGAGGGTGGGTGGACAGAGGGGGAGAAGGGGAGGAGGGAGAGTAAGGCGGGAGGGTGGAGGGGTAGGAGAGGAGTGAGGGAGGGTGCAGGAGGGAGTGGGAGGTAGAGGAGAGGCAGGAGGAGGGGAACTAGCTCGTGGGGTGGGACGAGGAATGAGGGAGGGAGAGGGAGGAGAGAAAAGGGGGAGAGGAGAGAGGGGTGGGAGGGGGGGAAGAGAGGGAGGGAAGGAGGGTGGGTGGACAGAGGGGGAGAAGGGGAGGAGGGAGAGTAAGGCGGGAGGGTGGAGGGGTAGGAGAGGAGTGAGGGAGGGTGCAGGAGGGAGTGGGAGGTAGAGGAGAGGCAGGAGGAGGGGAACTAGCTCGTGGGATGGGTGGAGGAATGAGGGAGGGAGAGGGAGGAGAGAAAAGGGGGAGAGGAGAGAGGGGTGGGAGGGGAAGGGGAGGGAGGGGAGGAGGGAGGGTGGACAGAGGGGGAGAAGGGGAGGAGGGAGAGTAAGGCGGGAGGGTGGAGGGGTAGGAGAGGAGTGAGGGAGGGTGCAGGAGGGAGTGGGAGGTAGAGGAGAGGCAGGAGGAGGGGAACTAGCTCGTGGGGTGGGACGAGGAATGAGGGAGGGAGAGGGAGGAGAGAAAAGGGGGAGAGGAGAGAGGGGTGGGAGGGGGGGAAGAGAGGGAGGGAAGGAGGGTGGGTGGACAGAGGGGGAGAAGGGGAGGAGGGAGAGTAAGGCGGGAGGGTGGAGGGGTAGGAGAGGAGTGAGGGAGGGTGCAGGAGGGAGTGGGAGGTAGAGGAGAGGCAGGAGGAGGGGAACTAGCTCGTGGGGTGGGTGGAGGAATGAGGGAGGGCGGAGGGTGACGAGCTGCGCGTTTCGAACATGCTGCACACAGGCTCGCGTGGCGCGGGAGGTCGCGGGCGAGATGGCTGTGCAGCAACCTTTTGCTTCAGAAACGAACTCGACAACGATTTTGCAATGTATTTTTAAGTCAGGCAACCCTATACAAAAATGCAACGGCCATGACAGCCAAATAAAAAATGTGTATTTAAACGGAAGTCACATCTAATGCCAAGCGTACGGATGCTGCTGAAGCCGAAAGTGTCACACGGGTAGTAGGAACATTTGAACACTCTACGTTCATTGCACTGCGTGACATTAACACGTCGATGTAAACTTACCGTGTTTACGGTTCTTTTCTTGTGTTTCTCTTGCAAACATTCAAGAGACGTTTGAACTTGCCTCAATCTACATGCGTAGTCCAGTTTACTCTGTCACATTGACAAGACGAGTTCATAGTCTCTATGAACAGACACTACGTTTACATTTTTGTTGCTCGATGTATTTTTCATTTCAATTTGGGCGCTAATGTATTGTTCATTTTATGGGCATTATCTCAATGTTTATCTTAACTTTTTTCACAACCTCGAAAGTACGTCTGAGTTTCAGTCGTTTCATCTCCTTTTGTAGCATCGACACCTACAGTTAGTTTTTGAGAGATGCTGTAGATAATTACGTTGGGTGTGTTTTCTCATATTTGAACTATCGCTTGGTAACACTGAAAGTTTCAATAAATCAACTTTGTTAACTAAATGATACATGTAAAAGAGTTTTAATTTTTAACTTTAACGAATATGTAGAGTTGCCGAACTGGAACTTCCCAAAATGACACTTTGACAATTATAACAGAAAACCAGAATTAACCATTTCTGAGTCTGCGTAGTTTCAATTCAGTAAATTTTAATTTTTTGGATCAAGTACAATGATTTTCAGAATTGGATTAGTCATGGACTTTATTCGAAAATTGAAACATTCCTTAATTTAGAATAAAAATTTTGATTTATGGACAAAAGAACACCAACACTTTACTAAAATAAGTTAAGAATTTAATATCACACGTGTATCAGAAGCTTGAAAGGCACAATTGAAAGTTTATTTTTAGAGAGAAAACAATATTCTTTTATTTTATTGCCAACGACATTCAAAAACTATAATTAAAAAATGTATTCTTCCTTTCACATTTTGTTGGCCAACCCATACAGAAAATAAAAATGTGGTTTGTTTTTGACGTTGAAATTGGCTCGCTTTGTCTTCTATATTACAGAGGGAGAGTCGTTGTCATTTCCATCTAAGGGAGCATCACTACAATTAATAGGAATTTCTGTGTAAACTTAGGACAGTACGCGAGGTTTAATTGCTAAAAAATGTTCTTGGTTGTACATTACCAAAATTAAAACGGTAAAACTAGAAGAATCTGTACTATTTATTCACGTTACCTAGTAGTTCATCGTTGAGAGAAAACGAACACTATTTTTCTGGAATACATTGCAAATATACGATCTTGCGAATAAGGTCAATTTAATTTCAAACTTTCCACAACAGAAAATATAATGTAAATGCAATAGGAGCACTATATAATAATGTAACACAATATACCTTACACAAAATAAAACAATAAACAACACAAAATCAATAAGCGCGAAATGAATTTTTAATATTATCAACATCAATCTGTCATTCGCAGGATTTTTCCCAGAGTTTTATTCAGTCCACATTCCGTCACCCATTACGTCCCAATGCAGAGGAGACAGCAATGCATTTGCGGGCTCCTCTCCTCTGGGGTCAACAGAACGCGAGGGCCTCCGCAACCCTTCGGACCCAAGAGCTCAGTCGGTACACGCTCTTATCATTTCCGTCATCCAGATCGGCTTTCGCAAGATAAATAGCCAAATTTAAACGAAAATCACGATACACTGAAACTGTTAGAAGTTAGCACAACGCTGTGCAGTACTCGAATGCTTATCAGTACTCCTGTCATAATACTCGAACGGTTATCAAAATCGCATTCTGAAAAAGTCTTACGATGCTTATTTCGTTAAAAAAAATTATTTTATTTTGCGCGCGAAAAGGCCGTCTCGGACCGCGCAGACATGCACTTCCACTTACCGGGATCAGTGTCATTTATCTCGGGGCAAGTGCTTGTGATTCATCAGGGGATCAGCATTCGGCTGAATCCCGATTTTCATTCCCCAGGGTTGTTAGTCCTGGGCGGAGGAGGATGGAATGGTGATGATAATGAAGGATGAATGGACGGCATACACATACAGACATACATACAAACACACCGATGCCCGGGGCGGGACTTGAACCCGTGATCCTTACGTCCGAAATCGCTAAAGCACTACTATTTTAGGGATTTCGGCTATCCGGACCGGCCTATTATTATTACTATTACTATTTCTATTATTATTGTTATCACTCATTATTATTATTATTATTATTATTATTATTATTATTATTATTATTATTATTATTATTTCACGGTTCTGTCTCTGGATAAAATCTCAAGATTGAGGTAACCGTACGGGCTTTTGCCAAGTAACGGTCCATTTCTATGTCGATTTAGGATTACATGTATTAGGATGAGTAATTCTATTGTTGAGGAACTTTCTGACTATTGCGCAAGTGTTGAGGATGACAACTTTCTGTACTTTCATGTGCAATGTCTTTGGAATGTTCAACTGGTGTAGGATGTTATGCAAAGTTGTTGGGATGACACCAGTTGTGGACACAGTGATGGGTATTATGTAAAGTTTCTTTATTTTCCACTGTTCTTTTATTTCGATTGCTAAATCAGAGTACTTGGAAACCTTTTCTATGTGGGAGGACTGAAGGTTGTGTGTGTTTCGGATTGCGATATCTATTTAATATTATTATTATTTTAAATTTAAAGTCGCATCAACTATTAGGTCATTAGCGACCACTATTGGACGTAACGTTATGGTATGAGGATGAAACGATATGGTGATGATAGGGGGTGAAAGGACAAACACATACAATCATGCCCGAGGCGGGACTGGAACCCGCGACCCCACGACCCAAAATCACGACGGCACTACTGCCTTCGCGATCTCGGCCACGGGGCCGACATTATTATTATTATTATTATTATTATTATTATTATTATCATTATTATTATTGTATTTTTGTGACTTCATATACTTTTTCTTCCTTTTTGCCGGGCGCTGATAAGTTGATAAAACCAGTTGCTAAATTAAGAACAAAAACCCTCTAACAGGTGGTGTAGCCAGAAACCCTCTTTTCTGGGTCCTTGATAGCGAAAAAAACAATTGAAAGGAAAACGTCCGTCCGTCCGTCCGTCTGTCTGTTTCTCTGTCTGTCTGTCTGTCTGTTTGTCTGTCTGACCGTCCGCCTGTGAGCACTGCTAGCGCCTAAACCATAGGTACAATTTCTTCCAAAATGCATATTCCCCGGTCGATCTGGTTGATCTTTCTCCTGCACGACTTTCCCTCAGGCCGAGGCGCTCGGCCGCCCGCAGACACTAAATCCCATGCCTTAATCCGGCGCGCGAGCAGCAGGGGGCCTTGGCAGGATGGGTGTGTGTGTGGGGGGGGGGGGCGTGGCTGGAACGTGATGCGCGCTGGCGTCTTGGCGCGTGGCGCGCCGGCCCGCCCGCCCGCCCTGCTGACCGCTGACCCTCGCTCGAGGTCGGGTCCACGCCACGGCGCGAGAAGGGTAGATTCGCGGCGTCGCGTCGCGTCGCGTCGCGTCGCAGCGATGTACAGACGCTCCCTGTTATTATTTATAAACATGAATTTCGTGAGACTGCAATGTAATACGTAATGTAACAATACAACAATGTTTTTCTGAGTTTCCAGGGTACCTGGTGGTTATTGATTCTAGTACCAAAAGAGTGATAGCTGATCGTATTGTACTGCTACAGAAGTACTATGATGTATTATACAACATGACAATAAACTGTTACTTGTTGGAAATTAAACTCAAGTATTCATTTAATCACAAACACTCTCTACGTAGAATGCGCACTCTTGATCCAAGTCGTGAAGCCCAGGAATAGATCAACAGGACAATGGATGGCACATCGGTCGTGCAATTAGGTCGATCAGGTTGGAGTTTCTTTTAGAATTATTGTTTTGAAGAAATGCTTAGTTATGAGATTTTGTTTTGTTTTTTAATTATTTTTAATATTACTTAGAATGTTATTTTTTATGTTTCCATATTACATTATTAACATTACTATACATACATAGATACGTATTACATTACATACGTACATGTACATACAGCATTTATATTCATCTTCTTGGTGACGTATGTTTCATCAAGGAGGTATTAAAAACAATATTTTCGAATACCATGTATCTAAGTAAGAAGGAAGCAGGACAAGAAAATGGTAGATACAGTTTTACATTAAACACAATAAAATTTTGTCTTACATCCAGATAAAAGAGCATCTGGTTGTTTGAACTGCATTCTTGTAAATACAGTTTAAAAATATTTCAATATGTTTGTAATTATATGTTTCTATCGGAATACTTAATAATACAAATAACTTCTGGCATTCAAAATATTTCAAAAACTTACATTTAGCTACAAATGCACTAAAAATTTCTTCAAAATGCGGCACAGCATACCATGTTTTTTTTCTGCAAACTCGTCAAAGATTTTACACTGAATATTTCCACGAAAGCCCGTCTCGCAACGTACCTAGAAACTTCCCGTTTTCATGTTTGGTGTGCTTTGCGCGTTGCTGCTGTTTCCCAGGCCGTTGAGCCCTCCCAAGAAAGGAACATCCGACAGTTTACAGTCCGAAAACGACACAAAAATATCGTCTCCGCAACCGCTGGTGGTCGGGCTCTCTCTCCGCAGGGACGGAGTGGGCGGCGTGCGGCGGGAGAGGATAGGAAGAGACGAAAACGCGCCCTGGGCGAGGATGAAACAAGTGGATTCTGTAGCCAGAATGTCGGGCCGGACATTGGGAGTGGGAGTGTGTGCGTTTGTGTGCGTGTGTGTTTGTGTTTGTATGCGTGTGTGTTTTTGTGCGTGTGTTTGTGTGCGTGTGCCTTTGTGTGCGTGTGCCTTTGTGTGCGTGTGCCTTTGTGTGCGTGTGCATGTTTGTGTGAGTGCATGTTTGTGTGAGTGTGTGTTTGTTTGCGTGTGTGTGCGTGTGCGTTTGTGTGCGTGTGCCTTTGTGTGCGTGTGCGTGTTTGTGTGAGTGTGTGTTAGTGTGCGTGTGTGTTAGTGTGCGTGTGTGTTTGTGTGCGTGTGTGTTTGTGTGCGTGTGTGTTTGTGTGCGTGTGTGTTTGTGTGCGTGTGTGTTAGTGTGCGTGTGTGTTTGTGTGCGTGTGTGTTTGCGTATGTGTTAATGTGTGTGTTTGTGTGTATGTGGTGTGTGTTTGTGTGTGTTTGTATGTGTTTGTATGCGAGTGTATTTGTGTGTGGGTGCAAACAAACGCCAGTTGAAAAATGGAAAGCTCAAAACGGCACCATGAAGTACATACATAACTTTTATTAGTTCCAGTCAAAAACATCGGAAGGTATAGATATGACAGAAAATCAAAAGCACTTTCTTGACTCTCTTAAAAATATGTCTTAAACTGAATAAATTATTCTCTCTTGAACTTCTTTTATAATGAAAGATTATATTACAATTGTAGGGTAATCTCAAGGGACAAATTCAATAATTCCTATAGCAATTATTGCAAAAGAAACTAAATCATTCAAAAAATATAAAATTAAAATGAATACAGGTAAATAGACTCATCAAAGTAACTAACATAAAATTGGAATAGATACCTCAGACACATACTAACTCGAGTCTCCTTGAGTGGTCCCAACATAGGATACTAAGTATCTCTGCTTTGTTAGATTGCAATTGATGGAATTGAGCAATTGTGCAATTGTGCAACTCACGGAAGCTCTTGGAATTAATGCCCTTCCATTCACTGTCACGTGAAGCGCAGAATAATTTCTGTGAGGACGCATAGCAACCAGGGATCAGCAAGGTATGTGACGACATATGAGTGTGCGGAGTGACGTGCGGTAATCGACCATCTTCCTATTCGAGCTTTTAGAACGAGTATGTAATGCTTTTGGAACGTTTATTTTTATTTATTTATTTATTTGTCAAAAAAAACAGTAAAAGCTGTATATGACGTGTGGGGAAAGAGATATATCTGCGCACATTTTCTTGAGGGCCAGAATTAAAAAAAAAACAATTTAGAAAATAATTATTTTAGAAAAATAAAAATACTTGAAAAATGTTTGTTCCCGAGTTAGAAAATCAATTTCAACGGTAAATGAACTACAAGCAAAAGGAGTGCTCAACAAAACGTGCGCACAGTGAAGCTACATTTACGTCCAGAAGCAAAACAAGGGGCCATCTTCGCATTTGCTCAATGGATCAGGGAAACTGGACAAAAACCTGATCGAGATGGGGGTCATTGACCCGGAAGCTGAAGTACATTACTTGTTACAGGCGTATTAAATATGTTTTTAAAATGTATACAATTCAAACGTAAACTAATTCATTATATATCTTTGTTTTGTTACAATAAACATTAATTTTCTTTTTCACGATCAGTATAGTCTCTAATTGTATAGAAACAGTTTTGCAGCAGAAAAGATTTTACTTTTAACTTAAATTTGTGTGCGGACTTTAATTGTTTTATGTCATCTGGCAATGCGATGCAAAGTAACGTACATGTATTGTATGTTGATTTCTTGTACTGAGCTGTTGATACTGACACTTGATGCACGTGATTTCTGCGGCGTGTGTTGTAATTATAAATATCAATATTGCATGAAAATATGTTCCCTCCGTTAAGTAGGTCATTTTTGACAAATATTACAGATTCGTAAATAAATAGACAAGGCAATGGTAAGATTCCCAGCTCAATGAAAAGAGGCTTGCAGGAATCGTTGTTAACTCGTGTATGCGAAAATGGTTTGGGACATGAAACCATTACTTTAATTTCAAATGCCTTAATAAATATGAGAAATACAATTTTGGTGGGTCATTAAATGTCGATGTTCTTAGTTCATACCTTGTCATCTAATGTATATATTTTACATTTTCCACCCGTGCTTGTATACTCACTAACAAAATATAGCTGAAATAACCTATGCCACAACTCACATACAAACAAACACAGAGTTCATATGTTTTCAAACATTACCATACATGCTGAACCTTACACGAGCGAAGTATGTAACATTTAGTAAAAGCAGCAGCTATTGTACCATTTTATTAATTTGCCGAAAGGTGTCGGATGAGTATTGAAGAGTAGAGCTTCTTTTCTCTACACAATGATACCAACGCAGGGTTTCAAAGGATTTTCTTGAGTAAGCGATACTAATGTTGAATATTTTCAGAACGTGCTATTTCAGCAAGCGACTCACTACTAATGTAAATCAAAGTAGTTTAACTTCAACGGTAGTTAACGAGTATTAGGATCATTGTACCGAATTTATTCACGCCACTTTCGAGCACTAAATATTAAAAGCGTGGGCATTTTAGGCCACAACCGTCAAATCTTTTCATTTCATAACACATTTAGAAGCAAAATAACTTCTGATAAAAGAAAGTTTGCAGTTCTATGAATTATTTATAATACGGCTGAAGGAGTTTCTTCAAACGTGACAACTTCTGAATGAATAAACAAGCGTACTATCGAGCTAGGCCCTTTTAATTTAGCGCAGCACACAAAATAAAATTGCCTTTCGAATACGTCTCACACGGTGCGACAACCGCGCCATATCATAAGTGGAAAAAACTAAAAGTGTAAAATATGAAAAGAAGCATGATATAATTAGGAGAGCAAGGAGAATGTGTATCTGGGGGAAGAACGTCCTAAGTTGGCACAGCCAACGCGGGCGAAGGGAAGTCAGAAGACACGCGTAATATTGCAACACGTACGGACGGATTGATTGTTAGTGATTCCGGACGCATCAGCTACTAGGGTAATTAGTCCCATAAGTGTAGTGACTGTTTTTGCTCGGGAGGTGGGGGTGGTCTTCTCCCACTGGATGGCTAGCGGTGTTTCCTTCAACCAGGTATCCCCCTCCAACGGGGCACAGCGCTCGCCAGCCGGGACAAGCTCTAAGTCTCCGACCGACCTCCCAGCATGAGCGGTGGTGTGGTGCATGTTAGTGGTGTATGTGTGTAAGGGGTGAAGATAGGCCAAGGAAGAGGAAGGAAATATCCGTGGCCCGTTTGTTAGTGTATTGCTTCCGCATTGATTCCGTGTTGATTAAAAAAACACGGAAAAGTACCGATCAGAGCAGCCGGCCGTGAGAATTATCCTCCAGACAGCGACTGAATTAGATCTGGCTGGCAAACTAGTGTCCAAAATCCTGTCGCCGTCGGAACTCGAACCTAAGACTTCCCAGTCAGAGGCACTGCAGTGACATCAGTTGAGCACTGAGCCATCTCTCCCACAGAGAATGAACGGAGGTGATCTGAAGCGTAATACATTATATTTTTCATGTTTGTTTTATGTTGAGTGTTATTTGTATTGGGCTGTACATGGTTTAAAAGACGAGAGATGATCATCAATTTTTTGTGAGTTGTTCGTGAATTTTAAGTGCTTCGTCAGTGAAAACCTTGTTGGACATTGGTGGGCGAGGGTAGATGGACGGATGTAGGGGGCTTTGCTTTTAGACTTGAAATGTCGACAGAGAACACAATTTTAATGCATGTTGTACTGACAACTCCTTGATCAGTAAGAGGATTTTCGTGTTATGAGTATGGTATTCTGAAAGGAATTGAGACAATTACACGTGTAGAAGTAACTTCGACAAGTAGAATTTTCCACTCGAGATGCTGGATACGTGGAAAAGGCGTGTGTGATCTGGGAAAAGGGAATAGCGGGGAAGTTGAGTCCTGCATGCCTTAGCATCATGGACTAATTATTAAAACAGTGCGTAATTATTTGGTTGATGAAAGAAATAAAGAAGAATTATACTATTCGTTTTATTTCGTATAACAAACGAATTAAAATGTAGTTAATTTGTTCAACATTTTTCATGGTATTTATTTTTTATAGTAGAGTAAAAGGAATTTCATTTAATAATTAACGACCATTCGTTTCACATAAATGTTGAATTTTTTAGTATGGAGACATTTCAATATACTAATTCATGTTCTGAGAAATGTGAATGAATAATATCTTTATTGGGTATCGAGATGGAGTCGGGCAAATTTATTGACAATAGAATATTTCGGTACGTGACAGAAGGCATCTAGTAATGATACGCAGTTGCCGTCGAATGGGAGCAGACCGCTAGACCGTGAGGAGAAGCAACAAGAGCGGGGGCTCGCGGGAAGTGGGCAGCGAGGGCGAAGCGGCGCCGATGTTCGTGGAAGGCCGCTCGGGAGGAGGTCGAGAGGGCTCTCCCTCGCTCTCTGCCCGGGCGCGGCGGGCGCGCAATCTCTCATTGCGGCGCTCTCAGGCAGATTGGCCGGCACGCGGCCGCCGCGCCGCGCTCGCTCCACGGCGCGCGTCCACTCGATCGCGCCGTCTCCGCCCCCGGCCACGCCCACCTCCACATGCCCCCCCCCGCCCCTCCCTATATCGCCTCCGCTCACGCCCACATCCTCGCCCTCCGCCTCTCCCCGCCGACACATCGCCCTCCGCTCCCGCCTACATCTCCGCCTTTACCTCCGCTCCCGCCCACATCCCCGTCTCTGCCTCCGCCTCTCCTCCCCACCTCCACATCGCCCCCACCCCCATCCGTGCCTCTGCCTCCATCCTTCGTAACCACTCACACACTACCACTGCTCTCAGAGGCTGGGCGCCTATTTTTCCGCATCTGTGGCTTTCTATTGTGTCGTGGGTTTGCCTTTATATACTTCTGACTGACTCAGTCATTTATTTATTTATTTATATATACATATATACACACACATACATATATAAGAGCTAAACTCCGACACCGTTGGACCGATCTCCATGAAAGTTGGCACTTCTACGAGTTTTTTCACCGAGAAGGTTTATGTACTGTTAATTCTGTTGTAACTCCACTATGGCGTTGTAGAACAAAACTAAATATTCACGACAAATGCAACCCGCAACAGACTTGGCTGCCTTTTGAATCTGTATCGTTAAATAACTCCTATACGGGGCCTTCTAGGACCTTAAAAACTAAATTTTTGAAGCCTCAAAGAAACGTTTCTCACGCCGTTTTCTACAGAATGAGCTCTTTTTGAACATTCTATTACATTTTTTGCTTCTCCGGCGCTTCCCGATATTACGTCACCTGTTCAGAGACGTGCAGAATCTGCAAGTAAATGTGAATGAGAGGAACAGAGAGTGGCAGAGACAGACATGGACAGGGTGTCGGAGGGAGGGAGAGACAGCCAATGACAAAGGGTGGGGGGCGGAAAAGAGGGAGACAAAGGGCAGAACAAAGTGTGCTAGGTTTTCCTAGTACTGCTCTCATTGAAAAATTACTAATAAATTACGTAATTTTTAAACCGTTTCATTTAATCATGCCAGAGGACGTAGTGTTTTCTCTTGCAGAATTGGGTCTCCAAAACCATCTGCGTTCTCAGTTTTTTCTGTATCGCTCAAAGCAGAATGTGTTAAACTCGATTGATATTAGTTATAATTCATAATCTGTGAATTCTATCCCATTTACTTACTTTTCAATTATGTGTTTTATTAATTTTTATTCAATATTTTTCACCCATTTTCCTCTCTGGCTTTTCTTTTAAATTTGTCTGGTCGTTATATTAAATTCTTTAAATGATATTTCCCCTTCCACATACTTTCTGCTTCTCTACTGAACAACTGCGCAATTTTTGCCAATTCCTTCTGCTCTCTGCGTGTTCATTCTCCAGCCTTTTCTAACTTTCCCTAAAATTTCATGAGCTCGACGAACGTTTAACCACGTTTAATCCCGCGATTACCTGATCGAACCTACTCGTTACTCTCCGCTACCTCGTCAGGCTCTCGGGCGTTCTCCGCTTCCGTCGCGCTCTGTTCTGCCTCTGCGCCGCATCTCGCTTTCGCGAGTAATCTCATTTAGCTGTGTTGCCAATTTTACGAGGAAATGACCATCGCCCACTTGACCGCCTCCAGCTCCGCCGCCGCCGCACATTGGGGCAAGATTCCGAAACGCTGGCCAAAAGTCTCGAAAAAAGATTTTATTTGGGAAATTTTAAGTAAGCATTGGGTAGACCATCAGACATTGGGGCAAGATTCCGAAAAGCTAGCCAAAAGTCTCGAAAAAAGATTTTATTTGGGAAATTTTAAGTAAGCATTGGGTAGACCATCAGACATTGGGGCAAGATTCCGAAAAGCTGGCCAAAAGTCGGAAAAAAGGTTTTATTTGGGAAATTTTAAGTAAGCATTGAGTAGACCATCAGACATTGAGGCAAGATTCCGAAACGCTGGCCAAAAGTCGGAAAAAAGGTTTTATTTGGGAAATTTTAAGTAAGCATTGGGTAGACCATCAGACATTGGGGCAAGATTCCGAAAAGCTGGCCAAAAGTCGGAAAAAAGGTTTTATTTGGGAAATTTTAAGTAAGCATTGGGTAGACCATCAGACATTGAGGCAAGATTCCGAAAAGCTGGCCAAAAGTCGGAAAAAAGGTTTTATTTGGGAAATTTTAAGTAAGCATTGAGTAGACCATCAGACATTGGGGCAAGATTCCGAAAAGCTGGCCAAAAGTCGGAAAAAAGGTTTTATTTGGGAAATTTTAAGTAAGCATTGGGTAGACCATCAGACATTGAGGCAAGATTCCGAAAAGCTGGCCAAAAGTCGGAAAAAAGGTTTTATTTGGGAAATTTTAAGTAAGCATTGGGTAGACCATCAGACATTGAGGCAAGATTCCGAAACGCTGGCCAAAAGTCGGAAAAAAGGTTTTATTTGGGAAATTTTAAGTAAGCATTGGGTAGACCATCAGACATTGGGGAAAGATTCCGAAAAGCTGGCCAAAAGTCGGAAAAAAGGTTTTATTTGGGAAATTTTAAGTAAGCATTGGGTAGACCATCAGACATTGAGGCACGATTCCGAAACGCTGGCCAAAAGTCGGAAAAAAGGTTTTATTTGGGAAATTTTAAGTAAGCATTGGGTAGACCATCAGACATTGAGGCAAGATTCCGAAACGCTGGCGAAAAGTCGGAAAAAAGGTTTTATTTGGGAAATTTTAAGTAAGCATTGGGTAGACCATCAGACATTGGGGCAAGATTCCGAAAAGCTGGCCAAAAGTCGGAAAAAAACGTTTTATTTGGGAAATTTTAAGTAAGCATTGGGAAGACCATCAGACATTGGGGCAAGATTCCGAAAAGCTGGCCAAAAGTCGGAAAAAAGGTTTTATTTGGGAAATTTTAAGTAAGCATTGGGTAGACCATCAGACATTGAGGCAAGATTCCGAAAAGCTGGCCAAAAGTCGAAAAAAAAGGTTTTATTTGTGAAATTTCAAGTAAGCATTGGGAAGACCATCAGACATTGGGGCAAGATTCCGAAAAGCTGGCCAAAAGTCGGAAAAAAAGGTTTTATTTGGGAAATTTTAAGTAAGCATTGGGTACACCATCAGACATTGAGGCAAGATTCCGAAAAGCTGGCCAAAAGTCGGAAAAAAGGTTTTATTTGGGAAATTTTAAGTAAGCATTGGGAAGACCATCAGACATTGGGGTAAGATTCCGAAAAGCTGGCCAAAAGTCGGAAAAAAGGTTTTATTTGGGAAATTTTAAGTAAGCATTGGGTAGACCATCAGACATTGAGGCAAGATTCCGAAAAGCTGGCCAAAAATCGGAAAAAAAGGTTTTATTTGGGAAATTTTAAGTAAGCATTGGGTAGACCATCAGTCATTGGGGCAAGATTCCGAAAATCTGGCAAAAATCGGAAAAAAAGGTTTTATTTGGGAAATTTTAAGTAAGCATTGGGTAGACCATCAGACATTGGGGCAAGATTCCGAAAAGCTGGCCAAAAGTCGGAAAAAAAGTTTTATTTGGGAAATTTTAAGTAAGCATTGGGTAGACCATCAGACATTGAGGCAAGATTCCGAAACGCTGGCCAAAAGTCGGAAAAAAGGTTTTATTTGGGAAATTTTAAATAAGCATTGGGTAGACCATCAGACATTGGGGCAAGATTCCGAAACGCTGGCCAAAAGTCGGAAAAAAAGTTTTATTTGGGAAATTTTAAGTAAGCATTGGGTAGACCATCAGACATTGGGGCAAGATTCCGAAAAGCTGGCCAAAAATCGGAAAAAAGGTTTTATTTGGGAAATTTTAAGTAAGCATTGGGTAGACCATCAGACATTAGGGCAAGATTCCGAAACGCTGGCCAAAAGTGGAAAAAAAAGTTGATTTAGGGAATTCTAAGTAAGCAATGGATCGATTGGTTCCCAAAATGTCTAATTCCACGGTTAGATAACGTCCAAATCGTCACAGTGACAATCTGTATCATTGGAAACGTGGCCGTTGAGCGAGCATCTGTTGCACGACATAAAGATCGTAAATCAGTCGTTACTTCGAACATGTGTAAAAGTTTTCGGTTTTGAGCAAATTTTCATCATTCAAAATGGACGAAAATAGTGATGGTTTATACAATGTTTACAAGCATTTCACATACTTAAAACCATGTTAAAAATACTTAATTAACAATTAATGTTGAAACACAATGATTCAATTATTTTTTTAAAGTGGAAAACAGTTATAAGTTCCACAGCGTTCCACAACTAAATTTGTAAAAACTACCTTCTCTACTATTCAACTATTGAAATGCCAAAAAAATGAGCTGTTACTAACTGCTATTCTGCATTTCGTGCAGCCTAATGATTCTAACGATAGAAACATTTTTAGAAGTGTTTTATTGTTTAATCCGCCATATTGGATCCGCCATTTTTTTCGCAATGTTTACTTTGGAATCAGTGAACGCATAAAACCCTGTTTACAAACTTATGCAAATTTAAATATTTTAGACGTTTTCCAAATATTTTTAATTCGTCATATTGAATCCTCCTTTTGTTTTTTCGTATGTTAACACTGGATTCGGAATCAGCGAACCCATAAAATCCTTTTAACAAATATTTACGAAAATTAAAACATTTTAGAACATTTTAGAATCTGCCATACTGGATCCACCATTTTTTTTTTTGCAATTTTTACATCGGAGTCGTAACTAACGTGCCCCAAAACCGTTGTATAGAAAGTTTCATTAAATCTGGAAAACGTTTTGAAATGTTGGCCGGCGCTTCTGGACGCTGCCCCACCGCGCGCCGCCGCCCCGGGTGGGCGCGGGCGTCGGAAGTATCGCCCCTAACGAAATAAGCGGCCCATTCATTTGGGCCTGATCGATTGCCCGCGCCTCGCGAGGCGCCGCGCCGGGCGACCGTCGCGCCCCGGGGCCGGTGCGCTGCGCACTTTATTTGTAGAAAGGAGATGGTATTTTATTGGACGGAATTGTCGGGCCTAAAAGATCGCAGTTTAATTATCTCTGTAATCAGACGTAATATATTGGTAAAATTGGGAATATTAGATTGTTTTGTAATTAATGGAATGGCTTAACCATAAACGTTAGGAATAACGTACTGTGTTATTGGGAATTGAGTGATAGTGCTTTTGCGCAACGTTTGCGATATATTTACGGTAAGCAAGTTCTGCAGACATTTTCGGTGCCTATTTAGAAAACTTTTAGTGCCTATTTAGGCGCATAAAACGCAAGTTTTTAATGCCTTAACATCCGATATCTACTCAGTAGAGTACTGCTCCGGGATTTGTCTGGTATTGATTGGTAAAACAATTGAAAACTACCCATCAGAAGTCAGTCGCTAGAATTCTCAGAACAATTATGAATTCTCCTGAGCTCTCTAGCTAGAAACAGAAATCCACCACAGTCGGGACTGGAGCTCTCGGGTTTCCCGGTCAACGATGCTGCTGCTTAGCTATCGCTTGCGGGGGACGAAGTTAAGGAAAGCACACTTCAGCTTAGGTGGAAAGCGTTTGAGGGAGTAGTCAAGACGGCCGAGGTGACTGGTGACTGCGAAAACGCTACGAGGTGACGGGTGACAGGCAGAACGGAGGCGTCCGGCTCCTTGGACCTCCTCAGCGCTAGGCAGAGCCGATTGCCCAGACGCTCGGTGCCGCCCCGCCACCCTCGACGCCCCCGCCGCCCCCCTCGCCCCCGCCACCCCGCCCCTCCACCCGCCCTCGACGACCCCACCGCCCCCGCCGACCTCCTCACCCCTCTCGCCCCACCGCCTCCACCGCCCCCGCCGACCCCCTCGCCACCCTCGCACCCACCGCCCCCGCCGCCCCCACCGCACCACCTCCGTCCCTCAATTACCGCTCCGCGCGGCGGACGGGTGGCGGAGCCCGCGATCAGCCCCGGCCCTTCGATTCCCGCGCCCGCATGGGGCGGCGCGAGCGGCCCGCAGTAACGGGGGAGATGGGCGGGGCAAGGGCGGTGGATGGACGGGTTCGTGGTTACAACGGATGGGTTACGACGGGTAGGGACGAGTAGGAGAAAGGCTAGGAGACCGTAGAATAAACGGCAGATGCGCGGCAAGGGAGCAGAAGGGCTACGGAGGGTTGGTGGGTGGGAGAGCTGGATTCGAGAAGCGTGCGGGTGTGTGGAGAGAAAAAGGCAAAGGGATGGTGGTGGTGGTAGTGGTGGTGGCGGCGGTGGGGGTGGAGATGGTGGTAGTGGTGGTGGTGGCGGTGGGGGTGGAGATGGTGGCAGTGGAGGAGGTGGTGGTGGTGGCAGCGGTGGAGGTGGTGGTGGCAGCGGAGGAGGTGGTGGCGGCGGTGGTGGTGGTGGCGGCGGCGGTGGTGGTGGTGGTGGCAGCAGTGGAGGTGGAGATGGAGGTGGAGGTGGTGGTGGTGGTGGTGGTGGCGCAGTTGGAGGTGGCGGCGTCGGCGGCCACGGCGGCGGCGGTGTTGGTGTTGGTGTTGCTGTTGGTGATGGTGGTGGTGATGGTGGTGGTGGTGGTGGTGGTGGTGGTGGTGGTGGCGGTGGTGGTTGTGGCGGCGGAGGTGTTGGAGGTGGCGGTGGTGGTGGAGGTGGGGATTGTGGATGTCGCGCAAGCGGAGAGGAGAAAGAGTGAGGCGAGTAGATGGGTGGCTGAGCAAATAGGTGGATGGGCGTTTGAATATGTGAGTATGTAAGTGGGTGGGTGGATGAATGTGAAGGATGGGGACGTGTTTAGAAGTGTAAGCGGCAGACGAAGGCCGTTGAGAGAAGTGGAGAGGGGGGAAGGTACTACCAGAGCAAAAGGGGGACGGGGGTCTTCAAGTATCGAATTCTTCGGGAGAAGTTACTGTAATGAGGATCCGTCGCTCTTCTCCGTTCGCAACCACAAAATGCAATTGTCAAGTTACTCCCTTCGAAGAGCAGGATTACTTGAATGGAATTAGAACAGACTCATTCTACTGCGTAAATAAGTGGATTAAAGAGAAGGAAATTGAGAAACATTGAATCTGTGTTTTCTCAAATATACCTAACGTTACAGGAATACATTTAAAATATTTAATGAAAATAACATGAGTGTAAGGAAAGCATGTGGGTATCGTCGCTGTATGAATCAACGTCGTAAAAATGTTATTTACACGAATAACTTACCACAATATATTTTGATGTAGATATGCCATTAAGCAGGGTCCTGCCAATGCTTGCTATGAAACTATTATTTTCAGCAAGTATTTCATTATCAATCAAGTGTGAACGGTTGAGGTGCCTTTTTTGTAAAAAATACTATCGTTGGCCTTTAATTGGGTACAACTTGCTTGTTATCTATGCTAATTCCAAGAGGTCTCGAAATTAACTTTGAGCGGCCGATAAATCAGATAAAAAATCGGAAACGTATGGTCACGTGGTTCCTGCAACACATTCAAGTAAAGTATAAAGTTAGACAATCCAAAACATTTCAAAGTCATAGAGTGAAACGTTATGCAGGATGAACATTAGACAAGCGTTAAAAAAACGTCAATCAACAAATATGGTGGTATGCAATATAATTATTTAAATAATTACCTAGTTCTAATATAAATAAACATTTAAATCAATGTTGCCGAATAAGGGAAAAATTACAAAAGAAAGCTCCAGACCCTTTGGGGGGGGGGGCATGGCCCCCATCCCCCCCCCTGCATCCGCCACTGGTGGTGCCTTTAGTGCGGTGGCCAGTGGCGCAGCTTCAGTTGGTGTCACCTGGGGCGAAGCTAATGGTGTCACCCCCTCCCGTAAATTAAGTATAAAAATATCTATTACTGCATTGATTCCACATTATTTTATTAAAAATACAAACATATTTACACATAATAGTTATCTATAATACATTAAAAAATTCTATGTAATTAAAAATAATTGCTATATAATTGCAATTAAATAATAATCTATGCTTAAGATTTAAATGATTTTGACTAATTAATGAATTTTGTTTAATGCATTTTTACTAAACCATAAAAATTATATAATTCCAACAATAAAATTTTCAAACTACTAAAACTAAGAAAACAAGTTATAAATATATAAAATTTTTAAGTAAATTATTTAAATTATATAGTTCCAACTATAAAATAATTTCATTGATGTTACCCCTAGAATGGGGTCACCCATGGCGCGCCGCCCCCCTGCCCCCCCAAGCTACGACACTGGCGGTGGCGACGGCAGCGGCGGCTCCACTCGCCTCCCGCGCCCCCCCCGCGGCCCCTCCCGCGCTCCGCCCTGCGCCCCGCCCCGCCCCGCCCCCGCCCCCGCCCCCGCGCCCCGCCCCGCCCCCGCCCCACGCCCCACCCCGCGCCCCGCGCCCCGCCCCGCGCCCCGCCCCGTGCCTCTCCCCGCCCCGTGCCCCGCCCCGTGCCCCGCCCCGCCCCCCGCCCCGCCGCCCGCCCCGCCCTGTGCCGTGCCCCGCCCCGCGCCCCGCCCCGCCACGCCACGCCCCGTGCCCCGTGCCCCGCCCCCCGCCCCGCCCCGCCCCGCCCCGCCCCGCGCCCCGCCCCGCCCCGCCCCGCGCCCCGCCCCGCCCCGCCCCGCGCCCCGCGCTCCGCCCAGCCCCGCCCCGGCCCGCGCCCCGCCCCGCGCCCCGCCCCGCGCCTCACCCCGCGCCTCGCCCCGCGCCCCGCCCCGCGCCCCGCGCCCCGCCCCGCGAGCGCCCCGGAGCGGGCCTGGGAACGCGCGGGCGGCAGGGCGGCCGCAGCTGCTCCTCCGTGGGCCGTCCGCCCCAGCTCGCTTTTTTCTTCGGAAAATTCGGAGTACACAGCGGCAGCGGCGGGGACGACGGCGACGCGGCGGCGAGAGTTGGGGCGGTCGTGGGGAAGGGGGCGGTGGTGGCGAGGGCAAGGATGGTGGTGACGGGAGGCGGTAGTTTTTGCAGAGGTGGGTGGCGAGGAAGTGGTGCGTGGGGTGGAAGCTGGTGGCGATTGAGGTGGCGGTGGGAATGGCTGTCGCTGTGACAGTGGCAGTGGCAGTGGCGGTGGCGGTGCTTGTGACGGTGACGGTGACGATGACGGTGGCGGTGGCGGTGGCGGTGGCGGTGGCGGTGGCGGTGGCGGTGACGGTGGTGGTGACGGGGGCGGCGGGGGCGGCGGGGGCGGCGGGGGCGGCGGTGGCGGCGGGGGCGGCGGGGGCGGGGCGGTTGTGGTGGTGGCAGGGGCGGGATGGGAACGCCGGCAGCGACGACGACGTCGTCGTCGCGGTTTGTCTAAAATCAACAAATGAAAGCTGCTATCCGCGAAGACCACCGCCTGCGCCTGCGCCCACCGCCTGCGGCGCTGATGTAGCAGAGGACAATTTCGGCTGGAGGCGCTTTAGCTGAAAGATTCTCTGGTTTCCCCGGAAAGGAACCTTTCCATGCCTACTATGTAGTTTTAATTTTGTAAGTAATATACATTATCCTTATTGCAGTTGCATGTTTGATAACTTGTTTTTGAGAAGTTTCGACCAAATGTTTCCCAACTATGATTATTAAGTAGAAACTGACAATTCATTTCTTTACAACAAACATTTACATTATTTATATAACGATATGTTTTTTTCTTAATAAACCTAATGCATAGTGGCATATGACAGTACATTATTATTTCCGGCACAAACAGAGATCGAATTCATAAAGCCATGTTGTGTTGCAAATGTCGCACAGTCTGTTCTTCCAATTTGCAACTCTGCTAAGAAACACAATGCATGTTCTCAGAATATTTCGGAAGCAATTTAATCATACTAATAAGAGACGAAGCCAGATAAGAGAGCATGACTGAAATTCAAGAGAAATAAGAGGATCTGCATTTTATCAATCAATAAAGACCACCCATATTTCTTGTCACGCCATAAAGAGTAATGAAGTGTCAGTCTTTTGAAGCATCCATATGCATGCTACTTCAGTAAAAATAGAACGAGGTTTATGGTGGAGGGGATAGTTTGTTTCAACATTCAGGAAATTCTAGAAATCGTTTCGTGGAAAATTCATGACAATTACCAAACAGTCACTTATTAACCATTGGAGGTCGTCAAATATTACGGGATCTCTGGAACTAAAAATGTTTTGTTCGTTGATCTCTGGACGCATATGTCTTAATTTCCATTTTCACATTTTTTTCTTAAACATTGTTTAACATTATATTATATAACCCCCAAAGCCCCTGAGAACCCAAAAGTAAAGTTGTAAAGTAAACACGAACCCACGACAGCCACATACGCAACGCAATACAACGCGAAATGCGTACGAACTGCACACTAAAACACAATAACCTTCGGCTAAGCCGAAAAAAATCTAGAGACTGCCTATTTTGGATCTTTACGATCCCAACCATTTAACGGCTTCTTTCGAAACCAAGTAGCTCAACCCTTCACGAAACATGTCAACCCGCTATTACCACTACATATTCCACAC
The DNA here is from genome assembly GCA_031308135.1 of Acheta domesticus. Lineage (NCBI taxonomy): Eukaryota > Metazoa > Arthropoda > Insecta > Orthoptera > Gryllidae > Acheta > Acheta domesticus. The sequence goes on from JAHLJT010009436.1 coordinate 9,155,108, forward strand.
GGATCGACAGGAGAGTTTGTATCCCGATCACCAGAGGTGAAAGAGTAAGCAGACAGACCACCACACCGGGCATTCGGACCCCACGCTTTAAGTCGGGCGATGAAAACACGGGCTCTAACGAGTCAATTTGGCGCAAGGCGCGAGGCGAGCCCGCCCTTGGCACGGCCGCCGCCTCTCACGTGACGCTTGGATTCGGGTCGCCACACCCCTCCCCCTCCCTTCTCCTGCCACCCCCCACGCCACGCCACGCCACACCACCCTGCGTCGCGTCGCCCAGCGCAGCGCAGCACCGCGCCGCCTATTGATTTCGCTGCTCTTCGCCAGGCGGCGCGCGCTCCGCGTCGCCCCCTCGGCCCAGAGACCCAGTGCGCCGCTGATGAATTTTGCCGACGCTCTTGGAAATTGGGTCGCGTCCTCCCATAAAGCTACAGGCGCAAGTGAATGCGTTTTCCGCGTACAATAATGGTTTCCAGAAACAAAGAAGGCACACGAACTGCTTCTGGGAAAAAATGCTACTGAGTGAAGGCTTCTGAGAAATAATAATAATAATAATAATAATAATAATAATAATAATAATAATAATATAATACTTCCATTGGAATCTCGAACCCCGTTGAGGAGAATACACGAAAATACTAAAGCTAAGATTGATTGATTGTTCGTGATTGCGGGCGCGTCAACTATTGAGGTCATTGGTCCCGTAAGTGTAGTGCGTGTTTCAAAACCTGGAGGTGACGGTGATCTTTTCCCGCTGGATGGCGAGATCCGCCGCCGTCCTACCGTCGACTAGCGAGGTTTTCCCCCAAAACAGGTATCTCCCACCAGCGGGGCACCGCCCCAGCCGGGACAAGCTCTAAGCTCCCGACACGTTTGGTAGTGTAGTGCATGTTAGTGTGTGTGTGTGTGTGTGTGTGTGTGTGTGTGTGTGTGTGTGTAAGAGGTGAGGAGACAAGGAAGAGGAAGGAAAGATCACGCGCGATCAGTGGCCCGTTTGTTAGGGTACTGCTCTGGCATATGTAATTAAAGAACGGTCTGGTGTCGATCGGAGAAACCACAAAAAACTACCAATCAGAGCAGCCGGCCGCTAGAATTCTCCTCCAGAAAGCGACTGAATTCGACGTAGCTGAAAAGTTAGTGTCGAAAATCCTGCCGCCGTCGGGACTCGAACCTTGGACTCGGTCAGAAGGATTGCATCTAAAGCTAAGGGAGTGACGGAAACAGCTAATTTTGTCTTAAATGAGGTGGTACATATTCCAGGTAGAGATCTAGATATTACCGAAATTAATCACATCACATCGTGTTTGCAACTGTATCTCTGGTATCTCATATAACTTTGGGGCCAGCCAAGAGCACCGACGACCGGCAGCCACACAGAGTAAAGACTACCTAGCCCATGGGCGAAAAGAATTATGAAACGGATATCCGACATTCCGCTATTATCCGAGGCATCTTCTAAACGTATGCACACCTCTAAAGTTCTACGAAAAATACTCCATGTTGAAAAAATACCCCGGGATTGATAAGATCCAGAATTATGGATTAATAAATTAACATGATCACATTCTCATGTAGCAAACGCTGTTAACAAAATTCTAGAAAACCAAAAGGAACTCTGAAATGGCTAACACGCGGCAACAGGTATCTGATACCTAAAGAAAGAGATAGTTCCTTGGCTGAGAACAACAGGTCAATCACTTGTCTGTCAGTAATGTACAAAGTTAAACTGCAGCCATAGCTAACAAAATGTATAGATATCTAAAGAAGAATCATCTGTTGCCAATTGAACAGAAAGGATGCCGTAAAGGTTACTATGGCTGTAAGGAAATCTTGCTACTGAATAAAATCATTTTGAATGATGTAAAGAAACGAAAACAATTTAATTATTGCTTCAGTGCAGTGCAGCTGTAAACGCTCCTTATCAAGACATCTGCTTTTTGAAAGTTGTAAAATCTTATGAAAGGATAGATTCTGCATATTTCAAAAGCAACTCTAAAAATGTAGTCACCATAAAAGGTATTTATTACAAGAATTGTCTATTCTAGCAACCTTTGTTTATAAAAAAGACATACAAATCAAAATCAAAATCAAAATTGAAGCCAATTTAGCCGGATATAATCAACACATGGAAAAGAGATACATTCCTTTATATGGAGAGTTGGATGGAGAATAATATGGCAAGTGCAATTGCACTCCGATGACCGTTCTTTAATTACTAACTGCTTAGTATACATGTACAATAATGCAATTTAATCTTCTTTTCAATGAAACCAATAGCTGAATTTGTGTCAACCAAAAGCAGATATGTTTTCTTCCCTGAAGACGGACACTAATTTTATTCAATAATTTCCTTTGACCTGGACAAGCAACTCCTCATGTTTAGAATCTCAAAGGATGTTTATAAAGTTGAAAATTGTGAAAGACTGCTGAAATGGCTGTTAAATGCTGAATGGGCTGCAAGAGTTTTATGGACTACTGATGAAGAGCGAAAGCAATTTGTGTTGTGTTCAAGAACATCGTTCACTGTGCCCATATTGAAAAAAAGAAACGAAGAAAACAAGTATTCATAATAAAAAAAATCATAACACAGTCTAAAGAATGGAAATTAATTTAATTGTAATATAAAATATATAATAAATGTGTATTAGCAGTTTTCCACCGACTTAAAACATAAAAACCAATCATCCCTAACATTTAAACTTCGCGCTCAAGTCGGCACAGGTTAATATCGGCCTATCGAGATGAAATTTTATTATTGAGTTCATTTGACTCAATGGAAAATATTTAGGGGTGAGCCCAAACAAATTAGCAAAAAAATGTTTTCTTCAATATAAGGGACAGCCCAATGTGCAATGTTCTTATATTGCGAGTAGTTTCGGCATAATTTTGCTTTAAGTAGAGGATTTAAAAAAAATATATTTTCTTGAAAAGTTTCTCCAAACTTCTTTCTCCAAAAGTTCTTTAATTTTCTCTTAAAGAGAGCAAAGTACGGTTATAAAAATATCATAGATCTCATTTTCAAAGAATTCCGTACATTTTCGAAAATTGGAAAAAATTAACATTGAAAAACTACAAAATTGAAGATATTGGTATTTTCTTAGTGACATCTGTAATAACAATTACTCTTCAAGTAACGTCATGGATATTTTTTATTTTAAAAAACGGAATTTTTTGCTTAATTTTTGCTTGATAAAAAAAAGAAATTAATAATATTTCCTCAAACATGGCTGCATATTTTCATAGTGGCCGGTATTTGCTTAGCAATGCCTTGGAAAAAAGATCTCAAACCGAGGAGCTGAAATTCTTCCAAAAAGCGAAGGTGTCCCTGACAGCGCTGCAAGAACGCGGAGGCGTTTTCGCCCGCCCGCAGCGCAGAATCGTAAGGCGATAAAATAGAGAGTAAAAACGCAGAAACGCGTCTCTGCGTGCGCGGCGTCGTGTGAGGCGGCAACGGCCGGCACGCGTGGCCTCGGGCGCCGCCCGCCCGCCCGCGCGACAACGGCCGCTTTCCGCCCGCGCGCCCGCCTGTCGGAGAGCGCGCGCGCGCGTTTACAAACACGTCACACACGCCGACGCGGAGGCTAAGGCAGAAGGGGAGACGGCGGATGCGAAGATGGTGGAAGAAGCGAGAGGTTCGGAGGCGGCGATGGAGGAAGCGGCGGAGACGGTTATGGAGGCGGTGGTGGGGGCACAGGGGAAGGTGGCGCGGCCGGGGATGGCGGAGGCGGCGGAGGCGGCGGAGGCGGCGGAGGCGGCGGAGGCGGCGGAGGCGGCGGAGGCGGCGGAGGCGGCGGAGGCGGCGGAGGCGGCGGAGGCGGCGGAGGCGGCGGAGGCGGCGGAGGCGGCGGAGGCGGCGGAGGCGGCGGAGGCGGCGGAGGCGGCGGAGGCGGCGGAGGCGGCGGAGGCGGCGGAGGCGGCGGAGGCGGCGGAGGCGGCGGAGGCGGCGGAGGCGGCGGAGGCGGCGGAGGCGGCGGAGGCGGCGGAGGCGGCGGAGGCGGCGGAGGCGGCGGAGGCGGCGGAGGCGGCGGAGGCGGCGGAGGCGGCGGTGGCGGCGGAGGAGGAGGCTAAGGCAGAAGTGGAGACGGTGGATGCGAAGATGGTGGAAGAAGTGAGTGATGCGGAGGCGGCGACGGAGGAAGCGGCTTAGACGGTTATGGAGGCGGTGACGGCAGTGGTGGGGGGCACAGGCGGAGGTGGCACGGCCGGGAATGGCGAAGGCGGCGGCGGCGGCGGAGGAAGCAAAGGCGGCAGCGGAGGTGGTAGCACAGGTGGCAGCGGTGGTGGTAGCACAGGCGCAGGTGGCACCATCACCTTTCTTTTCGTCGATCTCAGATATCTCCCCATCGTCACCACCCCGTCGCTAAGACCATCGCCGTAGACAACGCCCTCTCTAACTCAACCTCCGCCGTGTCTGGCGTAGAGATGCGACATCCATGTTTTCATATCATGGCTGTTCCTATAAAAATATCCATGTTTTAAACATCTATAAATTGAAACCGATGTTTTTTTAACATCGATGTATTAGTAGAAATTAGTAAAAAAAATTAAAATGTTAAATAATACCTGATGGTACTACAGTGTTTGTGTTCGAACGTAACGCATGCGGTTTGTATTTCCTTCATCGAGCTGACTTCTATACGTTGCCCAGAATGATTCTTATATCTTGGTATTTCCTTTTTCTTTATTCGTATTTCGCACATGAAGGGGCGTTTTTAACTTTGTTTTCCGTTAAATGTTAGTTATAAATGAATATAAATGGCAATTGTCAAAACAAATTTTGTTGCGCACGAATTTAATATTAAATGTTTCTAAAACACATTTAAAACATCGACGTTTAAAACCATCGACGTTTAAAACCATCGACGTTTAAAACCATCGACGTTTAAAACCACCGACGTTTAATACCATCGACGTTTAAAACCACCGACGTTTAAAACCACCGACGATTAAAACCACCGACGATTAAAACCACCGACGATTAAAACCACCGACGTTTAAAACCACCGACGTTTAAAACCACCGACGTTTAAAACCACCGACGTTTAAAACCACCGACGTTTAAAACCACCGACGTTGAAAACCATCGACGTTGAAAACCATCGACGTTGAAAACCATCGACGTTGAAAACCATCGACGTTGAAAACCATCGACGTTGAAAACCATCGACGTTGAAAACCATCGACGTTGAAAACCATCGACGTTGAAAACCATCGACGTTGAAAACCATCGACGTTGAAAACCATCGACGTTGAAAACCATCGACGTTGAAAACCATCGACGTTGAAAACCATCGACGTTTAAAACCATCGACGTTTAAAACCACCGACGTTGAAAACCATCGACGTTGAAAACCATCGACGTTGAAAATCATCGACGTTGAAAACCATCACGTTTAAAACCATCACGTTTAAAACCATCGACGTTTAAAAATTAAAATAAATAATGTTTTAATTTTGATCATCGATGTTTAGAAACAACGATGTTTCGTTGTCGCATCGCTATTCTGGCGCCAGCGGATCCGAGAAGCCCTGAGTGCGGCGCTGCCGTTCCCACCATCGCCACCCCTTTTTTGTTGCAACCGCCGCTCCGCTCCGCGCCGCGCCGCTCAGCTGTTCCCTCGCGACTGTCGCCGATGCAGTCGGTTTCGTGGGCGCCAACACACATGCCGCCTCGCGCGTGCTTCTGGTGTAAAACATTTTCATTCCTTTCTTCTCCGCACGGAGCGACATTGCTCGTCGTGGATTTATAATGAATTGATTTTGCCACAGAGACATTGGGCTATATAACTGTATAATAATGGTAATGTTGACACAAAGGAGGAGTGACACGAAGTGACTTTTTCGTGACGTAAAGGTACACAGGTTAAGACAACGTCAATATTTCTTCCTAATCCTCGAAAACACCTAAAGATCGATTTGTGTAATTTCACATGAATTCACCGGAAAAAGGATCGAACTCAGGTCGTTATTGTCGAGATTCGATAATAGTATAATTCGGTGAATGAAGCTTCATTTTCGAATTTTTACACCCCCGTTGAATATTCCCACACAGAACCAATAATATGCAAGAATCATGATATTCTGTATTGTGATTTCAGTATCAATGTTGCGAAGCTATTGCTGCATTCGTCAGTAATTTAAAGGTTAGGCGAGGATGCTGTGTTGATATGAATGATGATGGATGGACAATGGAACGCGATGCAGTGAAAATGTCACAACACCGAGAAAAGCATACCGCAAACGCTCTTTCTCCACAGAAATATAAGGATGGCGTTCCGAGCACTGCCGAATACGACCTCCATCACTGTCATGAACACCTTTCTTCAGTATGAAATGAAAGCGAGAAAATGATAGTGGTCATCACTAAACGGTTGGAGTCGATTGAGAGATAATAATGTTGGGGTGTCGCTGCGTCAAGGTTACAACATTTCGCGATGCTTTCAGTGTGAAAGCTAGAACAGTGATACTAAATATTTTAATATATGAAATGGCATATGTTTAAACCGTTACATAGCTCAATTTTGCCTAACCCGGGATCTTCCACCAGCGGGGCACCACCCCAGCCGGGACAAGCCCTTAGCTCCCGACCGGACTCCTGAGATGTGTGGTAGTGAAGTGCATGTTAACGTACGTGTGTGAGGGGAGAGGCAACAAGGGAGATCGCGCGCGGTCCGTGGCCCGTTTGTTAGGGTACTGCTCCGGCATTCGCTTGGTGTTGATCGGAGAAACCACGGGAAACTACCGATCAGAGCAGCTGGCCTCTAGAATTCTCCTCCAGACACGAACTGAATTCGACCTAGCTGACAAGCTAGTGTGGAAAATCCTGCCACCGCCGGGAGTGGAACCTAGAACCTTCCGGTCAGAGGCCCCGCAGTGACATCAGTCGGTGCCCTGAGCCACCTCTCCCACAGAGACGCTCGTCGCTAGCGCCCTGGTGGCGAGACGGGTCGTCCGCTCCGCAAGTATTAGCCGCGAACGCGGGTCTTGAGCGCTGGCAATAAAAGCCTCCGCGGCGAGGAGCATCTTCCCGCCTCGTGGAATCCTCTTCCGCGGCCGCCGCCCGCGCCACGTGCTCCTCTCCCCCTCCCCTCCCCTCCCCTCTCCCCCTCCTTTCCATCCCCCGCGTCACGCTCCCCCCCGCAGCCGCGAAACGAGATAGGCCTCCCCCGGGCTCCCGCGCCACGCGGACCGGAACGCCGCGCCCGCACTGGGCCCGAAGCGCCTGCACACGGAATAACGACTCGAACGAAAAGCGGCCAGAGGAATAATGGAAACGAATGCCGGAGCAGTACCTAGGCGCAAACGTCGCTAGTGCTGCAGCAGGTAGATTGCTCCGGTCAGTTATTGTCCGGTTTGTACCGGGAGAGATGGCTCAGTGCATCAACCTGATGTCACTGCAGACCCTCTGACCGGGAGGTCCTAGGTTCCACTCCCCACGGCGGCAGGATTTTCCACCCTAGCTTGTCAGCGAGGTCGAATTCAGACGCTGTCTGGAGGAGAATTTTAGCGGCCGGCTGCTCTGATCGGTAGTTTTCCGTGGTTTCTCCCATCAACACCAGGCGAATTCCGGAGCAGTACCCTAACAAACGGGCCACGGACCGCGCGCGATCTTTCCTTCCTCTTCCTTGTCCTCTTCTCTCCTCTTTCACACACACTTACGCTTACACTTGCATGCACTACACTACAACACATGCCGGGAGACCGGTTGGGAGCTTACAGCTTGTCCCGACTGGGGCGGTGCCTCGCAAGTGGGAGATACCTGGTTGGGGAAAAACCGCTAGCCAACGTATATCGGCGCCGGATCTCGCTATCCAGCGGAGAAAGATCATCGCAACCTCCCGAGGAATAGCATGAACCACACTTACGGCACTAATTACCTTATCTGTTGACGCACCCGGAATCACTAATAAACAATCAATCATTCAATTCATATTTCAATGAGTAAAGAAATAAAAGGTATGACAATCGAAATGAGTCCATCCAAACAATATTTCAAAAAGTGGTGGAGGGGTTAGTCGACACAGCATCACTCTTTGTGTGAAAAATAATCGCTTGGTTACATTTGGTTTTGTTTTCAAAATCGACTATCTGTCGCTGCGACTAAAATATTTTCGCGTCAAGCGGCAGTACCACTTTTCTAACAGCTTTCTCTGCGACACATTTTGGAAAACTGAGAAGTCATCGGTGATTCCTACTTTGAGTTCAAGAGTACTGACAGCACAGTTCTATCACACATTGGTCCGAGAAGGAAATTTCCTCCCACTCTGAGTCGTAGTAATACCATAGATAATGTTACCTTTCTCCTCTGTGAAATCTAATTGCTTGTCTATAGGGGTACAGTAATAATGAATTCGTAGAAAGGGTGTTATTTATAACAAAGGAGAGAGTCTTTCGAATTTCCGGAAGCGTCAATTTCTATGATCATCATTTGGATATCTGTAGTGCATTTTGTATCCCATGATCTGGCAGTGCTCTTCCCCCGCTGGAACGAGATAACCAAATTAACTAAATTCCGATTTTGTCTTGGAATAACAATATAAACCTCACGAAATTATTAAAAATGGTGAATTCAGAATAAGATTATTTTTCCAAAGTAATCAAGGGCGAGGCGATAAAAAGGAATATTACTCCAAATTCCATTGAAACATCTTTAATCATCCATTATCTCTAATAATTATTGAATGTAAACCAAACCCTAGCAAAATTTAAAATTTACATTATCTTGTGTTAATTAACATTAACGTGTAGTTGTTATAAAATGTCTATATTGTGCTGTTTAAATGCGTGCATAACAATCGGGCTTGTTCAAAAGAAAGCGAGAGTCTTGTTTTCTCGTAATGATTTATTGGTTGGAGTATAACATGGATGTTTTGTTCGCTTTGTTTTGTCATCTTACCTTGAAGCATCTCATCCTGTAGTTAAAGATTCTCTCATTGTTGAAAGTCCGCAGCGCTATTGCCATAGTCACGCAATACTCCTACTCGATTGCCACAGCACATACTCTTTAAGGCCTATTTGGGTTTCTTAAGGTAGTGCATCTATGCAGCTGCGTTGGCAGTTGTCACTTGCCTCTAGCCAATACAAAATAGGCGTTTGTTGTCCAACAAAAAAGTGTTTATCATTGAGAATAAGCATTCCCCCACACATTTTTCCATGAACATAAATTTCGGCTCAAACAACACTTTCTGCATTCAAAATTTGAATTACTACCCGCTGATCTGGTATGGATGAAACCATGTAAACGAGTAGAGGGCAACGCTATTCTACCTTGTAAACAACATACTGCACCGAACGACCATTTTATACAAGCCTGCTTTCAAATATTCTACGACATGTACGAGAAAAAATAGAATGATTATTATTAGGGAGCGGATTTCTATGATTTTGCATATTTTTCTCCATTGTTTTAAGGCATAGCTAAGAGTAATTTCTTGACATTTGGTTATAATTGGATGCTTTGTAGATTAATTTGTCAGTGCATATTTGATCGATTTTTCCGGTTGGGGCATATTCGTGTAATTATGGGAGAATATTTTGCCTATTTCGTTAAAATAAAGAAAACGTTTCGTGTTTTCATAGAATATATTTGTGAGCGCTCATTGTTAGCAAAGCTTGTCATAATTTTCGTTTTTTTCTTTTCTATAGATGATAAAACACTTACGTAAATGTAGGATATTTCTTGATACAATTTTAATTCAGGCAGAAAAAGTGAAAGAACCCCTGTGAAAGTACTTCACTACGGTGCATATTGACTTCAATTATTTCTCCCGAGTAGTAAGTTAGATTATATTATGTTTGCACAAAAATATTATTTTTCATTCCAAGCATACTTCTCCTGAATTTTATCAAGAAAGGTTTATACAGAAAATGAAATATTGCTAATTTTAATTGCATATTAAGGTGGATATTTCCGAATTTTTAGGTCATAAAAGCATATTAAAGTGCATATTTTACAATTTTTAGGTCATAAATGCATGTTAAAGTGCATATTTCAAATTTGTAGGTCATAAATGCGTATTAAAATGCATATTTCACAATTTTTAGGTCATAAATGCATATTTTAAAAAGCATATTTCAAGATTTTTAGGGCATAAAATTTCGCTCCCTACTTATTATGATACAACTTATGACACGACGCTGCGACAAAATCAGCATTATTTGATTGATTAGTTTCCCGGCGCGTCAACTTCTCTAGTCATTCATTAGTCTTATAAGTGGAGTGCATCTTTTTGTTGCGATGACGTGGTGACAGTGATCTATCTCTACTGGATGGTGAGATCCTGCGCCGACCTACACACTGGTTTGGAGGAGTTATCCAGTAGCTTCAACAGTGGGGCACCGCTCCAGCCGGAACAAGGTCTAAGATCCCACCTGGACTCCCGGACATGTGCAAAAGTGAAGTGCATGTGACTGTGTGGATAAGTAAGGGATGAGGAAAGGACAAGGAAATGGAAGGAAAGATCCCGGGTGGTCTGTGCCTCACTTGTTAAGGTACAGCACCGGCGTTCGCGGGGTGTTGATAGGAGAAACCGAGGAAAACTACCGATCAGAGCAGCCGGTCGCTAGAATTGTTCTCCAGATAGCGGCATGAATTCGGCCCAGCTTCCTAGCGAATGTCGAAAATTCTGCCATTGTCGTGATTTAAGCACTAGGACCTCCCTGTCATAGAGACATTGCAGTGCCATCAGCCTCCTAGGCCGATGTGACACAGCGACAGAATCAGCCGTTTCTGCTGAGCTGCTCTTACATTTTCCGCCTATTGTGCGTTTTCTTACCACTGTAGACCGCGCCCATCCACCCTCGAATGCTGCCAAGAAGCCTCAAGCTCCCAGCCGCCCACCGACTTTCTGGAAACGTCGGGCCGAAAATCTTCCTGCTACTTTTCAAAATGGCCTTTGAAAAAGCGCTCTCTAAAACAAGAAGGGATGGCTAGGATCAAAACTCTGACTGGGCATGAAATTAAAAAGGGTAGGTGGATCTCCCATATCGCCTCAAAAAGAGAGAAATCTTTGCAAAACTCAAAATAAAATGGGAAACGGATTACTGAAATTATGGCCATGTTATTCATATGCAATTTAAAATCAATAATACAAACTTAAATCCACGAACTCTTACATCAACGAATATGGCTGGCCATAATGTATGATTTATGAAGCACACACATTTCTTTTAAACATGTATATTGATTGGTTTCAGTCTTATATTATTTATTTCTTTATAAAAAATTAATGTATGTATCTCCCTTTTGCAAAAACAATTCAACCAATAATGCAATTGTTGCGAAGTATTTTTATTCTGATCCTTTTTAACTCAACACAATTCTATGTTAAACTTCACCTGAAAATTTCATTCTTGTCTCACTTTCTCCTCTTGTCCCCCTGAAGGGTCATAGGGCCTTAGTGTGAGACCAGTCTTCAGTATTCTTGTGTTGAAAGTTACACCTAACTCACTGGAAACAGATAACCACCTTCCTCACCTACTTCCTGGGTGCGACTTCTCATCTAGTTCGTACTGCACTTCCCCAGCAATTCCTAATACAGTGTTTTGTTATCCAACATGACAAGTGCATTCCAATATTAGGTTATAACCATGTTAAAAAGTCAACAAAATGTTCAAATTCGAATATATGAGCACCTACATAACAACCATACATCAGTCACGTACAGCTTTTATACAGCTTTTTTACTGTTCTTTGACTAAATAAATGAAATCAAATAAACCAGACGAAATTTCATTCCAAATATTTCCATTTTATCATACATATATGTTTTTATTAATTAATTGCATGATGTCGCTTATTATACACGGTAAATGTCATTGTGAGAGTAAAATAATTAATTTAATGAATGAACAGCTTGTTCTCATAAAATAATAACAATGGGAATAAACAGTAAATGCTTTCTCTCATATTGTGTACGTAATACAAGAAAGTTACACATATATATGCAATATGTACTTGAATAATACTAATAGCTATTGTTGCTACTACAGCACATACTTTCTCGCGTTATTTGTAAATCCTCCACAATATTATACTACAGTAATTTGTGTTTTCAACCAGCAAACTATTTTTCCCTTCCAGATTCAAACTCAGACCCTTCGATTTAACTCGCCGTTTAACCACTACACCAATCAGCCGCTCTGACAGATTACCTAGGAACGACGTATCAAAATCGAATCTCAAAATACAATTCCCAACATGCAATTTTCAAAAATTCAGAGAGGTCAATGAAAATGAGAACTCCACGATTCTTTTAAGCCTCCTGTTAGGATAAGCAAGTTCTACATTTTAAATATATAATAAATGCATTATACGTTCTAGTTACATGCATATCCTGTTCATAGACAAACTCAGTACAAGTTATCTTCTCCTATATTATTTCAGTAGTATACTTTCCCTTTGCGGCTCTGACGCGCAGTTTCTTATTTTCTATTTTAAGACCACATTTTCTAGTTTACTTTGGAAATGTTCTTATCAAACTAAAGAACATGCAAATTCTGAATCATTGATACCAAAATGTAGAAATCACTAATTCTGTCAACAACGATATTATTATTATTATTATTATTATTATTATTATTATTATTAAAATTGAAATAATTTTGCAAAATTTGAATTGTAACCATCTTTTGTGTATTATAACCAGAATAATACTCGTACATATTACCCTAATTTATAAATTATTTTACACAATGAACATTTGCGATAAAATCTGTTCAATGGTAAAAGGCAGTTCGCCAGAATGTAATGTAATGCTAGTAGGAAAAACACAAAACGCGACCAGAGATTGAAATCAAATATTAAGCCTCTTCATCCAACTGTACCTGATGAAGCAACTTAGTGAACTCAACCAGTTGACCTACGCGCGGTACTTCTCGTGCTTCTGCGACCGCAACTCGAAACTTAATTGCGTTCACAAGGGCTCCGACAATTTAGCTGTAAACACAATTGATTTTCAATTACGACTAGTTAGGGTTCGACTCAAATAGATGCCAGCAAACCCCGATCACGTTTCACGTAGCATCACCCAACACCTGTAATGGAATGAAACTTCACATGTGTGCATCGCAAATATCCTGTTTCTCGTCGCAATGTCTCCCTTACATTGCACGTCTGTCCCATCATAAACGTATGTTTTTGTAACTGTTGCTTCTTTTTGTAAGAATATGAATCAGGTATCACGTTGCAGTTATCTATACAAAGCATATAAAGCAAACACGTTTAATACCTACTTTAGTTCCTTTTTTAAAACAAAATCTCACCACACTCAGATTTCGAGGGAGGCTGTGCCAAACCAGTTTATTGTAGACGTACATACATTGCGAAAACGAATTAAATCTATGAAAAACGGAAAGTCCAGGGGTCCAGATGCCATTTCAACTGATATAATTAAACTCGAAGGAGAGGCAATTTTACCGTATTTAATAAGATTATTTCATGTTTCAATCAACAACTCAAGAGTGCCCGACGATTGGAAGCTAGCTACCGTTGTTCCGATTTTTAAGAGTGGTGACAGAACTGTTTTAATCAATTATAACCGGTAAGTCTTACGTCAGTTGTATGTAAGCTAATGGAACATTTGATAACTAACTATATTAGACAAGAATGGAAACAAAAAGAATGGCTCTTTCAGGGACAGCATGGTTTCAGGAATTGTTTCTCTTGAGAGAGTCAGATAGTACAAATTGTTTCAGGATATAGCAGATGAAGTTGATGATAGTGGGAGGGTGGACGCCGTAATAGTAGATTTTGCGAAGGCATTTAATGTTGTGCCTCACGACAAACTGGTTCATAAATTACTGCAGTCAGGTACTGACTCCAGAGTTGCCGCGTAGATTGATGAGCTTCTTCGAGATAGAAAACAGAAAGTCCGAATTGGACAACAATTTTCAAATCTAGCAAAGGTAACTTTAGGGATTCCCCAAGGAAGCGTTATTGGACCTCTCCTCTTTCTAGCTTTTGTGAATGACCTGCCAGACAATTTAATTTCAAAGGTACGACTATTTGCAGATGACTGTATATTATATCGAGTTATTCATTCAAAAGTAGATGAGGATATTTTGCAGGGTGATCTAAATAGGGCGGAAAAAAATTGCATGACAATAAATAGTTCGAAAAGCAAAACCATCACGTTTGGTAGGGGCCGCAAGTATACTGAAACTCAATACCGATTAGGCAACGAAAATATTCCAAGAGTCGTGTCTTATAAGTATCTGGGAATTTTGATAGCAAATTGAGTTGGGAAAAACAGGTTAACTTTGTCGTGGGGAAAGCGTGAAAATCTTTGCATTTTACTATGCGAATACTAAAAAAGAGTACTGGGAAAGCAAGAGAATTAGCTCATTGTCTCTAGTTCGCCCATTAATGGAATACGGGACGGTTTGTTGGGACCCTTATAGAATCTCCCAAAAGGAATATTTAAATAGAGTACAGAGAAGAGCATGTAAATTTATTTTCCGAAGAAATAGGAAGAAAGTAGAATGGGAGTCTCTAGAAATCAGGAGGGTGAAGGCAAGACACTGTGCTTTGTACAAAGCGTATGTCGGTTATCCAGCTTGGAACGATATCCACATCCGGCTCAGTAGACCCACGTATTTTAGTAGAGGGGATCACAAGCACAAAATACAGTTCAGGCCACAGAGAACAGATGTTGGAAAATTTTCCTTTACAAATAGAACTATAACGGACTGGAATAAGTTGCCTGCGACAGCCTTGGAACCATTTCCTCTAGGTGTTCAAAGATTTAAAAGTAAATTAACTAATGATATTCGTAAATTTTATTAGTTAGTTAGGTTTATTAGAATTGTTTATTATTATTATTATTATTAATTATTGTTACCATTATTAGCATAGTGATAATAATTAGATGCACTGGTTTATAATTTTAATTAAAAAATTTTGAACTTTTGAGTTTTTAAGAAACATGAAACCTGTACCATTCTCTTAAACGTCCTTCACACTATCTAACAACTAAATTTAATCAAAATCGATGGAGCCATTGTTTGAAAGTTTTGAAAATGTCTCAGGGACTTCATGTACCCCCTAAATTAAAAATATCGATTTCAAATTCAAGGAGCCACGACATTGGGGAAATATCAATTTTGGAGAAAATCGGCTAAACGGTATAGCTGCTAGCGTTGTTCACAAGCGGACAGATAGCTGTCATTTGATTTTTCGGTTCCAATGACCCACAAAACATGAATTCCGGCTTCAGCACGTGATAGAGGATTTTTTTCGAAATTTAGCAACGGGATTTATTAACTTTTTCGCTACCACGGCCCTGTAATAAGAGTTTTGTACCGAAATTTCACAGTTTTTCCGCGCTCCAATATACAACTTCCTCTCTACTCTGTAGGAAAAAGTAGAAAGAGTGCAGTCGACTGACAATTTGACAATTTCTCTGCGAGAGGCACCTACGAAACAGGCTGAACAAACTCGTTGGTATGGTATTTATTAGATCAGGTAAACCCCGTGTCATATATAAAACTTTATTTTTAAGCAACTATTCCCATGCACCCCTATACTACGAAGGACGAAGCAGTACAGTAGACGACTGGCATCCCTGTAGGGATTATCTTTAGGTGCCTGTGATTTCAGCTGGTTTGCATTCTGCATGGCAGAATGCAGGAATTTTTATTCAAACAAGACATATTATTTAGACTCTGAAGAGAATATCTACAAATTCCTAATGATACCATGAAAGAAGCAGAAAGTGATGTTTCAAAATTATTCTCCGGAAAGTCGAGGCATATCGCTCAAAAAGAGTACGAATGTTTGTGCAGATGGAGAAATGCCAGGGAAGTAAGGACATTTTCAGAAGACGTTGTATTTGCGTATTTTAACAATAAACCTATTACATACAAGTCTTCGTCGTTTTGTATTATTCAATGTTGAGGGCAACGTAACGAGTCAAGGAAAATGTTAATACCTCTAAGTACGTACGTATTTCTCTAGGAAAAATTGTTGACAATATGTATACCGCTTTAATTGATTTTTTTAGATATTGTAAATTAATTGGATTTTTGAAGCGACATGAAAAAGGCTTCTAGCAACAAAAAAACTAAGACTTTTACAAATCTTGAATTTCAATTGTTAAAAAAGCTTGTGGCAATCAGTAGTTATTG
Organism: Acheta domesticus; assembly: GCA_031308135.1. Lineage (NCBI taxonomy): Eukaryota > Metazoa > Arthropoda > Insecta > Orthoptera > Gryllidae > Acheta > Acheta domesticus. The sequence goes on from JAHLJT010009436.1 coordinate 9,171,230, forward strand.
TTGAAAGTGAGTTTTTAACTTATATGTATTCTCTTAGACTTACGGTTTCTTTCTGAGATTCTAATGATAATGCGAGTCGCTAGTAGGTGTGGTTCCTTTAATCCCGCTCTGTAATCACAGAGCGGGATAAAACCCCGAAGGATTAAACCCCGAAGGGATTAAAGTGACACTTTAATCCCGGGAGGAATAAAGACACATTTTAACATAGAAAAAGGGGTGATAAAAGCCGCACTTTAATCACGTTTAAAACTAAAATATATATTATAATACACTATATATTGCTACGAAATATTATATTAAAATATTATGTAGTACCTGTTCCTCTAGTATGCGAAAGTAAGAGCTTTAGGAACACCACTCCTTTGTTTCACAAATCGCTTCAGGCCCACTGTGAAACGCGCAGATCGGCATGCGGGCGAGAACCTCTTGCGAACGCGACTGCTCCGACTCTACCGCCACCACCGCCGCCGCCTCTACCGCCAGCTTCTCTACCGCCGCCGTCTCTACCGCCTCCGCCTCTACCGCCTCCGCCTCTACCGCCACCACCTCTACCGCCGCCTGTATCGCCGTCGCCTCTACCGCCGCCGCCACCGCCACCGCCACCGCCACCGCCACCGCCACCGCCACCGCCGCCGTCACCGCCGCCGCCACCGCCGCCGCCACCGCCGCCGCCACCGCCGCCGCCACCGCCGCCGCCACCGCCACCGCCACCGCCACCGCCACCGCCGCCGCCACCGCCACCGCCACCGCCACCGCCGCCGTCACCGCCGCCGCCACCGCCGCCGCCACCGCCGCCACCGCCGCCGCCACCGCCGCCGCCACCGCCACCGCCACCGCCACCGCCACCGCCGCCGCCACCGCCTCCGCCACCGCCTCCGCCTCCGCGTCCGCCTCCGCCACCGCCGCCGCCACCGCCGCCGCCACCGCCACCGCCACCGCCTCCGCCACCGCCGCCGCCACCGCCACCGCCGCCGCCACCGCCGCCGCCACCGCCACCGCCACCGCCACCGCCGCCGCCACCGCCTCCGCCACCGCCTCCGCCTCCGCCTCCGCGTCCGCCGCCGCCACCGCCACCGCCACCGCCACCGCCACCGCCGCCGCCACCGCCGCCGCCACCGCCACCGCCACCGCCACCGCCGCCGTCACCGCCGCCGCCACCGCCGCCGCCACCGCCGCCACCGCCGCCGCCACCGCCGCCGCCACCGCCACCGCCACCGCCACCGCCACCGCCGCCGCCACCGCCTCCGCCACCGCCTCCGCCTCCGCGTCCGCCTCCGCCACCGCCGCCGCCGCCGCCGCCGCCGCCGCCGCCTCCACCAGCGCTCGGCCGCGGCGGTTCGCAACGCGCGCGCGCGGGTGGTCGACGGGGCGTGCGAGCGGCGCTCTCAGCGGCCGGAAGCGGCGGCTGCGCGGGGGCGGCGGCGACCGGAACAGGAGGAAGTAAATAATCCTCGGCGGCGCTTCCGCCTCGCCCACTCCTAGCCGGCCACGCCCCGCCTGGCCCCGCCCCGCCCCGCCCACGCGCTTGGCCGGTGGTCTCCGTCGGCGCTAATTGTTTCACAATAGGATTTTAAAGAAAATCGCCCGTGCGCCGGGTTCGCGCCGGCCGCCCGCGCTGAAAGCAGGATTGTATGCGAAATGCAGGCGCGCCAGGAACGCGCTTCCTCGATCCTGCTTTGTTGTACGTCTTTAACGTCACGTCCGGAAATAAGCTTCCCTTTTGTAATAGTCGACCCACACAAAATTAAATATAGATAGAGATAGATTTATTTAAACTGCAAATGGGTATAACCCGGTGGCAGCTAATTACAAAAACATAAAAATACACAGTCATTAAATATTATATTACATTAAGAGAGAAAAGAAAAGAGAAAAAAAAATTCTTTACTCTAACTCCGCACTGAATGTTTATACAATCAGGATCACACTGCACTTCACTTCGCTAAGACCTGAAAACATTTCCTTCTTAATTTCTCTGCTATACACTGCACGACACCTCACTTCTCAATAGAACACTTATGCATCGCTATATAACCCACTATTCTCCCTCATTTACTTAATAATACCCCAAATTAATTTCCTAAACTGTTGAACGCTTTCAGGAAAGGGTTCAAAGGTTTTTGCAGGCAATCTATTCCATTCCGTAATCGTTCGATTTGTAAAAGAATATTTCCTGACATCCGTTCTCTGCTGTCTTAAATTTATTTTGTGCCTGTGATCCACTCTACTGATGTACATAGGAATACATAGCCGCCGATTAATTTCTTTCCAAGCTGGATGACCATTATAAGCTTTATACAAGGCGCAGAGTCTTGCTACTGATCGCCTGTTTTTAAGTGAATCCCACCCTGCCATTTTCTTGTCCCTGAAAGTAAATTTAGGAATCAAAAAACCGATGTAGGTAAATACTCTTTTGCAAACCGGACAACAACTGACTGGAACAGTCTACCTGCTGCAGCACTAGCGACTTTTCCCCCTAGTGCGCGTTGCTTCCGGGATCGTCTAGGGAACTGCGTGTGAAGTTAAATATTTGTGTGTTTTATTTCTTACTTGCTTAGTTGTAGTTTTCCTTTAATATGTATTTTTAAGTTGTATTTGTATCTTTATATGGTCTGTATAAATCCTGCCACCGAGCGAAAGCTCATTAGCAGGACATAATAAATATATAAACATCGTTCTCATTGTTATTTGCAAGTCGGGTTTAAGGCAATAGACAATTTTCCATGAGCCCAGACATTTGATAGCATCAAATTCGTTCTTACAGAAGAGTTTGCGAGAACTGCTGTTAGCAAATCTCTTTCGGTATAAGGTGCAAAGGAAAGAAAGTAAATATATGTATGTGGACCATAGAATATTACTAACATTAGTGTAGATGATCTATAATTATTTTATTAGTGGGTTGTCCAATTTCTACATCGAATAGAGATTCTAATTCTGTCAATTGGTGAGGAATTGGTGCTCGATAACCTGAGTTCGCGGCTGGATTCTCGGCGGTTATCGATTTATTTGGTTCGCTTTGTTAGTCAACATGATTTGTCACATCACAATTCTTGTTATTAAATCATTCTTCAATTCAGTTCTTCCTCACGAAGTTCCAAATCTATGTTACTCGAGCGAGAAAGGTAAAATAAAGTGTGCAAAATGTTGTATCTTTCCTTCACTTTTGTTGCCATGTACCATGCCATCCTTTTCCCGGGCAATGTATTCTGACGTGTTCTGTTTTGAGGTGTTGTTCACTCTGAAGATGTGGAATCACATAGCGACAGAGTAATCAGTAAATTTCACGAGTGCTTTCACCAAACTCCATCGTAATTGTCAAGAAGGTGTTACATTTTGTAGATTGAAAACATTTAGAGAATTCGACATCCCAAAATTAGAAAAAACTCAACTTTCCGCAATCTCGCAAAAAAGTGGAAAATGAAAAACATTCAGGTTTAGTTTTAAATTATTATTATTATCCATTGTTAATACATTTCAAGCATAATCGATGTTATTTTGATCACCTGTGTGTGCAAATACCAAACATTGTACGCCTCATCAAGCTCTCGTACATTCGCCTCTCGTGTCATTCCCAACTGGTGCCATCGTCTGCAGCATGTCTTTCAAAATTCTGACCTCAAGCGCTCTGTCAATACTTCCTTACTCCCCCTTTTCACTGCCATCATTCTGCAGCAAGCACTTTCGTGTTCACCGTCACTCTATTGCGAGCTTCTGACTTGGTTTTCCGTGTGGCAATTTTCTATCGCTTTCCTTATTGCAGTGCTCATCTTTCAATATCCCACTCCCGGATTCTCTCCATCCTCGCTCACATTTTTATTTTAAAGAGATACATTTGATTTATTATTACAAATCCTCTGCGTTTACTGTCTCGTCGTTGCAGTTCGTTTTAATTTTTTCTATCTGTTGGCGTTCAAAACTTCCAAAATAACAGGACAGAAATCAACGGACGCCAGGAAGCTGACCTTCCAAAACTTTATATAATCTTTGTCGAAAGTCCACCAAAGGTTCAGTATCCCTTACTTCAGTCTCTCAACGTGTAAACGTTACGAATTTGGCAATAAATGTCTCCTCACAGAGCCAAGAAGGCAAGGAGAGACTGACTAGACACCAAAGGGTATGGTTGGAAATACGAGCGTAGAACAATTACAAAATTTTATTCCATACCCAAACTTTGAAATAATGAATTATAAATTAAAAACATAAAATAATCTTTGGCTGACAATCACCCATTAGATAATTCTTGGGGAATACATTTTCAACTCATGACCGAAATTGATTGAATTACAATTCTTTTTTACCTTTAAAAGGAAAAACATGCTAATTATTCCCACATTTCCAGCCTCAAATGTTTGCAACTTCTAAATAATCATTTTTGGGTTTTTAACTTATCAATAACTGTAATGAATTTTTGGTCTAAAGAACGACAATAAATTTCAATGTCAAGAAATACTTCGTCCCATGTGACCACAAAATGAACAATTAAAAGGTATGAACAGTACACCGGTACCCGACTGTGCTCAAATAAGGAGCTGAATTTTCAGCCTTAAAAACTCTTCACATTAACCAACTTGAGGAACAAGGTTGGCTCAAAGAGCGTATAAAATACTAATTACAAATAAAAAAATCAAACGACCCACAAATAGTAAGTTTCAATAACTCCTGTTTCAAACATTCACAATTTTATAGCCGATGCCCATTCACAGTTTTAACTCGATTGTACATTAAAAAAATCCAAACTCAATTTATAGTTCTTAACGCTCTTAATTTGTTTCATGATAAGCGCCAGGTCATTCCATATGACTATTCGATCCCGTACATAATGACCAAGTTATTAAACACGTTGCGCTGCTGGCGAGGTTATTAATATATAGGAAGGAGTAAGGAAGAATGTCCCTGCGCACACAGCGAAACAAAGTTGACCTTAGGGCTGTCTCGAATTCCGTTGATGACTAGTCGCAGTTAAATACGGGCGCCTTCAGCAGCCTATATTTAACTGATGGACGCACCTAACAGTTGGACTCCAGATTGCAACAACACTTAATTAATATGAGAAAAACGTACCGGGCTGATAGGCCGTGGTCTAGTTGGCGTAGAAGGGCCAAACGTTTCGTCCACAACTACGGTGGACATCCTCAGTGGACGAAACGTTCTACGCCAACTAGACCACGGCCTACCAGCCCGGTACGTTTTTCTCATATTGGCTCCGTCCGTGAAAGCGTACGATGTTAATTAAATTAGTAATTTAGCATGAAGTCAAAACACAAGGAACGTAAAAAGGGATTCATCCACAAAATGCGGCACACGGCATTACAAAAGATTTGGTTGGAAACAACTAAGCAACTATTAACTAAATTCAGAGTTGACGTATCCGACACGAGACTCACAAAGCACTTGAGATCCCACAAACAGTTCACGAAACTTTACAGTTGCGATAAAATCACCACAATTTCAATATATAATGCCTCATTTGCAAAATACAAGTTTTAAAAAATATTGTGAAATGATGATTTAGACCAATTACAACTAATTAAATACGTGACCGTACTCGAATAGAATCCAGTGGAAGACAATACGAGAATGCGTAATGTAGGCGCTCATCTGGCTGGCAACGATGACCGTAGATTAGCGAGGCCGCGGAACGCTTCGGAGATCAAGACCAACGTCCTATGAGGCTGGCGGGCAAGGAATGAGACAGGGCCTTTCAACTCCCATTCAACGTGGTGGAGACCATCACAGTGGCGCGCTCACCTCTATTACCTTCTCACAGGAACTAAAATACGAACTGCTGCCAACGATACTTCAAACGTGTGTGGCTGCTGCGTAGGTTAGCGAGATTTATGTTAGCGAGCAACTTTTTTTTTTGTGAGAATGTGAGTAGGGGTGGAAAGTTTCTAATAAACACAGGAAAGGACAAGGTATAAACTAAGTGTTAAGACATTTATCAACATACAAAAATTGAATTTATCATATTCATTAAGGTATTTGAAATGACCGTACTTGTTTCACGTTTTAAGGCATTTTAGAGGATACGACTTCATAAATTCGAAAAGCATTACATACCCGTTCTAAAGACCTTATTAAGTAGATGCTCCATTACCGCACATCACGTTGATCCGCACACTCACAGGTCGTCACGTGCGTTGCTAATCACTGGTTGCAGCGCATCTTTGCAGAAACTCTCCTGCGCATCTCGCGGCTGTCCGGTATGGACAAAGCAAAGTTTCAGAAAAAGAACCAGAAACAACAAACTTACACAAAAATACCACATACTTATGCTGAAATCGAACACTATCCGTAGTATATTTATAGCTCTATTTTCAATTTTTCTGTACTTCCACCTTCATTCTTTCGGTGAGAACCACCTTACACAAAGCCACCCAGCATGTCAAAGTCAATATAAAGGGATTATGTAAATAAGTCAGAGCCTTCGGTAATTAAATGTAATAACTTTGAGAGGGAAACAAGGCATGAAAATGACAAAAGAAAATAACGTCATGAATATGAATAAAAAACAAATTGGAACGCGCAAAATAAAAAGTAGCCGTGAGATAAGTGAACGAAAAATAACAAGGAAATTTCAGAAATGGAAAAGGAAGGGGAAAAAGTATACATGCGTAGATTGTAAAGAAAACAACACGCAACAATAATGTGAGGGCTAAAAGTAAGAAAATAAAATCACTGAAATGTTACTGTTCATTTTTTTTCGTATGTGTTTCCAATATCGGATAAGAGAGTCAAAAAGAAAAGAATTTCAACAAATAAAAAGTAAGAAGAAAACAATGTGAACTCATGCAAGGTGAAATATTTTTTAGTATTTAAGATACACCCTTCTCATTGTTAATCTATAAACATAATGAATCAGCCATTGAAAAATAGGGGTAAAAGAGAAAAAAAACATAATTCTAAATGTAGCAATAATTACTAAATTTTCTGATACATTTTTAATTGATAGCATCAAATGATTTATTGGCCAATCCCTTCGCCAATAAATAAAGTTAGGTTTCACTTTACCACAAAAAAAACATGAGTTATTACTTCTTTCGTGCCAGCGAATAATGTAAATGCATGTATTGGCATAGGATAGTGGATCCCTGGGAGGATTTAGAGGCAATAAAGACCGCATCTCCATACCCTTTTCAACCCGAGGAGCAGAAAACGAAACAATTTTCGGAGCGCATGTTCCACAGTCTTCGGGCGCCTCTCCAGAACTTTCTCGGAAGAGATACTTTTGAAACGCTGTTTCAGCAACAAACGTGTGGGAATTCCTCCAATGTTCCCAGAGCCACTATCGTTTAATGCAATGAAGACGAGAGCGAGTTCACTGTCTACGGGGAAGCACACAACAGCTTTATCGAAACTGCAGAATTGCCTTGCAACTTCGCTGGTCCCGGCCTGCCTCGAGCACGCGTGTGACGGACTCGGGACGGGAAACTTTTATCTCCCGCCTCCCCAGACAACAATAGTTTTATCTTTGATTTCACATGGAAGTTTTATGATTCCCTGTCTCTCGAGTTTGAACTCGCTTTATTTCCTGAAATTGAGCTGAATGACAAATAGGATGTGTTCCGCGTTTGCGGTACAAGTGTTGCACGTATCTTTTCGAGGGGCACCGCTATTCGTCATGCGGACTCGAAGCATTTTTTTCGCTTCGACAGAAACTCTCCAAATCTCTAAGTTGATATTGCTTTCATAACGAAGTTGAAGCCATTTTTATTCCGGCGGCGTGGCGGGGGAATACCAACAATGCTTGTCATCCGGTTTGTTTCGAAAAGTGATGAATGGAGGAAGGAGACGTCGCATCCGCGGAAGGGTCTCGAATCGACTTTCGGGAAGAGCGAAGGTTCACGCAGAAGTTGCTCACATTTCAACGCAGTTAAGCCCTCGGCTAATTGGCTCTTGATGTTTAACCTAAGCCCCAACAAGAGGTTTTTCTCTTCGGGGAGATGTAATATATTTATGACGTTTGTTCCCCGAGATTCGGCTCGAAAACTAATCGGCCTTTCAGGGCAGCATCGGCCATGGAAAGAGGCGGCGCTCGGGAGCTTCGTTTCCTCAGCCACCGAATAAAAGAGCAGCAATGCCGGTAAGCTGGCGTTCGAGATGGGCTTTATTGTGCGAGCTCTCCGAACGAGGGGGAGGAGGCGGGGGAGGTGGGAGGAGAGGGAGAGGGGGGAGGTGCGAGGGAGGGAGGGAGGGAGGAGCTATTGAAAGACAAGGCGGGCGCGCGGAATGGAGTGTCTGAGGAAGGAAAAGGCTTGTGCTGCAATGGCGTGGAGGCTCGAGAATCGTCAGTGGTGGCGAAGGCAACACCACGCACAGAAGCAATGAAGGTTAAAAGCTGGTATTAAATGAGTTTGGTTTTAAATCCAAAATAGTAGATAAGGCGGTATTTAGTGGACTTATTTCTGTTAATGCTTCTATTATTTCAGTAAGTACAAAAGTAAATGCCATAAAAAATGGGTTTTAAAATAAATATGTTTTCAGTTTTTTAAATGAGTTTTTTATTAAAGTTTATTTTATTAAATAGGTGAAGGTAAAATCAAAAGAACACAAAATGTGCAGTTATGTTCTTTAGACATATTTTAACCTAGTTGATAATCTGAAAACGAAACAATATACAATATTTCGTAATCGTGTGATCCCGTCGCTAGGGAAATACAAAGGTTAGAAAATTGCTTCATCATATTCGCATAAATACTACTTGGTTCGTTGTTTCACAATAATTTAATGACATTACATTCTACTCTTTTCTTCAGCTTTTGTACACTTCAAATCGTCAACCAAATGTAGAGATTTTTGCACTTAAGAAGTACTAGATAAAAAAGTCTTCATTATTGTGCTGAAGGAATTGAAGGCATTTCAGTAGCTAAAGAGATTCCAGAATGTTTCAAAACCGTCCTTAAACACGTCTCAAGTTGTTCTGAAAGCTTCACCATCTGTACCAAATGTTAGTGGAGACCCTCTGCTATCTGACCGGTTATGGAAGATGGACCCCAAATTAAAGATAGATCTGCTGCCCAAGCTATCTGTGAGCTCTCGGTCTCTTCCGTAGGAGGTTTCACAAACGGTACTAAACGTTAGGCAATTATGTGTGTATGTGTTTGGCATTTTGGGTCGATTGCCCGACTTTCCCGGCTACCTGGCGGTATCCCCCATCCCTGGGCGTAGTTTAATTCAGGGGCTAAAAGAGACTACGGTGGAACATGGCGTACTCCCTTTACTGGAAGTAGCAACTCCGCCAGCCTGAACATTTCTTCGTCACATAGCTACAGAAACTTACATGATTATAAAGGAAAGCCACAACTCCATTTTTGCCCCGACCGAGAATCGAAGTCGGGGTTGCAAAACGAGAAGCTAGTACGTTGCTCATGAGGCACCTTAGGCAATACCTACAATTCCCTCTTAGCACAAGAATGAAGACTTTTTTATCTAGTACTTCTTAAGTGCAGAAATCTCTACATTTTGGTTGACGATTTGAAGTGTACAAAAGCTGACGGAAAGAGTAGAATGTAGATCTGCCAATCTTTGTAATTTGATAATGTCATTATTATCAAACAACGAAATAATAAATAATTTATTTATTATTTTCGTAGCAGTGTGTATATTTTATTGATTGCCTATTACTACGTAAAATATGTTACACCTAATGAAAATCACTAAATGCACTGAACAACATATCCACTTCAAAATTATTCAGAATTTATTTTTTTTCCTTTTACATCAAATTTTCATTTATTCTGCACTAGTTCGTTTCCCCAATGACAGCACGCAGCAGAGCACTTTGTGTGGGTGGCGAACGGTTGCTCCTATTGTAGGAAAGAGGTGAAAGTAAAGGCATTCTGCGGTGGCGACGGGGGGTGGGGGTGGAAGCTGCAATAAGAAATAGGTGGAGGAGGAAATGTTTGCTTGGAAGGCGCAGCAATGAATGTGGCGGCTGTGGCAGACACTCACCCGCTCCCTCCCTCCCCCCCACTGAACACCCTGCGCCTCAGCTCTCACCTGACGCCGCGACAGGTCGCCTCGCCCCTGAGAGCAAAGGGCTTCTGCGAAGTGGCTAAGCGAACGCCTAGAGTTCCTCCAAATGTCGAGCTTCCCACAGGGTGGAGTGCTTGCATAGGATTCCTTTCTACAATGGTTTCACCAATACAAGTAACAGCGTTAGGTATATTTGGAGTGAGTACTGATGTATAATGCTTTCGATAACACTAAATCAAAATATTTCTTTCATCCTTCGAAAGTATACGCCAAAAATTAGTATGTTTAGAGAACCACTCATTTTAATCGTTATAATTCAGGTCTAGTTCATTAAATGTAAATCGAGATATTAATTACCAATTATATTATTAGCTTATTCATAAAAAAGCTACATTTCAAATAGTATTACTCAATTCTGAGTTCAATAATTACTTAGTAATAGCTCGCCATACGTGCCGCATTTGGCACATTTGAGATTTTCATGTGCTCCCCAACTCTGAGTTTTTGATGAGTGAAAATTGGCGTTGATGACTTTTGAACATCTTGATGAATAAATAATCCAATTAAATTTCATTTATGTGGGTATTAAAGTATTTTGAATATTTTGGAATTGACCTAGAACATCCAAACCTGTTATTTTTGGCGCATCGTCATTTTGCGTTTACAGAATGTGAAAGGACGGTCATGCAAAAGTAGGAGTTTGAAGCAAAGAAAACCCAATTTGAAATAAGATTCCGTTCCATTTGAGTAAAGAAACAAGAAACGCTTCCCCTTCCAGCGTGTTGCACAGTCGGAGTGAGGGAATCGCGGTTCCACCCGCACTTGTGAGTGCTTCTTGACTAAAGCAAAATATTTCTTTCCGTCAAAATATAAATGTCCATTTACTCAGTTTACGCATTCTAATACCAATAAGTTGAAGAACTCCTGATAAACTATGTAGAGGATCACCTCACTAATATGTAGTAACATGATTCTTACATTGATACATACCATTGTTAAAATACTAAAAATAAATTAATTTTGCAAATACGTTGTGCCCTAAGGTGCAAATACGAAAGGGCTGACAAAATGTAGCAACAGACCATTGTATTGTGTAATAGTTTTATTAACTGTATAAAACTCGTAGTTATTTATTATGCGAGTGATAAATGTTTTATTTTGAGAGAAGGAAAGTTTGCTACAAGAGGCTGATAGATCAAATCGCCCAATCCTACGAGTTTCTTAGACTATTTTTAGACAGCCTTACTGGCCTTAATTTTATTTTTATTGAAGTATACAATCACTTAAGCATTAAGGTCAGTAGTAGCCGATGTAGACAGACGAAAGTATATTGTTTTCATCGTTGCATTCACAAACGTGTCTAAACACATGAGAATAGTCTCACTTTTAGCACTAGTGGTATAAATTGAATTTTAGCACTCAATGCAAGCTCAAAACAAAACACTGAACAAAGGAAAAGAGTCACAATAAAATTTCAAATGATAATTTTTTTTCCGTTTATCAAAGAAAATCCCCATACTTTTAAACATGATTACAAACTAACTAACAAATACTTATTCTCTATAATTACTTGAAAAAATGTTCCATTTAAAACCGTAAATTGTGACAATAATAAAGTCGTGTTTGTGGTGATTTAACACAAAAAATAATCTAATAAGCAGTAAATACTGTTACGTAAAATGTTCTACTCATTAAAAAATCATATTTTAATTGTCTCTTAAGTCGATATTGATATTATGATCGTTACAACAATATGTACTAAATGTATGTCAACTACTATTTTTATAGAATAATTCAACATTATCAACATAAATTACTGTACACGTATTGTCGTCAAGAACTATTCACAATCGAAGGGCCTCATAGTTGATTTAGGTGAAAAATAAAAATACAATCTCTACGTCTCTGAAGTCTCCCTCGAACCTCTTAGAACATGTTTTGGATAACTGGAAATAAAATACTCATCTTCGCAAGTTTTACATTCAGCCGAGTGAATCGAATCACTATTTGTTCGAAGCCATGATCATTCAATACTGTCTTGTTTGTCTTTAAAATTATGAGTACATTCTAGTATTATATCAAGTTTTCAATTATTAATTTTGCTAGATACGAGTTTTGATTTAAAAGAAAAGAAATCGAAACGAAAAGGTGTGTAATTTAATTCTGAACAAAACAAAACAAAATTCTGTTAATTATACTACACAGAACGCAAGGATAAACAAATCGTCAAATTATGAAACTACCTATTCAAACACAAAAGCATATTAAGTAGTACTATTGTTTGTATGTCGCACCATATTGCAAACTCTATCGTTAAAGATTTATAATTCTCACAGTAAATCGCATAACATTCCTGTTCTCGGAAAATTAACTTGTTTGCCTTCAGGTATATTATGCGGCACATGCGGGATAAATTCATTAGCACGTCTCGAAACACGCACGCTTCTCCGACTCTTGACGTTCTCGGGGCAAGAGCGCTGCTAGACGTGCGGCGGTGCGGCGAAGCAAGACGGGTGAAGCAGAGCGTTGGGGGGGAAGGGGGAGGGGGGGCTCCACCAGGTGACCGGAGCGGGAAAGGAAGGGCAGGAAGTCGACAGAGCTCCGAGGAGGAACAGGAGAAGGGGGAGGAGGAGAAGGATTGATTGTTAGTGATTCTGGGCGCATCAATTACTAGGGTCATTAGTGCCGTAAGTGTAGGTCGTGTTTTTCATCGGAAGGTGGCGGTATTCTTCCCTCCTGGATGGCGAGATCCGGTGCCGACCTACCGTCGGCTAGCGGGGTATTCCTCAACCAGGTATCTTCCACCAGCAGGGCACCGCCTCAGTCCCAGCTCTAAGCTTCCGATCGGTCTCCTAGCATGTGTGGTATTGTAGTGTATGTTTGTGTGTGTGTGTAAGGGGTGAGGATAGGACAAGGAAGAGGAAGGAAAGATCATGCGCGGTCCGTTTGCCAGGGTACTACTCTGGCATTCGCCTGGTGTTGATCGGAGAAACCACGGGAAAACTACATATCAGAGCAAACGCCCACTAGAATTCTCCTCCAGACAGCGACCGAATTCGACCTAGCTGACAAGCTGGGGTCGCAAATCCAGCCGCCGTGGGGAGTGGAGTCCTAGAACCTCCCGGTCAGAGGGGCTGCAGAGGAGGAGGAGGAGGAGAAGGAAGAGGCGGGGCGTCTGGTGACAGAGGGATGGGTAGGTGAAGGGAGAGAACAGAGCAGGAGAGTTATAGCGGGCGGAGGTACGTGACGTGGGCAGGGCGTTATACTGTAGTTTGTGCGGACATGGTGTGTAGTGGCAGGACGAGGAGAGACGGATAGGACGAGGTGGGACAGGAATGGGGTGAAGGAGAAGATGACGGGCGGGACGGGCAGGACGGGCAGGACGGCGGGACGGGCGGGACGAACGGGACGGGCGGGACGAGCGGGACGGGCGGGACGAACGGGACGGGCGGGGCGGGCGGGACGGGCAGGAGAGGCCGGACAGGCGGGACGGGCTGGACAGGGGGACGGGGAGGACGGTCGGGACGGGCGGGACGGGCAGGACGGGCGGGACGGGCAGGAGAGGCCGGACGGGCGGGACGGGCGGGACGGGCGGGACGGGCGGGACGGGCGGGACGGGCGGGACGGGCGGGACGAGCGGGACGGGCAGGAGTGGCGGGACGGGCGGGACCGGCGGGACGGGCAGGACCGGCGGGACGGGGGGGACGAGCGGGACGGGCGGGACGGGCAGGAGAGGCGGGACGGGAATGCATGACTGGAGGGGGGCGCGGAAGAGAGTGGCGGGACAGGCGAGGGAGGAGAAACTAGAGGGGTAGTCCACGGGTGGGGGCGGGTGGAAATCGTAACGCAGCGTCGGAACTCAACTCAATCAAGCGCGCGACGCTCTGAGGTAAATATAGTGGCGCTAGTTTGAATGCATAACCGTAATTAGTTGCGCGCTGCACCGGCGCAAACACACGAGCTCAGGGAGAACTCCCCCGCTTTCGCTCACCCGCCCTGCGAGTTACAGCTCGGGCGTCGCTCTCCAGCCAGCGGTGCGATAGGGCTTCTTATTCCAATGCGTCGCGTTTCGCTCTGGACGATTAGCTATATCTATCGCCACGTACGAAATTATTAGGCTCAATACAACGTTCTGATGACTGGAAAACCCGTATCAGTAGGAGGAGCTTTCATCAGAAAAAAATGAATACAAATCAAAATCCGTGAACTTTCCCTCGGAAGTTTAAACCAAACAGGGCTAATGCCATAGAAACTTAAATTACAGTCTTCTGACAATGTATCAATTAATGTGAAGATTAATGACTAAATAACGATATAAATATTCCATTACATCCATGAAATACGCTTTATCAGTGTGCTTTATTACAGCGGAAGAATGTTGATTAATTATTTTGGTGTTTAATTTTGTATAATTTGTAAGGTCTACTTCAGTATTTAATTTTCCACTAGCGATCTCATTTAGAACTACAAGAGAAGTTTAAAATAAAAATAAAAAAAATCTTGTAAATAGATATGTTGTAACAAATATTTTGCGGGAATGGGTATGCAAAACCACTCATCCACTGCATCCGAACATGGCACTAAGCTACCAATTCACATGGATCCAATGTAGCATTTTTTCCAGCCATTACGTTAAAAGTGCCTCATCAATTCGAATGATTGCGATAGACTGCAAGACGCTCGATCGTCCTCTGATTAGAAGGTTGGTTGGTTGGTTGTTACTGATTCCGGGCGCGTCAACAGACGGAGGTCATTAGTCCCGCTAGTGTAGTGAGTGTTTCTCCCCTCGGGAGGTGGCAGTGATGTTCCCGCGACCTGCCGGCGGCCTCTGATTAGATTCACTCGTTCGCAGTACTCCACCGAAAATAAAAACCGAGCGACTAAACTGCATCGCACTTCAACGCTTGCCCTCGGCGTCGCCAGATCGCGCAGCACACTGCCCCCTCCCCTCCTCCTCCCCCCACCCCCCTGGCTGAGCGACGCTCCCGCGGGTCGCGGCGCCGCCCGGTTTGCGATTTTTTCGTCAGCGCTCCGGTTTCGGAAGGCGCCGCGCCCCGCGCCGTAAACCAGGGGTCAGGGCATTACTGTCAGCCGCAGGGCGGCGCTGAAATATCTTGAGTGATAAAGTAGGTTAAGGGGACCGTCAGCCGTGGATATGACAACATAATTTAAGACACGCTCTTTTTACGCATTATCACAAATAAGAACACAACAGAATAGCACGTCTTCAGGGATGGACGCTATATATATCCCCCCCCCCCTGCTGCTTATTGCATTGCGACTTGGTGGGGAGGGAGGGGGTGCAAGGGAGGGGATGAAAAAACGAGAACTTTTCCTTACTTTCTATAACAGCTTTAAACTTCCTTGTGCAACGTTTTTCAGTCTCATTTATGGGCCAACTTTGTACAAAAGCAAGTCTAAGGCGTGGGACTGTAATGGAAAATTAAATTTAATTGTAACGTCATCAGCCCCCCGCCCGCCCCTCTCTACCCTTCGCGCTGTCGCGTCTCTCCGTAATTATTTCCCCTGAAGAGAGAGAGAGAGAGAGAGAGAGAGAGAGAGGGAGGGTGGGAGGGAGGGAGGGAGGGAGAAAGCGAGAGAGTAGTGCAGGAGCGAGGGAGATACCAGCTCTGCGCGGAGTGTGACGTAGACGAACGAGTAGGACAGAGATAATTAAAAAATATTATGATTGCTCTCTTCGAGCTAAGTCAATTTAAACCTAATTTCGCGCATTAATTTTGGACGCTCTTTCATTAATTTAAGTTATCCTTGCATTGACTTGGTAAGTAAAGTGAAGAAGCTGTTGTTATGTTGAGAGCAGAGACCTCGGGCGACAATTTAGAAGATTATTAGAAAGTAGAATAGATGTGCGAATTCGAGAAGAGAATAAAGGAGTGCCTCGACGTCCCTAAAGATAGGCATATTGATGCGTCAATTCCGAAGCGGATCCGTCAGAAAGGTTCGCTATTCTGTAACGTTCGAAAACTCGCCGAGGAAAAGCCTTGGTGTCCTCGGCAAAGGAATTCTTCAAACTGCTCACAATAGACACGATTCACGTCTTCGAATGCCTTTCAGCAACGCCAGGCCCTTTTTACATCGCTCCCGCCAAGAATAAAAAGTCCATCGGGCCGGGGCTTACGAGAATCCAATGGGGTATAAAGATTTCTAGTCGTAATCTGAGATTACAGCCCAGTGATTGCCTCCTATTATCCACAATTACTCGGCGAGAAAAAACGCCAGGCCTGGCTCGTGCTTGCGGAGCCTGGGGATAAGGCGTCAGTGTCTGAGGGGTGTGAGGTGAGTGGCTGAGAGATGAGCGAGCGAAGGAAATGACAGAAGGTGAGCAAGGAAACTGCGATTTTCGTAACTTTGTCCCTGACAGAAATCAGCTGTTGACTGTTTCATCCAATCGGAAGCTTGAACGTCACCATAGTGACGTCACTGTCGCGAAATACAAGCTCCAGATTGAATGGCAGCGAAACAGCTGATTCCTGTCAGGGGCAAATCACAGTATAAGCGGCGCTGGTGACAGTGGGTGAGATTAGTAAACCTCGCGTACGTCGTAGAAGCTGATGACAGAGACTGTTTAACAGAGGAATGGCCTTCCCAAAATCCATTTTTATAGGTTCGAAATTTTGCCTGTTTTTTTAAATAATTACAATTTGTTCCCACGTTTCAGACGAATTTTACAGGACCCCACATTACAGAAGGGAAGTAGGCATTTCAGAAATAAAATCAGGTTCTCGAAAATATTTTTGTCTTTATTTCTGGCGAGACTCAGGCCAAAAGGTCTGCGTCTTCCGCCTAACCACCTAAATCGTTACCCTCCCCTGAAAAAAATACCCCGAATACGTCCCTGGCCGATGTTATCCTTTCTGAATGGCAAATATGCCATAACAATTATGAGGTGATAAGACAACAAAAGTTCGGTTTTCACTAAAGATGGTTTTTTCAATAAATGTTACGTCAAAGGTGAATTCAGCAGCACTGCATGAAAAGTAGGTCAAAGGCGAGTAAAGAGCACTGGCGGATGCAGGCAGTAGTATGAAGGATGAAAAATATGTTGGTGAACATAATTGGAGCAAAGCTAAATTTTGCCTAGTTGCATATTGCCACAATTAGAGGAAATGTTCCTTATATTCGGTGTATATTTTCTTTCCGGATTTCTGCAATCCTTATTACCGGCTGTCCTGCTGGTGTCATGGGGAATATTCTGGAGGAACTCCGTTAAGGAATCTTGACCTACAGATACAAATTTCCTATGCATAAGCCTGCACAACTTAAGACAAGAGTGGAAGCAACTGCTTTTCTGGGCGTCTCTGTCCCCCACTGGACCTATTTTGCATGAAATTTCTTTCTAATTACAAAGCATTTATTTTAACAGTAAACAAGTAGAACATAATACAAGGATAATGGAATAACTTCAATGATATAATGAATAAGTACAAATGGTTTTATGTTGATCCACTTTTAGGGTTGCCAGATGGATGGGAGGGCATCTTCCCCAAATTTAGGGTATTCATTCTTGACATTGACTTCTAAAAAATGGAGAAATCAGGAATTAATTACATTCACACACCTCGTAACCCATAGGCCCATTTTGGCGCTGACCTTGATTTTGACCGGACCGGCATGAATACATGGATATACAGTAAGTTTAGAACACATTTATGGTTTTATGTACTGACCAACATATTATTATTACATGAGAAAATCATCCATACCTTCCGTACACAAGCATCTGGAATCCGTTTACGCTGGTTAAGGCCATCAAAATGTAATAACTATCACATTATTCGTCGAGAGCACAATACAGGCAGCAGCAGTCGGGTTAGCATTCCATCTCCGCTTCTCGAACAGCCTCTTGAAGGAAACACGAGTGCGGCCGACGCGAGAGAAAAAAAGAAGGAAAAGAAGAAGAGTGGGCGTGGAGGGGGGCGGCGGGCTCGCCTGGCGTTATTTACGGCACGAACTACGGCACAAGTAAACAAGAGTCGTTAGCGCGCCGAGTTAGGGAAACAGCACTTTAGGATTCGTAGCGAGCCAGTTTGAATGTTTCGACGCCCGGCTGCCCATCGCTCTACTCCCCGCCGCCCCCGCGCCCCCGTGTGTCGCTGCGCTATGCCGACTCGTGCCACCAGAAGGCGTGCGTTGTAGCATGGAAACTGATAAAGCCTTCACGTGGAATTTAAACTCGCCTTTACATTGGGTTTGCACCAAGCCGGTTCGTGCCACCAGAAGGCGGGCGTTGTAGCATTGAAACTGATAAAGCCTTCACGTGGAATTTAAACCCGCCTTTACATTGGGTTTGCGCTATCCCGGCTCGTGCCACCAGAAGGCGTGCGTTGTAGCATTGAAACTGATAAAGCCTTCACGTGGAGTTTAAACCCGCCTTTACATTGGGTTTGCGCTATGCCGGCTCGTGCCACCAGAAGGCGGGCGTTGTAGCATTAAAACTGATAAAGCCTTCACGTGGAGTTTAAACCGGCCTTCACACTGGGTTTGCGCTATGCCGACTCGTGCCACCAGAAGGCGGGCGTTGTAGCATTGAAACTGCTAATGCCTTCACGTGGAATTTAAACCCGCCTTTACATTGGGTTTGCGCTATGCCGACTCGTGCCACCAGAAGGCGTGCGTTGTAGCACTGAAACTGATAAAGCCTTCACGTGGAGTTTAAAACCCGCCTTCACACTGGGTTTGCGCTATGCCGGCTCGTGCCACCAGAAGGCGGGCGTTGTAGCATTAAAAGTGATAAAGCCTTCACGTGGAGTTTAAACCGGCCTTCACACTGGGTTTGCGCTATGCCGACTCGTGCCACCAGAAGGCGTGCGTTGTAGCACTGAAACTGATAAAGCCTTCACGTGGAGTTTAAACCCGCCTTCACACTGGGTTTGCGCTATGCCGACTCGTGCCACCAGAAGGCGTGCGTTGTAGCATTGAAACTGCTAATGCCTTCACGTGGAATTTAAACCCGCCTTTACATTGGGTTTGCGCTATGCCGACTCGTGCCACCAGAAGGCGGGCGTTGTAGCATTGAAACTGATAAAGCCTTCACGAGGAGTTTAAACCCGCCTTTACATTGGGTTTGCGCTATGCCGGCTCGTGCCACCAGAAGGCGGGCGTTGTAGCATTGAAACTGATAAAGCCTTCACGTGGAATTTAAACCCGCCTTTACATTGGGTTTGCGCTATCCCGGCTCGTGCCACCAGAAGGCGGGCGTTGTAGCATTGAAACTGATAAAGCCTTCACGAGGAGTTTAAACCCGCCTTTACATTGGGTTTGCGCTATGCCGGCTCGTGCCACCAGAAGGCGGGCGTTGTAGCATTAAAACTGATAAAGCCTTCACGTGAAGTTTAAAACCGGCCTTCACACTGGGTTTGCGCTATGCCGACTCGTGCCACCAGAAGGCGGGCGTTGTAGCATTGAAACTGCTAATGCCTTCACGTGGAATTTAAACCCGCCTTTACATTGGGTTTGCGCTATGCCGACTCGTGCCACCAGAAGGCGTGCGTTGTAGCACTGAAACTGATAAAGCCTTCACGTGGAGTTTAAACCCGCCTTCACACTGGGTTTGCGCAATGCCGGTTCGTGCCACCAGAAGGCGGGCGTTGTAGCATTAAAACTGATAAAGCCTTCACGTGGAGTTTAAACCGGCCTTCACACTGGGTTTGCGCTATGCCGACTCGTGCCACCAGAAGGCGGGCGTTGTAGCATTGAAACTGCTAATGCCTTCACGTGGAATTTAAACCCGCCTTCACACTGGGTTTGCGCAATGCCGGTTCGTGCCACCAGAAGGAGGGCGTTGTAGCATGGAAACTGCTAAAGCCTTCACGTGGAGTTTAAACCGGACTTTACACTGGGTTTGGAAGCGTTTGCGCTATGCCGACTCGTGCCACCAGAAGGCGTGCGTTGTAGCACTGAAACTGATAAAGTCTTCACGTGGAGTTTAAACCGGCCTTCACACTGGGTTTGGAAGCGTTTGCGCTATGCCGACTCGTGCCACCAGAAGGTGTGCGTTGTAGCACTGAAACTGATAAAGCCTTCACGTGGAGTTTAAACCGTCATTCGCACTGGGTTTGGAAGCGTTTGCGCTATGCCGGCTCGTGCCACCAGAAAGCGTGCGTTGTAGCACTGAAACTGCTAAAGCCTTCACGTGGAGTTTAACCCGCCTTCACACTGGGTTTGCAAGCGTTTGCACCACGCCCGCTCGTGCCACCAGAAGGCGTGCGTTGTAGCACTGAAACTGCTAAAGCCTTCACGTGGAGTTTAAACCGGCCTTCACACTGTGTTTGGAAGCGTTTGCGCTACGCCGGCTAGTGCCACCAGAAGGCGTGCGTAGTAGCACTGAAACTGACAAAGCCTTCACGTGGAGTTTAAACCGGACTTTACACTGGGTTTGGAAGCGTTTGCGCTATGCCGACTCGTGCCACCAGAAGGCGTGCGTTGTAGCACTGAAACTGATAAAGCCTTCACGTGGAGTTTAACCCGCCTTCACACTGGGTTTGCAAGCGTTTGCACCACGCCCGCTCGTGCCACCAGACGGCGGGCGTTGTAGCACTGAAACTGCTAAAGCCTTCATGTGGATTTTAAACCTGCCTTCACATTGAGTTTGGAAGCGTTTATACGTAACCTGACCCAATATAATTTCCTTGGTAGCTCTGCAAGACCTTCAAGTGTGAATGTAATGGGACATAAACGAGATAGAATAACAGGAACGGAGAGTGAAAAGAACAACGTCAATTTAATTAGACGATTGTCATTAAGGTCGGAAAACAACAATGAGAAGGTTAAGAGGTGTTGTAAATCAGAGCTCACCGGTACATTGTAAACTGATGAGACAAGACATCTATATATAGTAAAGGCTCAACAGTCACTGGTGAACATTCAGAGAGAACAATAGGGAACAAGAGAGAATTAATATTCAGCATTGTATTTCGTTAGTTTTACAGTTTATTTTTACATCAACACGAAACACGCTGTTATGAATAAAAAATTCACAAATAGCAAAAAACTCAAAAATTATTTTCAAAAACATTTGATTTGGTCATTTGATCGTAATTTTGAGTCATTTTGTTCTGAATTTCTGTTTTTAGATAGCAATCAAACTGTTTGAAAATCTTATTTGTGCTTTCGAAAAAAAAATTGTTGAGCTTTGTAATTCTTTTGGTGTTGAAAATATTTTCCAAATGCATTCATTCCAAAACGTCCGACTAAAAATTTTTTGAAGTGTTCGAGATAATTGTCGCCTGACGAGAAGCTGTCCATGCATGAACAAAGCGAGTTGCTTGCTTGTTAGTCGTGACTACGGAGGGTCTGCTCGGAATTCGGCCAGTCACGATAGGAGATACGTCTCACAGGAGGAAGAGGAACAAATACGAAGGTGGCAAGGCTGGAGCGCCACGGACTGGTTGAGGATTTAAATGGCTTAATTAACTTTAGGTAAGAGAAATATTAGTACCATTCAGCTTGTTGTACATCCCCCACCAGAATTTGCCTCTTAAGTTTTTAAAACAAATCATGGAAATAATATTGATAGATTATTTGTGTTTCCGGGATCGTCAATTGCCGTGGACGTCTGTGCTGTAAATATAGTGCATGTTTATAATGGGTGTTGGCGGTGTTCGTCCCCCGCTGGCTGGTGACATCGTCACGCAGACCTGCATGTCGGCCTGCGGGGGTTTCTTCAACAAGGTATCTCCCACCAGCGAGGCTCCGTCCCATCCGAGACAAGCTCTACGCTACCGACTGGTCTCCCAACTTGTGGAGTAGTGTAAGTTTATGTAAGTAAGGGGTTAGGATAGGGCAAGGAAGAGGAAGGAAAGATCGCGCACAGTCCGTGGCCCTTTTGTTAGGGTACTGCTCCGGCATTAGCCTTTACCACATAAAAACGCCGATCAGAGCAAGTGGACGCAAGAATTTTTTCCCCAGATAGCGGCTAAGTACCACCACCCAGCTATCTATTGTCTAAAATCCTACCATCGTCCGGAAACAAGATCTAGAACAACTTGGACTGCAGTGGCATAAGTTTATGGCCCTCAGCTGGTGTGGAATAAGAACGATATTTAGTTTTCATTTGAAAATTAACATAATTTTCCCATTTGAATATTTTTAGTCTTAATAAATAAACATAAAAATAAAAATATAATCAATATACCAACAAGAATAGAGAATAGGTTATAGGGATATTTGCATCAGAATTTGGGCTACTCTGACGTATAAATATATAGATCATAATGCCACTACGTTCGACATTTCTAAATAATATCAATAACTTATATATGAAACTGTCACTGATACATTAGCTATCTGGTGGAGGGTTATTGTGATTATATGAATAAATAAAGAAAATACTGTATTTTTACCCCAGTCGTCTGGAGCCTCGTCCTGCCTGTGCCTAAACAATTTCCT
Organism: Acheta domesticus; assembly: GCA_031308135.1. Classification (NCBI taxonomy): domain Eukaryota; kingdom Metazoa; phylum Arthropoda; class Insecta; order Orthoptera; family Gryllidae; genus Acheta; species Acheta domesticus. Next base: position 9,193,613 of record JAHLJT010009436.1, read on the forward strand.
ACATATTTTAAAGCTCGTTTATTCGTTTCTCTGCCACCTTAAAGATCAAACCGCACCGCTTCAGCCTAGAGTCTTTATGATCATCTGTCACGGTTGTTGGTTCTGCAGAAAGGGTCTCTCATTTAGTTTAGCTTTGTTGTGTTGGACGACTGTTAAAACGTTCACAGTTTCATCATGAAACGATTTTCTTGGTTTATGTAGTCACGGTGTAAGGTGGTAATTTTTGAAAACGTGCCTCACGACGAAAGACCTCCGTAAAAACCGTCTTTTTCGAGACAAACGCGGTGGACGAATGTGGTTTGGAGGGACTGGTGTCGTAAACTTAAAGGACCACGAGGTCTTCATTACACAAAAACTCAATTTTTTGAATTTCGTTTATGAATAAGCTTTAAGGAATATATTGTTCAGGAATATTGAAATAAAATATACAGGATATAACAAAAGCAGAATACCTAAAAGAGACGAACATTTCTAATGTTATCGCCTTCGGCGTACTAGAGTTATGAGTAGCATATTCGTTTGCTGCTGTGTAGACACATTACAGAGAAATTAGTTACTGTCTACCGTAGAGGAAAATCACTCCACCGCAAGATTGATGTGCGAAAAGAAAAGGATCACATTCTCACCCAGATCGCGTCAAGTTCAAACGTCTGTAAATGACCTATAGATACATATGAGTACAATTACCAACTTGATAAAATATCATATATATAAATATCACTGACGTTCCCGTAATCTTTCAGAATATCACAAGGCCTCACACAAAACGAAGCACGTAATACGTAATATATATTATTCAATTACTATTTTTTTAAATTCTATCTTTGAGTTAAAAGACATCCCAATTCTCGATTGATTGACGTTTATTCTCAGGTTCCATCATTTTCCATCCTTATTAAAAAACTATTTGCAATATTTCAGATTCGTAAATGTACATCACGTTCCATCTTATCTCGATTCTCAAAAGCATAAGCCTTGAAACACATAACAGTACTTCAAAAGGACTTCAATTCGGATAGCGTTTACAGATAAGCAGAAAGCAACCACTTCCTGCGAAACCCGTAATCCAAGACGATCCCGGTCTTCCCAGATACCTGACAGATGGAAAGAGGGAAGAGAAGTTTTCTCTTTGGAACGACAAAAATCGCCGTGGCCGGCGCCGTCCCACGGAGGAGGTCGGATGTCGTTCCTGCGGCGGCGTTTCTAGGAACCCAAGGGTCAGAGGTCGCACTTTTTTGCAGATGTACCTCTAGAGGCCGTCCCCGCTCGCTCTCGCCCCAGTGGGGACTCTTGCGAAAGACTTTGCAGCCGATTCCTCGAAACATTTTAACAGTACGTGGAAAGAATACGTTTAGTACTCGAAAGGCATTTGGGTAAAATGTGTGATTCAAATACGTATCAGCGAGTACATTGACATTATGCAGAGTACACTCCATCGTATCAATGTAAACTAGCTGATTGTGGCGCGGCCGACGCTGTAAACTGTTTAAATAATATTTTCATATGTTAAAAATGTTTACTTTGCAAGTTATAAATAAAAATAAATTTTAAACAGACAGTTGTCTGATTTTTTCATCCTTGGATGTAGTACGTCAAAACAAATCTGTTAAGGAATAAAATTAAATAACGAAAATACAATCCGAACGCTTCCGAAATAGTTGTTTCGCAGAGTACGTTCTTTCAGTGTATTATCAGGTGGCTTCTTGAAGACAATGTACTAAACAAGCTCCTATTCTACAATATAATTTCATTCTTATAGATTTTTATTTTGCCTTATAGATTTTTATTCGATTTTTATTCTTATAGATTTTTATTTGCATTGCACCGCGTGTTGTAAACAGTGGCGTCCGGACGCTCTCCATCTCTAGCGACCTGTCATTCATCGCCTGGGCGCCTTGGGCCGACTCATTGGCGTCACAATTAGCAGTCATCACAGTTGCTTGTGGCGTTGGAGCACGTGTTTCGCGCGATCACCGCTAGATCATAGCGCAAAAGCGCACGTGTTTGGAGAAATTTCTTAGAATCTTCTCAATGGATTCAAAAATAAATTATCAGTTCCGCATCAAGAGACCGAGACGCATTGAGTGACACTTCATTTGTCTCGCTTGGTGGAAGGGAAGGGGTATTTCCGTGAGTCACGGGCGGACGCAATAATGCACGGACACATTGACGGACGCAGATCACTCGAATACTATAATAGTACCTTACGAAACAATGATGTAATGATGGGTATCAATACACAGTTGTGATATGAAGATACGAGCGAGGAACGAAGGGGTGTCGTAATCTTCAAACGAGTGTATTAATACCCATTACATGGAGTTTCATACGACTTTTATAAGTTAAACTTTTACACTAAATCTTTTCGTGGCCGTTGACATAAAGGATTCATCCAAGGCCACCTAGTGGAGGCTCCCTAATCCTACCCTCGGATGCTGCCGCAGGTGGCTCTGGTCACCAGTCCGCCTGAGAGGGAGTGCTGCATTAGTCAATTAGGATCAAAGTAAAATTAGGATCCACTTTATTTCAAATAATATTCCACGAAAAATTACAAATAATAAAAGCAATTAAAACTGTCAAGCATAATATAATATCAAACGTAATTTTAATGTACACAATCGAACGAAAAATTTAGTAGAACGATTCTCAATGATTAATTAAATGTCAATACTTTGTTTGTAAACTTCTCTATGATCGGTCAAGAACCTGTATCATAATAAAAACTGTATCGAAATTAGTATCATTACGCAATTGGTTGCAGCCAGCAAATGACAGCAGTAGGAATATTGCTTAATTCGCGTGTGAATTTGTGGAGACGAACTCATTTGTGCTAGGATCAGATGTAAAAAGTTTGGCAAAACAGTTGGAGGCCATGTTGAAACTTGTCACATGTGAATTTTCAGACTCATTTCATATATTTGTCTGGTACATATACCTACTTAGTCTAGAAATGTAGATAGAATTACGATAAACGAAGAAATTACACATGAATGAGCAAACCCAGCAGACCGAGGAATTGTACTACATTAAAATAAATTAGTAAGTGGAAACTGTTTAACAAATGGATATCAATATATTCGGCTTATAACAATTTACCTTTCTAAATTTTATTTCAAAACTAACAATTAAAAAAACACTTATTGTGATAGGAGTTCAACTGATTCCATGACAAATGCATAATACAAACATTTGATTACTTCTCGGGTTACCACAACTCCTAGAAAAGCTGATTGTAGTTTCAAATGCAACAATTTATTACTGAAACTAACTTTTTTTTTGGAGACTGTAGGAAATTGTAGGGTAGTTTTAATGTTTGCCTTTCGAAAAAAAATGTTTTGTACGACTATACTTCGCATGATTGGCATTCCATATTGTTTGTAAGAAACATTCAAAGATCTATTGAAAGATAGCGCTAAATGATTGCAATTGGTAGTAATAACAAATGCTAAAGGCTAAAAACTCTGAAGTAAATAATGAATAAGGAGGTATTATATTGATTATTTGATTGTAATTCCGGGCATGTCAACTACTAGGAACATTAATCCCGTAAGTGTAGTGCATGACTATGCTTGGGGGAAGGCGGCGGCAGTAGCCTTCGTCCGCTGTACGGCGAGATACGGCGCCAACCTGGCGTCGCCTTGCGCGGTTTTCCCGAAACAGGTGTCTCCGACCAGCGGTGCACCGCCCCAGCCGGGACAAGCTCTAAGCCCCCGGCCGATCACCCGGCATCAATAGTAGTGTAGTGCATGTTAGTGTAAGTGTGGGGGGGAGGGGATAGGACGAGGAAGATCGCGCGCTGTCCGTGCCCGTTTGTTAGGGTACTGCTCCGGCATTCGCCTGATGTTGATCGAAGAAACCACGGAAAACTACCGATCATAGAAACCGGCAGCTAGAATTCTCCTCCAGACAGCCCCTGAATTCGACCTGGCTGACAAGCTACAGTCGAAAACCCTGGCATCGTCGGGACTCGACCCTAGGGCCTCCCGGTCAGAGGTATTGCAGCGACATTAATTGATGCCCTGAGCCATCTCTTCTGTTGGGAGGAATTAGAGTTCTGACATATTTGGCACAGCAGAAGCGCAAGGATTGTCAACGAGGGAAAAAGTAGCTCGTCAAACGACGTTAGTTGCGTTGACACAGTGAGCGCGGAGAGGCGTCGGCAAGGAAGAAGCAGACGAATCCTCTAAGTCAGCGCAGCAGCGCCAGAGCGAAGTGGAAGGAAGCCGGTGGGTAGCGGGGGCGTGGGGGAGAATGTGAAGACAGCTGCGCGGGGACGGGGCTGGAGACGGCGCGGGGGCGGGGTGGAGACGGGGCGAGGGCGGGGCTGAGATGGCATGGGGGCGGGGGCAGAGACGGGACGGGGGCGGAGACGGGGCGGGGGAAGAGATGGCGCGAGGGCGGAGACAGGGCGGGGGCTGAGACGGCGCGGGGGTGGGGCGGGGAAGGTGCGGAGGTGGGGCGGAGGCGGGGCGGGTCGGAGACGGCGCGGGGGCAGAGCGGAGACAGCGCGTGGTTGGGGCGGTGACTGTGCGGGGGTGGAGTGGAGACGGCGCGGGGTCGGAGGCGGAGACGACGCGGGGGCGGGGCGGGGGCTGAGACGGAGCGGGGGCAGGGCGGAGAGGGCGCGGGGGTGGAGACGGCGCGGGGGCGGGGCGGGGGCTGAGACGGCGCGGGGGTGGAGACGGCGCGGGGTCGGAGACGGCGCGGGGGTGGGGCGGAGGCGGAGACGGTGCGAGGGCGGAGCAGGGACTGAGACGGCGCGGGGGCGGGGCGGAGACAGCGCGGGGGTGGGGCAGAGACGGCGCGGTGGGCGGGGCGGGGGCGGAGACGGTGCGAGGGCGGGGCAGGGACTGAGACGGCGCGGGGGCGGGGCGGAGACGGCGCGGGGGCGGGGCGGGGGCGGAGACGGCGCGTCGCGACGCGAGCGGCGGCGGGAGGAAGTGCGCGAGCGCGTCGACGGCGGCGGCGGGGCGACGACTCCTCCGGAAGAGCACGGGAGGGGGCGGGGGCGGGGCGGGGGCGCCAGCTCGCTCGCTGTATTTCACTCGGGGCGTCGTCGTAAGACAATGCGCGGGAAACGAGTGCAGCAGGTAGCGCTGGCTGGAAATAATCGGGGAGAGGAAGCGCGCAGGCGAGCAGGCGGGCGGAGGGCGACGCGACGCGACGCGGCGCTCGGGCTAAAGGAACGCGGGCACCGACGACGCTGAGAGTGCGCCGCCAGCGGGGGAGGGGGGCGGGGCCGGCGGGGTGGGGGGGCGGCCGCGCGAGGCACAATGCACGCCCCCCGCCCACGCCCCGCGTGCTGGCCCAGGGCCCGGCCCGGGCCCCGGCGCGCTCTGTAATGTAAATTACTACGCCCTATCTGCGACTCGGCGCCCGGGGAACGGGCGGCGGGCGGGCGGGCGGGAACGTCTTCGCGTAGCCGCCTCGCCTCTCGCCGTGTTATTCGTTCAGGTCGCAAGGCGCGCTACGAGGTGGCTAGTCGGCGCCGTGTTTTGAAAAAGGTGTACCGCTGGCGTGGGTTCATCGTTAAGTTTGTTCATGAAATAGACGTGTAAAACAGTAAATTGGTGACTGGAGTTTGTACGTCAGAAGGAAATAAATTCCCAGCAGTTTTTTTAAAGCCGCCATAAAAATGTTTACGGGCATAAATGCTCTGTTAATAGCTCTTATTGTAACTACTTGTTCGACGACACAGTACATCTCATATATCTCTCTGTGTAAGTGACCGTGAACACCTTTAATTTCATTGATAAATTCCCATGAGCTGGCACTGAGATTTTCACTAGACGAACACAACGCCGCTGACAAACTTATAATGCTGTAGGACACTTCTTGAATAGCACAAGTTTCAACTTTAAGAATTTATGTTCTTCCGAAATTCAACATAAGAGTAGGCTTATCTCTAATAAACCAACTGATTTCCTCATATTTTAATTCTTTTCACTTCCATTATGGGTGATAACATACTCAAAACCTTCCTCGAACTGCAGTCAACTTATTTCCAAAAGCAGAGTGCTCCAGTAAGAGTTTTCTTGAATAATTTGTAGTTTTTATTCACAAATTGTAATTTAGGTCCTCACATCAGACTGTATTTTTTTTCTCAGCCGTCCATTAACAATTCACCATGACCATAGCAAACTTTTCTACGGTTAATATTTCGTCACCTATGGATATCTTAATAATTAACTAAAAATTTGAGAGGTCAATACCTAATACTTATTGCTTACGTTTATAGAAGCTCTGATACTGAAAATTTTGCAAAATCGTAGGTTTTTTTTTCTTCAGAGTTTTTCACTTCGCAATTCATTCTCTTTTGAAACACATGCTAGCATGAATGAGTGCTGTCGAGAAGTCTTTACACTTCAATTGAACGATTGATTCGTGTTTCCGGGCGCGTCAACTACTTAGGTCATTAGTCCCGTGCGGGTTTTTTTCTCGGGAGGTGGCGGTGATCTTTTCCCCGCTGGATAGTGAGATCCGGCGCTGACCTACCGTCGACTAGCAGGGTTTCCCCGTCAACCAGACATCTCCCACCAGCGGGGCACCGCCCCAGCCAACAAGCTCTAAGCTCCCGACCGGTCTCCCGACATGTGTGGTAGTGTAGTGCATGTTAGTGTAAGTGTGTGTGTAAGAGGAGAGACCAGGACAAGGAAGAGGAAGGAAAGATAGCGCGCGGTCCGTGGCCCGTTTGTTAGGGTACTGCTCCGGCATTCGCCTGGTGTTGATCGGAGAAACAACGGAAAACTACCGATCAGAGCAGCCGGCCGCTAGAATTATCCTCCAGACAGCGACTGAATTCGACCTAGCTGACAAGCTAGTGTCGAAAATCCTGCCTACAAACTTCCGGTGACATCAGGTTGATGCACTGAGCCATTTCTCCCGGTTGTACACTTCAAGGCTAAGCATCACGGGTTCCTTTTTTTCAAACTATTTAAAATGTCGACATGATTATTCTTAATGGAAAATGTCTACTTTCCCCCCTCAAATATTACACGTGATTTAAATTCAGTTGATAAAAAAAGAACGCTACTTCTGCTCCGTCTAGAAAAGCTCTCTGGCGAAATAAGCAGAACTCCGCATGCGAAAACATTCAAATGCCAGGCGACTCCGCAGCAAAGTGTCCTCCCACGCGAGGTCCTTTTTCTCAAAATCGGGCAGGTGCGCTTGCACCGGACCATAAACGATCTGCCGAGCAACGCCGGACGAAATATGTTTCAGCTCTAACTGTGATATTAATTCTTCTTTTATTACGTTTATAATTAAATTAATTAAAGAGCGACCCGAAACACGGAAAAAGTTGCAGTCTTCCTGGCCCCTCCCCGAAAAAAAAGAACTAATTAAAAAGTTGCTGGGGCCGCTGCAGACGCCACGGCGGGCCCGCAGCCGGGGCGGGTGGGCGCCGCAGCCGGACCTACCGTTGCAGTTGTTGACGCTACTGTAACGTAGAGATGGGCTTAACAGCTTTTCTTCAATAACTGTTATCGCAATAACAGTGGACTCGTAATAACGGTTACTAGTAACAGTTGAAAAATAACACGTCCATGATCGGCAACCTAACATGTCTGACTGCTAAGTGTTAAATTAGTTGCGGCGATTGCTAAGAGTTAATCCCAGCAAAACGAATAACGTTGGTAGCACTATAAAGCTTGTGCAGCTACCTTATGGCGCTTTTCTGCACTACTTTCCCTAACATGTTTGGGCATGGACAGAGAAACAGCTGATATGGACGAGACTCGATGAACTGCCAAGGAAGAATAGCAGTTAATCTGATGAGTGGCAAATGTGTATAGAATATTACTAAAGTAACAGTGATTCCGGATCAGATTACGAATATTCTTTCAAATATGCAACATGTTCATTGTGAAGTGACGAGTGCCAAAAATAATGAGAAGTAGAAACTGTGTTTTGCTTGCCTACAGCTAAAATGTTAATGACTGTTGAACATAAAATATTATAATGAGACTTATTTGACCGTACCCCATTGTATTCTATCGGACTTACGGAAATATTAGTGGATCTCCCATACGCTGTAATGGGACAGAAATTAACAAACATATTGGATGGATTTAATTTAAACGACACACTTCTTATTGTAGTATAGGTATACAATAAAATATAAAAATATTGTGGCACATGGTATGTAATAATAACGAATTATGTCTTCATTAATTTATAATTTGAACACTTGTTAATCACGATTGATTACATGCAGTGAAACTGTCGTACAAAATGGTTGCCGCGAAAGCTTGTAGTAGTTCGGGTTTGGCCCAGTAGATTGGAGTACTATGAATATCAAGCAATAACACGATAAATTAAATAACTGTTATTTCGAGTAACAGTTACTAAACGTTAACTGTTAAGAAATAACATTAGCTGTTAAGGGCACATCTCTACTGTAACGTCGTCGATAAGGATCTACGCCACAAAGGAACAGACACGAGTAAGTATATACAATTTATTTACATCAATAATTAAATATTTACAGAATCTCACTCTAAGGCAGGGCCGCTCAACCATTTGCTCCGAGGAGGAGCTGCCGATTGCTCTCTCCTCTTTCGCCGCAGAAAGAGCAAATGACGTCATCAAATATCGATCGGCGGCATGCGGCACAGTGGGTCGCGTCGTATTTCTACGGGGTATTTTCCATTTCTCGGACTGAAAACGTCTCATTGCTCTGGGAATGGATATTACGACAGAAAAAGCAGTGAAATAGTTTTGTAACATTTATTGGAACATGTACTACATATAAACATATTAGTGTGATTTGAATATTTAAAAAAACGACAATTTGCAAAGTAGCGTGGAAACAAAATATATTTTCAGATTACGCCGGCAATGCCAAATGTTATGTTGCAAAAAAGTGCTCAATAACATAAAGAAATTTAATTTCGGCGACATTACACAGTTTATCATGCTGCTAAATATGAAAAGTATTATAAATGTTACCAAAAAATGTTATTAAATAAAGAAGTAATGAAAATTTTAAAAGTAAAGGAAATTAAAATTTAAAAAATTGAAGCTAATTGCAAAACTAAGTATTTTTCTTGCACCTTTTAAGTGATTTTTATCGCAATATACTTTCTATGATTGGAACAGATGACACGGTGCTGTTGTGCCGGAGCATGCATTTTAGACTGTGATCTGTAATTGTACTTCTCATTCGATATTTACAAATTTTCAAAGAAGCAAAAAATTGCTCAGTGTTATGTGTTGATCCAAACGTACTTGACAATCGAGCAGCATGCCGATGCAGTTTTGGAAAACGGTTTTGTGGGAAGTTCTTTTCCTAAATGCTCACGTTATAGTATCGGTATGCAATAAAATTGAACTCTTGTGTATTGTGTTATTTTACTGTCAAAACAACAAAAACACCAAAATACATCCAAAACGTACTCCTAGTGAAGTATTGTTTTTCAGAGCACTAAAAACTTCCATTCGTTCTTCAGTGTACTTTTCATTTTCATCAGCATGATTAACTGTATAATGTCGTGTGCTCTGGTCTGCGAAGTGCTCGCGTCGACTTCCACGTTTCCGCGACTGGAGATACCTGACACTGTGACAGAGGTTATCGCAAGGCGCGCAAGGCTCGGGCTCCGGTGTCCGCTCTCGGCAGAAAATTCGGCTCCGCGCTGCCGATTTGCTCTGATTGAGCAGCTCTGCTCTAAGGTGTTTGTCAGAGCTAGCCACTGAAGCCCTCCCTCTCTACACGCGCTTTGCGGCTGCGCCTGCGACTAGCCGACTAGGCCGACTCGCAACTCGGTATCTGCTGTGCTTCGGCAGATATTCAGTCTGCCCTGAAGTGCTACGGAAACACTTCGCCGTGTTCGAACACACCGAGCACCTACTCGTACCAACAGCACTCCGCGCCAGCCTGGGCGGATAAAGGTTTTGCGGTCTAACCGCATTGAAACCACATAGCCGTTACCTCACACGAGGCCTTGGGACACGGCCTTATATAATACCGAGTCACATGACCTCCTACGTCATCTCTCCCCCCCCATGCGCTGATCCCGATGCTTTGCGCACGACACCACGCCAACCGCCACCATCCCTCTTAGACTTGCCTCTGGAGGGTGGCCTTTGTTCGGGGGCTGTACTTAGCCCCCTCATGCCCATATCTTGCCAGCTCGTCTCTCTGAGCAGGACGTCCAGCCTATGACGCTACACTACCCGTCGCAAAGGTGCCTTTCGGAGGCCGCCTCTAGGCAAAGGACGCTGACGTTAGGAAGATCATAGGTTGGTCGATAGTCCGGCTGACATAGCTCTGGGCAGTAACTTGGCTTACCTGAGGAACTCGGGATCAAGTTCCAGCATAGCTGAGGATTTTTATCCGGACATGGCCTATTCAGGGCGGTCCCAAGGTTCACTCAGCCTTCCTTCCAAATGGGTACTAGTATTTACTGGCTTAATTAACAGGAAATATGGCTGAAGCATGACACTTGCCACGCAATCTTCACCCCACTTCCAAAGTCATAATATGACCGCTTAGAAAATGCCCGTTACACTGTACAGAGGGCCATGGAAGTGGATGGTAACTGGAGAAGGCTAAATGGAAACGATTCCTAACATCCTCTCAACCATAAGCAGGTTAAAAACCTGCAGTACACCTGGTACAAAGGTAAAAAAAGTAACTGATGCCATTGCAGTGTCTCTGAGCAGGAGGTCCTTAGGTTCGAGTCTGAACAGTGGCGGGTTTTCGACATAGGTCCAATTCAACCACAGTCTGGAGGAAAACTCCAGCGACGGACAGGTCTGATTGGTAGATTTCCATGGTTTCTCTGATTAATATCATATCGGCATGATACCCTAACAAACCATGCCGTGACACGAACTGCACGCGAATTTTTCGGGCGTATGTAAAATGGGGACTAAATAATCCCTTCATCTTATCTCGTGAAGCTTACTTCTTAACCCTATATGTAATTTGAGGACCAAACCATCTCAGGTAAGAAACGGACTGAGGAGGCAGGAAGTTCAGGTAGGCGCGTTAAGAGGGCCGCCGCCGCCGCGCTGCTGGCCAGCATTTCCTTGTTCCTTTCCCTTCACTTGCCCGGCAGGGATCCTTCGAGAGGTCCAGTGATGACAATAGTCTCATTTGCTTTTCGAGCTTTGAAGTAGCAACAGCATTTACATTTTTTCAAAGATGGAAGTGAAACCTGGTGTTACGCAGAAAGGGAAAGAACTGGTGACAGACGGATCTTTTCATGACATTTGATAGATGATTTTTTTTACTTGTATCCCACTTGTATCCTTGTATATTTATATTAGCGGCAATTTGTTCACATAATTACATTTATGAGTACATTTGCTTTAAATAATGCCAAGTAATTTTTCTCGAAAACTCAACCGTTTTCTATGAAAACCAGCTCAAATTCCGCATTTTCAGAAACGCTCAATCGGCATTTTCTCATAAATGGCTCCAAATGTTTTCTTCAAATATTTCAGAAGGATAGTGCAAATTGCACTCTTTGATATGACGTAAAGTTCATTTTATGGTATTTTTTTGTTTTTAAATATTAGACAAATGTATTTTTTAAGATTTCTAACAGAGTTAATATGCACTTTTCCATCAATTTGTAAACACTGTTCTATTTATTGAGTTAAAGTGCTTCAAATGACTTCTAATGAAGTTTTTCAAAAACTCATAGAAAATTGCCATTTAGGGCGAAGTTTTACTGTGTTTTAATGTTCTTAAAATAATATTTCCGTTCTACTATTAGTAAACCAAAAACTTAAGAAAATAAAAAAAAAGTACTTTGGGCGGCGATAGATGGCAGCTGGCAGGAGTTTGTGGCAAGTTCATTGGCAGATCTGCTGATTTCGGAATAGCTAAGGACAGATATCCTGGTAAAGAAGAGTGTAATCCAATAGTTTAAAAGCTGAGTTCACTTGAACTTCAGAAGAAGTCTGGATTACATCCGTAACATATCCGACAGCTTGATTTGTTCGTGGGAACTGATTTTGATCACATCTTTTACGTCATTTTTCTTTGCTTTTAGGGCATTCTTATAACATTTTAAAATCATTTTATTGGTTTTTTGGCGATACTTCAGGTCATCAAAAGCAGCTCCCTACTCATGACTATACCTTGCCGAACGACAAGGTTCAGTTATTAGCGAATTGAAAATAAAACACCGATTTCCAATTAGAACTATAACGATACCGATACTATTTATATTTTTATTGAAAATAAAATAATTGTTAGAATTAAAAACAAAAATCCTAATTTTAACTTCAACTTTATTCGTCTACATTTTAATAATTCTATTAAATAAAATATTTAATACTCACGTAGTCGAATACATACGTACACGCACAATACAATTTTTCAACAAAATTCAATAATTTAACAATCACTACAAGCACTTGATCACTAAAAATCAGTTTGGAAACGCATACATAGGTCTATATTCGCTTAAGTTAATGTGAATTGAATGATTGACGATTCATAAATGAAACTTTCTTAGAATTGTCGAAGCTTCAGTCACGGACTTTCCTGAAGGGTCTTTTCCATACTGTAATCTAATCTGCAGGTGTTATTATATATTGAACACTATGCTTTATATTAAAGGAGTCATTCTCGCTGAATATTAGCCATAAACAATCCATGCACAAAATAAAATACAGGGAATCCAAACAAGTCAGTACAGACTGTTGCCAGTCGCTACAATTAGGAGTATTTCATTATAATACACTAATTTAAAGAATTCGTCACAGAGTAAGTAATGAAAGATTCCGTGCTCATTTTAATGGGTCCGAATCGTAGGTGCGACAAAAATATGAGATGATAAAACTTTTACAATATATTAATATTGTTGTTATTAGTATTACTATTATTATTATTCCCCTAATTCACGGCTAAATATGAATTATTATTATTTATTGTGAAATTTTGCTGCCTGGAGCCGGCCGACCCTGCGGCCTCCGCTATGCTACGCCAGTGGTCACCTTCCACTTTTACCTGGAATGCCAGGTAGTCGGTCCTCAACTTACGTATACCCTTTTCTGGGTCGGTCCTCAAATTACATATTGGCTTAACTCTTATTCCCCTTCCGGTCCCCATTTTACATACCCCAGATTTTTCCTTCCTTTCCAATGCTCTTCCCCTCCCCTTTCCCTTCCTCTCCTTCCTCTCCACTCTTCCCTTCTTATACGCTCCCTTTACACGTACAGAAGTTGGCGGCGATCTTCCCCCGCTGGATGGCGAGTTCCGGCGCCGACATACACGGAGATACCACTGAAAACCACCAATCAGAGCAGCCACTCGCTAGAAGTTTCTTCCAGACAGCGACTGAATTCGACCTATCTGGCAAGCTACAGTCGAAAAAATCCTGCCACAATCGGTATTGGAACACTACGACCTCCTGGTCAGAAACACTGCAGTGTCATCAATTAATACCGTGAGCCAGTAAAATGTTTTGTGCCAATAAAATGTAGTTTAACCCTACAGCTAAACACTCAGTATATAAATAATAATCGAACCTTTTATTTATTTATTTTTTTAAGTAAGCGATGTAAACAAAAGGTACGTATGAATAACTGCATTTCTCTACCCAACGTATAACAACCCACACATGTTGAAAGTAACAACAATCTCACACCACCCTCTACCGAGTGTATTGACTTTCGCAAGTCACTGCACCGAGAAATAAAAACCGGAGGGGCTCGCCCCGAAACGACAAGGCATGTCACTCGATTTGCAGGCGCTTCCACGCCCCCTCGCAGGATGTTTGCGAGGCGCGGCGCGGCGCGGCGGGGCGGACGGCAGCGCCCGGTGTCAACTGTCACCCGCGCCTCCCAGCGCCAGCGGCCACCTGCGTTAAAAAAAAAGAAGAGTGGGGCGGGGGCGGACGCGTGCTGGGCAGCGCTCGGGAAGTGCGGGTGGCGACGGCTGCCGCCCCCGTCGCAGGGGGTGCGGCGCGAGGCGCCAGGGCCAAGTGCGGCCCGCCACGCGACACTTCACAGTGGAGAGAGAAAGGGGTGCGAGAGGGTATGTGTGTGTGCATGAGAGAGATAGAGAGAGAGGGAGAGAAAGGGGTGCGGGAGGGTACGTGTGTGTGCATGAGAGAAATTGAGAGAGAGGGAGAGAAAGGGGTGCGGGAGGGTATGTGTGTGTGCATGAGAGAGATAGAGAGAGAGGGAGGGAGAGAGAGGAGGAGAGAGGAGGAGAGAGGGAGGGAGAGGGAGGGAGAGGGAGAGAGAGAGGAGGAGTGAAAGGGGTGCGGGAGCAGTGGCGTAGCTTCAGTTGGTGTCACCTGGGGCACAGCTAATTATGTCCCCCCCCCGATAAATTAAGTATGAAAATATCTATTGTCGCACGGATTATTTTATTAAAAATACTAACATATTTGCACCTTATAGTTATTTATAATGTATTAAAAAAGTCTATGTAATTAAGAATAATTGCAATATATTTGCAATTAAATCATAATCTATGCTTATGATTTAAATGTATACGTATTAAATTAATATAAATAATTTTTAACTAAACCATAAAAATTATATAATTTCTACAATAGAATTTTCAAACTACTATAACTAAGAAAACTAACTATTAATATATATAATTTTTAAGTAAATGAGTTAAATTATATAATTCCAACTATAAAATAATTTAATTGGTTGCACCCCTAGAATGGTGTCACACGGGGCACACCGCCCCCCTACCCCTCCCTAGCTGCGCCACTGAGAAAGAGTAAGGTAATCGTTTTGTGGCTTCCAGACAGCAGAAAACTGATGATGATGGCTAAGCCACCGAAAGCTGCTCTTGAAATAAATAGCATTGTTCGCAATGACGTATGTATACATACATCGTCGTGATGTATACAAACTCGTATGAATGTGTGAGTAAATGTGTTGTACACGTAGATTAAGTATGAATGAGATTGTGAATGAAAATAAAATAGAAGACCAAGAAGACACAGAACAAATAAAAAAACTTTAAATCAAAAATTAATTAATTTTAACTAAAGTACGCCCAAAGAGGAAACTGTAATTAGTTAATAGTTTAATATAGAAGTAGTTTTAAGAAGTATGTTTAAGTAACCGCCCTCCCTAAGCTACACAAGCCCTGTAGGCTGAAGCAGTATGTAAGTCCAATATTGAATAAACTCTGGCCTTTCCAGGGCTACTGGAAAGGGGAAAATGAAAAATCACAGCGGAGACATTTCAGGTGCATGCGCAGACTGAAAGGACAAAGGGGGAGGGCTACATTTCTGTGCCCGTTTTGCAACTGATTTTTTTTATATTTAAATGCATTTTAAAAGTAAATAAAAAACACATAACACAAAGAGCATTATATTTTAAGTTTAAGGTTATCATTGACAAATACAAGTGGTTTTATGTTGAATTATTTAAGGAGTTGCCAGACCTTGGACCTCTCCTCCATTTGTTGTATAACATTTATTTTATTCGACAAGCATTATATATTCTAATAAAATCATAAATTTACTAATTTACTAGATTTAGCAAATTAATTTAAACTATAAAAAATTAATTAATGATTATATCTTTATTAAAAATTTTAAAATATAATTACATATAAATAAAATAACTAATGACCTCTCTTGTTTCTAAAGCGACCTAAATTTTTTTTTTTAAATCTGTAATTGTCACTTTAAGAAGACGAAAATAAGGAATTGAAAGCATTTGCAGAAATGAAATGTTTTATTACATACTGCAATGGGGCCTCCTTGAAAATATTCTAGATGCCACGACCCCTTGCCGCCCCTTCTGCACGGGCTTATGGCTGTATGTGTAATAACAAAATAACATTAGTTTCGGATTTCATGAGTCTTTAAGTGTTTCTACTTCATGACTTCGGGCATTCCAATATTTTATAACGTCTCACAGATTTTTCAAATAGTCCTTTTAAAAGAAGTTTATAGTGAGAGAGAGAAAATAATAAAAAAGATTCAAATACATCCTGTTTAAATAATAAATAAATTTAAATGCATAATTCGTAGAAAAGGCGAATAAAACTTCCCTTAATTCCCCGTCCAGAAACTTAATGAGATGTCGGAGGTTGTCGGAAGATGGTCTTAATAATGCCGAAAGTTCGTACAATGCATTTACGTTTATATTGTGATAAAAATTATGACTTAAAAATCAATGTTCCAGGTTAAAAGAAAAGGCTCGTAGAGTGGCGGAGGTAACCATGAATACTTGTTTAAAATAAGGAACGGTACGTGGTTTTTGTGGTGGATAAAGTGGCCCGCGCTTTCATGGAGATTATTTCCCTGGCACGTCATTTGACTTTCTCTTTTTCACCATTATTTACAAATCGTCATGTCATTCACCATACTCACTAACTTGAGATTTAGGTTTGGAGTAAAAACAATTAACTATAATTCTGTAAACACATGTTATTTTTGAAGTGTGAAATATTATTTGTTTCTTGTTTATAGCTGATTTGGTGAATTTGTTTACGTCTTATCGAATGTAGTCATGTTATTTTCGAAATTATATTTTTCCACTCTTCTTTTTTGATTTATGCAACTTTTACTATTATGATATAACGGGGAGATGGGCATTTATCTGCAAAGTTTGAGTTACATACCCAAAATAAAACAATTATAAACGCAATTACATACTACTAACAAACTGAAACATTTTCGAACTTCCAAGAAATTTTATACTATAAAGCAGGCAAAAATGAAGTCGTTATCAAACTAAAACCATATTATTTCTCCCACTATTATACAATAAATTAAACAGAAACGTGGATGGTTTCTAGAAATGAAACTCTTTATCCCATCGGCAAGGTTGCCAACCCCTGATCGCATTGAACCGCCCTGAACCCAGAGGCGCAACCCATCAGCGCCAACGTCCTGTGTATTTTTCCTCCCAACATGCATCTCACACAGAACAGGAGGGGGGGGGGAATCACGCGGTTGGGATTTGAAAAAAACAACCCTCCCTCGCAATCACACCGGGGCGCCGCCACCGTCCGGCGGCGAAGGGGCGGAACGGGGGAGGGGGAGGGGGGAGGCGGGCCGGGCCGGCTCGGCGGGGCCCCCGGGAGAAGGAAAAGTGCGAGCAGGGACAGACAGGATTTTGCGAGGGAAGCGAAGAGGAAGGGGAGGTAAAGCAAATTACCGCCACCGCAGGTCGTATTCGCCCGCCGGGGAGCTCGGGGAGGGGGCGGAGCGGGGGGCGGAGCAGGGGGCGGAGCGGGGGCGGAGCGGGGGCGGAGCAGGGGCGGAGCGGAGGCGGAGCGGGGGCGGAGCGAGGGCGGAGCGGAGGCGGAGCGGGGGCGGAGCTGGGGGGAGCTGGGGGCGGAGCGGGGGCGGAGCGGGGGGCGGAGCGGGGGGCGGAGCGGGGGCGGAGCGGGGGGCGGAGCGGGGGGCGGAGCGGGGGGCGGAGCGGGGGGCGGAGCGGGGGGCGGAGCGGGGGCGGAGCGGGGGCGGAGCGGGGGCGGAGCGGGGGCGGAGCGGGGGCGGAGCGGGGGGCGGAGCGGGGGCGGAGCTGGGGTGGAGCTGGGGGCGGAGCGGGGGCGGGAGCTGGGGAGGAGCGGGGGGCGGAGCGGGGGGTGGAGCGGGGGGCGGAGCGGGGGCGGAGCGGGGGCGGAGCGGGGGGCGGAGCTGGGGGCGGAGCTGAGGGCGGAGCGAGGGACGGAGCAAGGGGGAGCGGGGGCGGAGCGGGGGCGGAGCGGGGGCGGAGCGGGGGGCGGAGCGGGGGGCGGAGCGGGGGGCGGAGCGGGGGGCGGAGCGGGGGCGGAGCTGGGGGCGGAGCTGAGGGCGGAGCGAGGGACGGAGCAAGGGGGAGCGGGGGCGGAGCGGGGGCGGAGCGGGGGCGGAGCGGGGGGCGGAGCGGGGGGCGGAGCGGGGGGCGGAGCGGGGGGCGGAGCGGGGGCGGAGCTGGGGAGGAGCGGGGGGCGGAGCGGGGGGTGGAGCGGGGGGCGGAGCGGGGGCGGAGCGGGGGCGGAGCGGGGGGCGGAGCGGGGGGCGGAGCTGGGGGCGGAGCTGAGGGCGGAGCGAGGGACGGAGCAAGGGGGAGCGGGGGCGGAGCGGGGGCGGAGCGGGGGCGGAGCGGGGGGCGGAGCGGGGGGCGGAGCGGGGGCGGAGCGGGGGGCGGAGCGGGGGGCGGAGCGGGGGGCGGAGCGGGGGGCGGAGCGGGGGGCGGAGCGGGGGGCGGAGCGGGGGCGGAGCTGGGGTGGAGCTGGGGGCGGAGCGGGGGCGGAGCTGGGGGAGGAGCGGGGGCGGAGTGGGGAACGGAGCCGGGGGCGGAGCTGGGGTGGAGCTGGGGGCGGAGCGGGGGCGGAGCTGGGGGAGGAGCGGGGGCGGAGCGGGGGACGGAGCCGGGGGCGGAGCCGGGGGCGGAGCCGGGGGCGGAGCCGGGGCGGAGCTGGGGGCGGGGATGGAGCTGGGGGCGGAGCTGGGGCGGGGGAGGAGCTGGGGGGCGGAGCTGGAGGCGGAGCGGGGGGGCGAAGCTGGGGGCGGAGTTGGGGGTGGAGATGGGGGCGGAGCTGGGGGCGGCGCTGGGGGCGGATCGAGGGACGGAGCAAGGGGGAGCGGGGGGGCGGCCCGGAGGATGGACTAGGGGGCGGAGCGGGGGACGAAGCGGGGGGCGGAGCGGAGGTGGAGCGGGGTCGGAGCTGGGGCTGGAGCTGAGGGCGGGGTTCGGGCCGGAGTTGGGGTGGAACTGCTGGCGGAGCGGGAAGCGGAGCGGGGGCGGAGCGGGGGCGGAGCGGGGGCGGAGCGGGGATTGGAGCGGGGGATGGAGCTGGTGTTGGAGCGGGGGGCGCGTCGGGAGTGGAGCTGGGGGCGGGAGTGGCGGATGGGTGACCGGCGCGGGGCTGCTCGTAAAAAGCCGGGGGAGATCGCCGACACCCCGCGCCATCCACTCGTGAATTAGCGGACTGTTCGTGTCGCTTGTTTACACGCGGAGTATCCTTCCCCCACCACACCTACGTCACGACTCGTCTCTTGGAGCCGTCGTCGCCGCCGGCGCCAATCGCTTGCGGGTATTGCCTATTCCCCGAGAACAATGGACAATCGCCGAGGATGAACACTTGCGACGAGAGAAGTTGAGTCTTTTTACTGAGCAAGGTCCATTCGAAATTAGTTCACTTTTCACACGGAAAGTAAAAAATATGCTAACAATGTGAACAAAACAATTGATTTACGCATCTTATGATATTTTTCAATGTATGTTTCTTAGATTCTTCATTTCATTACTTCTTCTATTCTCTCCTTCCAATTCCGTAACTTAGTTTGTCAATAAATTCTTAAACCCTAATGTTGTATTTTTATTATTTTATTAGCAGTAATAGAAACTGAAGTGCAATACAAAAATCAAGAATTCCAATTATGTAACATATTATTGAACATGCAACGTATTGAATTAAAATTAAAATTAATGGGGAAATATTATCGCATTCTCAAAAGTAGTTCCCAAAACAGATTTTTACAACTTAAATGATAAGGGAAGTTAACGTGAGTGTTTATTACATGAATTTATACAGCAAACATGAGATTTGAACATTCAGTTACCTTTTGTTACACGAGATTTGGGGAAAATGTTTTACATTTTCACTTTCACGGTACCTCTATTTCGACATGCAGCTTCCTCAAAAAGCAATGCACTTTTTTAGAACCACTACATGAAAACACTATTTCCTTTTACGTTTATTGATTGGAATGTTGCACATTGATGTATGAGTACCGAAAAGTAGTCTTGAGTATATAACATTTTAGCTACAGCTAAACGCTACAAGCTTTTACTACAAAAGCCCAGGGAATGTCATAACATGGCTTCTGTGTTAGCATTTTGTGAATGATCCTAAGATGACTATTACATACTTTTGAGTTTGCATGAATTTCTACTCAAAGTGAATCCCTGCAATTCAGTATTTTTGGCATACTAATTTAAAGAAAAACCATATTTGGTTCTGTTGTCGCCTTGTTTGGAAACATTTCATTCACATACGATATGACATACTTTCTGTACTAATCACGTAAATAACTATTACGACGGTAATAAGGTTTAATTGCAAATAGCCTTCCCTCCTTATGCACGTAATCGACCAATCATTCAGAGACTAAGGTCGGTTGTGCAGGCCCCTCTGATTTTCTTTATTAGCTCTATAGCAAACTAAATGGTTTAATACTTACAGTCCGACGAGCAATCACATTTAGTAGTAATTACAACGCCCACTTGGAAGTGTACAAGTTTTAATAGAGCCATATTTCCTTACAGCTCTACAGAGATGTTAACACTACGCTGCGTATAAAAGGATAGTGAATGGATGAGGGAGCGATGGGGCAGTTTATGGAGCCCTTCATCTTCGTTCAAGAACCTCCTCACCCCAGGGGGACGACGATGATGGGGCACGGAGAAGACGACACCCGGGTAGCAGAGCATGCGGAGGAGAGGAATGGAGGGTGAGAGAATACTCGGCAGAAGAAAGATACTTTACAAGGCAAAATAATGAATAAAGAGAAGGCAAGGAAAGGCCCCTTGCGGCCCGCCAAGCGACACTTCACAGCGGTTCAGTTAGAGACGTTAGATTTCTGTAAGAGAATCGACTCGGAAATCGATCCCAGAATCGAATAGTTGGAGTCGATTCTAGAATCGATTCCCTAAGGAATCGAATCACATGAGTGCACTATTCAAAGAAAATGTCGATCGATCAATTAAGAGCGAAAGAATCGAGCAATTACTATTTAATAAAACACAAGCAGGTGTTAGTTAACCTTTAATAACAATATAGTAATCAACTATGGAGCCGAGAAAGATATTGCAAATGAAATAATACTATTAAAATAAAGTAATAAAATTTATCAATAAAACAATATATTAACAGAACATAAATGAAAAAATAGAATAGATAACATCAACAATTGTTGCAAAATCAACGAAATTATAACGGATTCAAAGAAACCTCTTCACGCAACGTCTAATGGGGAACGGAGAAGACGACAACCAGGTAGCAGAGAATGCGGAGGATGGTGCGGGCAAAGAGGAATAGAGGTCAGAGAATACTCGGCAGAAGAAAGATACTTTATAATGCAAAATAATACATAAAGAGAAGGTAAGGTATGATTTAAAAAAAACATAGATGAAAGAAGTCAACAGATCACGTTACTCGCTTGTGAAGCAAGAACGAACGAAAAAAAAAACACGCGTGGCAGTGATGTTTTCTGAAATAGAATCCAACAGCTTGTTAGTAAGATAATCTGAAGAGTCGATGATGTGAAATCATATAGCAGTGTGAATTTCACTGCTATAATATTGCTTGCAGTTGTGAATTTCACTGTTGGCCATATTGACAACGCGAATTTGAGCCAGTAGAGAAGCAGTAACCACGAGACCTTCCAGACGGAAGAGAACGTAAAGGCGGAATGGGCGTGAATTGAAAAGACGAAGTGAGTCATGGGAGTGTGAAAATGGCAGTTAAGGCGCTGGAACAGTGAGGGTACAATTGGACGGTGTTATGCATCAACCGGCTAAGCTCCATTTTTGAAGAAAGAAAAAAAAAAGATATGGACGCCATCAGTTGCATTGGACCATGTTCTAAGTGTACGCAAAGTTTTGGCGCCAAATCTGTAAAAATAGCCTTATAATTAGTGAAAAATGTAAATGCCATCAATCACATCAGGGATTTTATGTTTCGCAACAACCGGCTATTAACGTAGATCATCAAATCTGCTGTTCTTAATTTCACATGATGCAGGTAAGCGCCAGATATTCCACTCATGTTTATGTAGTTTGGCACTTCAATGAATGAAATAATTAAATTACAGTTCTTAAAGCTGAAAATGTAATAAAACCTTTGAACGCGATTATCTCAAAACTTGTATGATGTCGCATAGCCGGTTGATGCATAACACCGTCCAATTGTAGCGGTAGCGGTACCTTCCAGAAGAAACCATTCGCCGTAACGAAGCAAATCCGAGAGGCATCACCGCCGGGGAAGAGGGGCGCAATGTGCGGGAGAGGGGGGTTCACGTGGGTGGGGAGGGGCAGGAGATTGCCCACGCGCGAGGAGACCGCAGAGCGGCGCTCCCTCGTCGTAACTCTGTGGCGGAGCGAGGGGCGAGGGGCGTCGGGATGGGACCGATCGCGTGGGCAGTGGGTGGGTGGGGGGCAACGCCTCGCAAAGTATACTGCGATATTCCTAACTTTGCCCGCGACAGGAATCAGCTGTTTCGCTGCCATCGAATCGGGAGCTTATGTTTCGCGACAGTGACGTCACTATGATGACGTTCAAGCTTCCGATTGGATGAAACCGTCAACAGCTGATTCCTGTCAAGGGCAAAGTTACAAAAATCGCAGTATAGGCACTCGCTTCGAGGAAAAAATTATTACAAGGGGGCGGATTTCTATGATTTTGCATGTTTTTTTGATCGTTGGTTCAGGACATAGCTAAGTGAAATTTCTCGACGTTTGGTTAGAATATGGTGCTATATAGATTAATATGTTAGTGCATATTGGTGCATATTTGGCCGATTTTTCCCGTTGGTGTATATTCGTGTAATTATAGGCGCATATTTTGCATATTTTGTTAAAAAAGAGACTATAAAACGTTTCATTTTTTTCAAGCAATCTTATATAATTGTGAGCGTTCATTGATTCGAAAGAGCCAGTCACAGTTTGCGTTTTGTTTCCTGTAGATGATCAAATATTTCTGCAAATGTGGGATATTTCTTGAGAACATATTTTGTAAATCAGCCAGAAGAAATTCAATAAGACATACAATGTAGTTAGGCGGTAGTGATGTGGTTAGGCGGAAGAGCAGGCCAAATGGCCTGAGCCTCGCCACTAATAAAGGCATATTTATTATTATTATTATTAATGTACTTCACTCAGGTGAATATTTACTTCGATTATTTCTCTCGCGAATTAGGGTAGACTACATTACATTTGCACAAAAAATATACCTTTTCATTCCAAGGAAATTTTTATCTAAAAATTTTATGAAGACAGGTTTGCAGAAAAAATGAAATATTGTTAATTTTAAGTGCATATTAAAGGGCATATTTCAGAATTTTTCGGTCATAAATGCATATTTTTAAAAGCATATTTCAAGATTTTTAGGGCATAAAAATCCTCTCCCTAGTCATTACTGTTTTCCTAATAATAATTATGGATACAATATCAAATCAAAATTATAAACTGACATATACCGTTAGTTTTCAATGGTATAAGCAAATTTATAATTTTGATTTTACATTGTATATAAAGTGTTGAACGCATTAAAAAAAAGGAAGAGGTGGCTCAGGGCAGCAAATGATGACACTTCAGTGTCTCTGACCGGGAGGTCCTAAGGTTCCACTCCTGACAGTGGCAGGATATTTGACATTAGCCACACAGCTCGGTCGAGTTCATCCGCTGCCTGGAAGATAAATTTAGCGACAGGCTGCTCTGATCGGCAGTTTTCCGTGGTTTCCCCGATCAATACCATACGAGTTCCAGGTGGAAGACCGTTTGGGAGCAAAGAGCTGGTCCCGGCGGGGCCGTACCCGCTGGAGAGAGATACCTGGCTGAGGAAAAAAAACCGCTAGCCTACGGTAGGTCAGCTCTGGTTTTTCCCCATCCAATGAGGGAAGATCACCTCCACCTCCCGAGGAAATCATGCACTACACTTATGAGTCTAATGACCTTAGCAATTAACACTCCCGGAATCACTAATCAATCAACCAAAAAAGCCTTAGAATAAAAAGAAGGTACTCAGGCATGTAATTCGGCCAAAGTTCATACGGAAATTCATTGGAGGAGGAAGTTGCCAACGAGAGCGGGAGAGGACGATTACGGACGACTGCCTTACATTACGATCTTGTTTATCGTGGGAATGAAACACTTGGTCGTGTAAGGGGGAGACGTGGTTGCTGCGACGTGCTTTTGGGAAGTGATAATGAACAAAGATGTCATGCGCTCTCATTAAAGATTCAATAATTTTTCATAGTAATTTGCATTTCAAAGCAGTAGTTTCAATTGAAATTGTGTAGATATAAATAATACATTAATAAATTAATGAAAATTTGAAACAATATCCAATATCCAAGTCAGACGTTAAAACTACTTTCCTTCGATATTATACAGAAGAATATTAATCGCTAATAACCAAAACAATGCTGATACGCTTTATGCCTTATTATTGATTAAACTTTCATAATATGCGATAAGTTCAGTGCATGTGAGATTTCTAATAGCCTTATAATGCTTGTTAAAAATGAAATAATATTTCTGACATCCCAATTGAATTAGTATAATTATTACTTTACACTTGTTCACACCACACTTACATTAATACTTACTTACTTACTTAACTATTAATACTTACTGAACTATTGCTTACTAAAATGAAGGCAAACAAATAGCCTTTCAACGAAGATTTAGTCTTTAATAATAACTATCCTAAAACATAATAATTATCAACATGTAAAATTTGTATCTTGACACAAATAAATAGAGTTCATTCTATTACACAACAAAATATTGTTCATGGTTAAAACATACAATCATTTTGCTTTCACAAACAGAGAGAATAGAAATCTGACAAAACACAATCAATACACGCACTCTGTTCGTTCTTTTTTTTTAATTTTCCAAAAAATAAATGAATCTTGCGAGGACGACCTATTGTTTTGAAAACTACTACGAGGGTTTTATGAAGATGGTGAGAATGTTGTGGATTAGAAGAATAAGAATAGGAAGAAGAAGGATAATTTATTATTAACTAGAGAAAACACGAAACTTGGATTATGGACTGGCACCCTTTGGTTGGATAGACAGCGTTCGGTTCTGGCAACAAGAGACGAGTACAGTAGCCAAATGGACATGTCACCTTTTGAATGTTTGCTCCTCTACTGACTAGTGGAAAAGACTGTAATAGCAAAACTGTAATAGCAAAACTGTAATAGCAAGTGCCTTCCACTTGTACGAAGGCTAGTACGCCAGAAAGAAATCACATATAATTCACAAATTTCAATAGTGTACGTTGTCTATCACACACTATGATTTCGAACAAAACGAGCAACAAGCTTTGAAGAACTCTGAAGTCAGTACAGATAGCGGCATACATTTTCTAATTCAAATGCAAAACTCTCAACCACACATCAAACTAGACCCGACACCCAAACAAGACCGAAAACAGAGAGATATCAGAACAAACCCACACGCTCCCACCCGCACCAACGTACATTCCTCTCCCTCACAAACTTTTACTCTACGCGCAGTGGCCGTCAGCGACCAGCGCCACCCCCACCCCCACGTCCCCAGAACTTCTCCCGCGCCTGATTTGATACACTGTTCCACAAGGTACCATATTTCTACGGGACAATGCCCGTCACCCGCAAACCATATCAACATGCCATTGGAAATCGGAATCGACTTCTTTTTTTTTATTTTGGTGTGCGAAAACAAGAGAAGGGGCTTTGTTGGCGGGCCGTTCAATCAATAGCGCGCGATAGTCGCAGCTTCCCCCGCCGCCCCGCCCCGCACAGTGGGGCCGAAATGGCAACGAAGCTACGAATAGCACAAGTGATTTTAGCGAAGATGATGGAAGAAAATTTATTATTATTATTACTATTATTATTATTACTATTACTATTATTACTATTTTATTACAATTATTATTATTATTATTATTATTATTATTATTATTATTATTATTATTATTATTATTGCTCCATATCACGACTACAGATGCTATGAGTCGGCTGAGTATAAAATCTACTCCAAGTTGCAACCAGCTACCTAAGGAGCAGATCTAGGGACTGTCGGTGCCTCTACAATACTTTGCGCAAAACGTGAGCCGTGCCGAACAAAGCAATTTCTTGCACTTCCCAGTCTTTTGAATGACCTGGAAGTTTAGACAAGTTCTTACACAAATTTTGCGGAACAAATCCCAGAGCTCCGATAACTATCGGGACGACCTGTGCTTTTACGCCCCACATTCGGCTGATCTCGATTCCCAAACTCTTGTATTTAAGATGTTTCTCTGCCTCCTTGGTTACGATATTTTGATCGCAAGGCACAGCAATATCCACAAGTAGACACGATTTTTTTCAAAATCCCGGATAACAATATCCGGTTTGTTTGCTGCTATCGTGCGATCCGTTATTATTATTATTATTATTTATTATTATTATTATTATCATCATCATCAGAAAAAGTTTCCGGGCTGGTAGGCCATGGCACAAAAGTTTGGCCATTTAACGCCAGCTAGACCACAGCCTACTAGCCCAGAAACTCGCTGATATTGACTCCAGCTGTGAAAGCCTACGATGCTATATATTGTGATGGAACTGCTCACAAAATGGAGGCGCCGACACACTTATGGTGTGACAGTCGTCCCAAGTCGCAGGAGGGGACACGCGCTGAATTTATTTAATAAGGGCGCCAAGCGCATGCCCACTTACCTGCTTAATGTCGCCGGCGTTGAGCGTCTCAGGGGTGAGCGCCCTGGGTCGAAGGGTTGCATTTGGTGGTTTCTTAAGATTTAGAATAATAACACTTTGCTATGGTATTAATTGGTTCACCCGACCAAATGGCGGGGACTAATTTATTCAAAAAATTAAACGAAGAGAAACTGTTCAGGTTGATGCTGGGTTATTGTCACTTTAGTAGCCGATTAATGAATGATGGTGATGACAACTTACAATCTGTGATGTTAGATGGTAATGTCACCGCGACTGGATTGCTCGCCGAGCGACGGAGAAGTGTAGTCGGACCCTCAGGAGGCGACGCCGGAACGTTGCAAGGTTGGCCTCCGATTGCCTCCGGGGTGATGACTCCGGCGGACGGGACGTCGGCGGTGGATGACCGGGCGGTGGCGACGCGATGCTCGCGCGCGTCTCAGGCCGTCACACGACACCTGGACCGCGTATGACGCTCGAAGCCAAACTTTGGCTATTCGGAATTAATTCCGTGAAGACCGGGCAAGTTTCGCAGTGGTCGGCTCAGTGTGTGCCTTACCCACTGCTGCTGTTCCCTTTCTACCGCAGGTTTCATTAACTGACTAATATTCGGTGGTTTTCTTAACTACCACTGTTAATCTACTCAAAACTTTACTTGTTGGTTTCTATCTCCATACGACTTCTCCTGCACGACCGTCCTCTCTAGCGTCTGTCGCCCGTCCTCCCTCTGGCCTCGCTCGCCCGTCTGTCCCTTTCGTTTTTTCGAAAAAATCTCAAAGTGCTCACGTGCTTCCTGCCTAGTGATTTTATTGGTCGGATTTGAACTTCTCGAACCTTCTATTTCATCAACGGTGCCTTCTGGTTGTTCATTGGCCGGCATTGTTAGGCCGGAGGAGCGCGCACGTGTCCCTTCTGCTTTGGCATGTGATGATTTTATAGGCTTTTAGAGGATTATTGAGCCGGGTGCGATCGCCAAGTCGCTAAAATGGTTGTTCCGGCTGTCGATCATCCAGTATTGTTGGACAAAGGGTAAGATTTATTGTTAGGGGCTTCTGGAGAACTTGGGCCGTTGGGCGGAACTAAATCGGGTCGCGGTGGACGCGTGGCCCTTTCCAACTTCCGGTAATTTGGCGTGACGCGGGGGTGAGAGGGTGCGATGGTCACCCGACGCATCGCGGTATTGTCAGAAAAAGGGTATAATTGATAGTTGAAAGTTTATGGGGGGCTTGAGCGGCTGGGCATATCTAATTCGGGGGCGCGTAGTTCTTTCCTGCCGTCCGGTAATTTGGCGTGACGCAAGGGTGGAGGACTGCGATGGTCCCCGACACATCGCATTACCCCCCCGTACAATGAGATTAAAAAAACGCATGGGACATGTTTTTTTTTAATCTAAGAACAAAAAAAGGACATTTACAAAAATAGATGATAAATAAATTTGGGGAGCATGTGCCGACAGATGAAGCTGTGAAAACACAAAAACCTGGCATGTCCAGAACGAAAATTAGGGGTTTCAATGACAACTCTAACATGATAAGACAATACTAGTTAATTAAGCAAAAGGATAAAATTAATGAAGAGGAACAACACTAAAGCTATCTCTAAAAAACTAGATGACCAATAAAATTAGGACACAAAATCTTTAAGAAGTAATACAAACACATTAATGATAAGAAAATGAATGAAAATAATCTTTATCATTTTTCAAAAATAAGAAATGGTGGTGGGCCATTAGCAACACCTACTCAAACTAAGAGCAAACTAAGCACTAAATAAGTAATTAAGAAGATAACATAGAGGGATAATTGGGAACAAAACTTAGAAAGACTGGCAAAATGAAACAATGGGGCACCTAAAACTAGTTAAACGCTACTGCAAATTGAATAATTGTGCAAAGGGAAGAGCCAAAAGTGGGAACCCTGTTAATCATTATTATATTTGACGCTCTTTTAATACGATTTTAGAGGTATAAAAACAAGTGGAATAAATGCGACATTTGCAAAATAATAGAAAAGCATAATAGTCAACAGTGGCCAAATTATTTAAAACACAAGAGGAGGAAACAAAATATCAACACGATGGAGAATTGAAAATAGAATGGTAGACGTGAGAAAACAACCAATGAATTAAACAAAGGACTTGGGTTGCAAAAACATTAAATTCATAATATCAGAATGGAATTCGTTTCATTAATTAAAGTCAATGGCTATAACTCTCGTCAACTCTCGACAAAATATATCTAAGGGATATCTGAATTATTTCTCTCTCTTTTTAATCAACAACGACGTTCACTTATAACAATCACTTAACCAAAGCATTGAAGTAGTAGCGAACCCACGAAATTAATTAATAATAAGACGTGCCAGGGCAACCGGGCTGGATCCACAAGAATATAATTAAAATAAGGTTACCTAATCAGAGCGACATAAATGAGGGCTTTATTCTTTCAGCCAATTAATCTAGTCTAAACTCTGAAAGGAACAAGGTTATAAAAATTGTGAGGACCAACCTCGGAACCATCTGTGCTACGTAAAGTGCAAGCGTTGGGGGCTACAAGCCTCATAATTTGGTAAGGACCTACAAATAAAGGAAAGAATTTACTAATAAGGCCTTCAGGCTGATTAGATACTCTGAGAGCTTTGATTAAAACTTTATCGCCGACTTTAAATAAATGGGTTTTACTCTTCTGGTGTTGTTTTCCTCGTATCACCAGCTTTCTTTAAATTTGAGAGAATAATTTGACACCGATCCTCAGGGGAAATTGGAATTTGTGTGGCCATTTTTGCTAAAATAGGAAACAATGGTTTCGGCTTGTTATTGAATTGAGCCTCGAAAGGTGTAAATCTGGAAGATTCATGGGGGATGTGGTTAAGCCACGTATTAATCTTCGGTAGTAAATCGGGCCAAGCGGTATGCTTGTGAGACACATAAACCCGAAACAAACGTGATAATTCTTTCATGACTCTTTCGCTTGGGTTTGATCTCGGTGACCTAATAGAACAGAAGATTGTTTGGACACCTAAATCATTTAGCGATTGCTGCCAAAGGTCACTCGTGAACTGCGTGCCATTGTCACTGAGGACACGCTGATACGTCCCACATTCTTTGAAGAAACCTTGCACTAGGTGTTTTAAACAGGACTTTGCAGTAGGTTTAACAATAGGAAAACACTTAACATATTTAGTAAACACATCTATTACTACGAAGATATGGCGGAATCCACATCTTCCTCTAGGTAATGGTCCAGAACTGTGTTCCCATTTATTCCGGACCTGAGCGGTTTAACGGCCTCTGTGGTGGTTGACCTGGGGCTGTCGAAGGCGGCGCTAGAAGGGGCGCGGTTTGGCCTTGACCGGCATTGAAGGGAGGCGGAAAACTGGTCGGCGCCGGGGGGGAGGGGGCGGGGGGAAAGTGCGGCGAAGGGCCGTGGTTAAAAGGACGCTCTTGACCTTGCGAATGGCGTGGGGGAAATCCTCGATTCTGATTATTATTATTGCCATTACGTGGGCGTGAAAGAGTTTTGACTCTGATTTTGATAAGAAGCGAATTGCACATTCGTTTGGTCGAAATCGCCCATAAGATCTGAAATTGCTCAAGATCTTTTACAAAACTAGTTTTAAGGAGGTTTTGAATGACATATGGATAATGACGAGTTAATAGCCACATAATTTCGTCGTCAGGGGGAGTAGGTTCGCATTGTTTAAGTAGGGCAATGCGAGACACTGCATAATCCCGCATAGACATGTTACCATTCTGGTCCCATCTACCTTTAGCCAAATCCATTTTAAAATTGTATTGGGTGTTTCTATCCCAAAAACGATTAATAAATTTGGAACGAAAATCCTGAAAATCAGCCGGAACTGGTAACAATGTTTGGAACCATTCTTGGGCATGGTCAACCAACATTTGGGCTATAACCTTCGGTTTAGAAGATTCAGGAATGTGTCTCGCTAAAGCAAAATAATTTTCAACATTACGTAAGAACGTAATGGGCTGTTCACCGCGATTACCAGAGAATTTTAAATTTGGAGGAATTGACAGTGGCATAGCATTAACCGGGAAAGCTGAAATAGTCTTTTCCGCTACTTTAATTTCTAGTTCGTCTATTTTGACTTCGATTTCTTTCCGTTCCATTTCCGCCTGTGCCTGGATAACTAATTTTGCTGTTTCAATTTTATTGTTCAGGGAGTCGTGAAGTCCTTCAATCTTATTGTCAACCCCTTTTAGTATCTTAGTCACTTCGCCTTTCAAGTTGGAAATTTTGGATTCATTGTCTTTAAATTTATCACGAGCCCAATGTCCCAAATTTAATTGCTTTTCTGAAACGGTTGCAATATCCTTGTTTATGCTGTCTTTAAATTCTGTCATTTGTTGAACTGTTTCAGACTGGAGCGATTCGCATTTCTTTAGTTGGCCTGTTAAATGTTCGTTGATGTCAGAAATTTGCGTAGAATTATTTTCAACAGCAGAGGCGAGAGAGGCGATTTTAGTGCTCTGTTTATCGACCTTTGAATTAACCGAATTTAGTTGTTGAGACACCTCACTTTGAAAAAGGGTGAAATTAGTGAGGTGTTCGTCTAATCTACTATCAAGGGCACAAAATTTCGAATCAAATCTGGAATTCAAGTCCTGAAATTTAGAATTTAATTCTTGACGCTGTTCGTCAAATTGTGATCGAAATTGACAAAATTCTTGACGCTGTTCGTCAAATTTTGCGATAAGAGTGCTGAAAAATTGAGACATTTGGTCTGAGGGTGGCGTCGGAGCGGCCGCGGCGAGGGTAGGTCCGGCCTCGGCGGTACTCGTCTCGAGTACCTGCTCTAAAGAAACCCCGACAGTAGGGGCGAGAACAGCTGGGGGCGTGAGCTCGGCAGGCGCGTCGGCGTTTGCGGGAGCGGGGTCAGAAACCTCGGGGTTTTGAATGGGATTATTTTCAGCCATCGTGGAGCGAGCAATCCTCGAAGTGACGTAAGTACGATAATGACGCCTACAGCGCGTTACACATGAGTACACAATCAAACACAATAAAAAGAAAAGTACAAAACACACACAATGAAATGTTAGAGGATAACACTGAGAAATAAACATAAAATTTCAAATAGAAAGTAAACACTATTAAGTAAACATATAATTGTTACGTGACGGAAATAGCACGTATAATGAAAAAGGAAAAAACTAAAATAGAGTTCAATTAACCACACTTAAACACTATATGACGCATTAAGAAATTGTAAAAAGAAAATAACAATAAAATGAAATTATGCGTCTGAAAAGAGAGTGAAATGTTCTTATAAATACACTTTGGGCTTCTAAGTTATGAGAATCACTGTAATACTCTGAGCATTCACTGATACAAAATATGTAAAAATTACCGGAAGTTCAATATAAAATTTAAGTCTCACACGCAAGCAAAGTGATTGAAAACCTCATAAAATACAAAATATCAAAAGAAACACACATTAAAACCAAATGCAATCTTCAGTTGGGCAATAATTGAGCAAGCGTAAACGGAAAATGGATAAGAAAGAATTAGTGAGTTCAATAAGAAATACACAGGTGCGAGTAACACAAAGTAAAATACTTGTTAAAAACCACGTTGTGTGTCAATTTATGCTCTGCACGCTGCACAAGCTGAATTATACGTGAAAAAACAAACGAAGTTGGGCGACCAATTTATGAGATGCCCGCTACACAAGTTCAATTATTCGTGAATAGAAAACCACGTTGGGTGTCAATTTATGATCTGAGTCTACACAAGCTCAATTATTCGTATAAAAACAACCACGTTGGGCGTCCAATTTATGATCTGAGTCTACACAAGCTCAATTATTCGTATAAAAACAACCACGTTGGGCGTCCAATTTATGTGATGGAACTGCTCACAAAATGGAGGCGCCGACACACTTATGGTGTGACAGTCGTCCCAAGTCGCAGGAGGGGACACGCGCTGAATTTATTTAATAAGGGCGCCAAGCGCATGCCCACTTACCTGCTTAATGTCGCCGGCGTTGAGCGTCTCAGGGGTGAGCGCCCTGGGTCGAAGGGTTGCATTTGGTGGTTTCTTAAGATTTAGAATAATAACACTTTGCTATGGTATTAATTGGTTCACCCGACCAAATGGCGGGGACTAATTTATTCAAAAAATTAAACGAAGAGAAACTGTTCAGGTTGATGCTGGGTTATTGTCACTTTAGTAGCCGATTAATGAATGATGGTGATGACAACTTACAATCTGTGATGTTAGATGGTAATGTCACCGCGACTGGATTGCTCGCCGAGCGACGGAGAAGTGTAGTCGGACCCTCAGGAGGCGACGCCGGAACGTTGCAAGGTTGGCCTCCGATTGCCTCCGGGGTGATGACTCCGGCGGACGGGACGTCGGCGGTGGATGACCGGGCGGTGGCGACGCGATGCTCGCGCGCGTCTCAGGCCGTCACACGACACCTGGACCGCGTATGACGCTCGAAGCCAAACTTTGGCTATTCGGAATTAATTCCGTGAAGACCGGGCAAGTTTCGCAGTGGTCGGCTCAGTGTGTGCCTTACCCACTGCTGCTGTTCCCTTTCTACCGCAGGTTTCATTAACTGACTAATATTCGGTGGTTTTCTTAACTACCACTGTTAATCTACTCAAAACTTTACTTGTTGGTTTCTATCTCCATACGACTTCTCCTGCACGACCGTCCTCTCTAGCGTCTGTCGCCCGTCCTCCCTCTGGCCTCGCTCGCCCGTCTGTCCCTTTCGTTTTTTCGAAAAAATCTCAAAGTGCTCACGTGCTTCCTGCCTAGTGATTTTATTGGTCGGATTTGAACTTCTCGAACCTTCTATTTCATCAACGGTGCCTTCTGGTTGTTCATTGGCCGGCATTGTTAGGCCGGAGGAGCGCGCACGTGTCCCTTCTGCTTTGGCATGTGATGATTTTATAGGCTTTTAGAGGATTATTGAGCCGGGTGCGATCGCCAAGTCGCTAAAATGGTTGTTCCGGCTGTCGATCATCCAGTATTGTTGGACAAAGGGTAAGATTTATTGTTAGGGGCTTCTGGAGAACTTGGGCCGTTGGGCGGAACTAAATCGGGTCGCGGTGGACGCGTGGCCCTTTCCAACTTCCGGTAATTTGGCGTGACGCGGGGGTGAGAGGGTGCGATGGTCACCCGACGCATCGCGGTATTGTCAGAAAAAGGGTATAATTGATAGTTGAAAGTTTATGGGGGGCTTGAGCGGCTGGGCATATCTAATTCGGGGGCGCGTAGTTCTTTCCTGCCGTCCGGTAATTTGGCGTGACGCAAGGGTGGAGGACTGCGATGGTCCCCGACACATCGCAATATTACTATTAATGTTATGATTATTGGGAGATATATCCGAACTGGAAGATATTGTCGGAAGGAGTGGTAAAGAGCAGAGAAGCTGGTGCCCCGTCCGTGGCCCGCTTCTTTACGGAGGAGCCAAAAAGTGATTACGAGAACGATGAAAATCACCGATTGGAACGATCGACCTTCCACGCGCCCCTAACACGACCACGCCAACCACCACAAACTCACTGATGTACAGCCCATCAAGCCAATTGGGTGAAACCGAACACGCAGTCCGCCAGTCACACTCGACCGTTAGTTTAGCTTCTCCTAAAGCTCGCATACCAATACTGGTTTTATCCTGATTATGTGGATGGAATTGGCCATCCCAAAACACGTTTTCTCAAAATATTCAATAACCACAATTATTTTCTTCCATGAGTGTCGAAAATAAATGTTCCACTATGTATCTTATTTTGTATAGCAGGCTTGTGAATTCAACAGAGAAAACGCTATACACTACGAACTAGAAAGTAAATGTTTTCTGAAATGAATTAAGAATTATAAATATCAAAACAATTTTTAATCAAAAGAGATTCAAAATTCATCTTTCACACGTTCTGCTATTGAGAATATGCATCAATTTTTTCATTTATCACTTTAAATACATATTTTTGCTCCCGAATTTTTGTTTCACAGTGAGGTGTTTAAATGTGAATTATAGAAATTGCATAAAGAATTCTAGTACATTAGAAATATTACATTTTTCTTTTGTGATATATTGGTAATGCACTATAATGTGGTGTACTTCCGTAAGCGGATTTAATTTCGTCCTGACTTATTTAAATTTGCATCATAGATTTACCGACGAATTTCAAGAAGCACAAATTTCGGGTGAAAACTGCACTCTTACCATTCATTTTATCGTAATAAACAAATCAGAAAAAAATGGGAATAAAGAAATCAGTATGAAGTCGTGTTTTGTAAAGCTGTCAGCATCTCAGATTTCACCGTTGAGAAACAAAGGCAGTTTCACGTAACTTTGTTCCTTAATGTCGAAGCATTGTGCTCTCTTCATTCCACTTTCCACAACATTTCGTCCCACTGCGCGCCACCAGTCGCCGCTGCCGCCCACGCACTCGAGCGGCAGCCAACGGGCGGCCCAACTCTCCTCCAAGAAGGGGACGACAGTCCTTTTTTTATGGAATGAAAGGTATCGAAGTCCGGGAAAATACGGGGGCGATGACGAAGAGAGATGATGCACAGAAACGCATTTTCATTTGCGAACACCTCTCAATGACAAATCACTGCAAATCTTGAGATGCGTACAACTTTTACTAGTTTATTTGAGTAATGAAACATTTTTAATGAAGGTCTTATTTAAATATGTATCAGATTGGTTCGGAAGTTTGAAAGAATAAATCTTAAAATTATCTGAGTTCCAGCAATGAAAGTTTTGGAAACTAGACTGCGTACTCGTAAGTCTAATTAATAGCACGAGCAACGAGAGTTTCGAAAACTAGACTTCATTTGGAAGTCGAATTAATAGCCGAAGAATAAACATGAGGAAAATAAACTTTTTTCAAGGAATTTGTATTACGTGAAGTTAACTCTTCAATAATGAAAAATATATAAACAATTATAATTACCATGTATAAATGTTTTATCTCGAACTTTTCACTTTAATTTTGATAATAGAATTATTTTATTAGAAAAGATAAAATCAATAGATAATTCTCGCAAAATTGTAGTTATTAATCCATTTCTTGCTCGTCCTGCGTACTTTAATGTGTAGTTTGTGAGGAAGTTTCCAATGTAAAAACCTCAGTAGCATGAAACAACAATTCGTCGCTCAATACAGTGAGCGTCCACGAAGAAAATATGTAAACTCTGAGCAAACTCATTTAATGGTGGACGCGCCCAGAGGGAGGACGCGGCGATAAACGCGTCGCGCACAGGGAAGAGCGGACAGGCAGCTCGAGCGGCGCGGATGGGACGCATTCGCGGAGCGGGGGCTATGGCGGGGGCGAGGAGGACGGGGCGGGGCGGGAAGGAGGGGGCAGTGGCAGAGCAGTGTGAGAGTTGGGAGAGGGAGGCGAGGGGTCCAGGCGGGCAAGGGGGGAAGGGGCGGGGGTGGGGCTGGGGGAGCGGGACAGGAGAGACGGAGCAAGGGCGGGGATGGGAAAAAAAGGGCTGTGGCAGAGGAGTGTGAGAGTTGGGAGAGGGGGAGGGGGCCAGGCTGGGCGGTGGGCGGGGGCGGAGCGGGGCCTATGGCGGGGGCGAGGAGGACGGGGTGGGGCGGGAAGGAGGGGGCAGTGGCAGAGCAGTGTGAGTGTTGGGAGAGGGAGGGGAGGGGGCTAGGCGGAGCGGGGCGAAGGCGGGCAGAGGCGGGGGTTGGGGGTGTGGCAATGGCGGGACAGGGACGGGGCAGAGGCGTGGCAGTGGGGGGGCGGGGAAGGGGGCAGGGGCGAGGGCGGAGCGGGGACTAGGGCGGGGGCGAGGAGGACGGGGCGGGAGCGGAGCGGGGAGGGGGCAATGGCAGAGCAGTGTGAGGGTTGGGAGAGGGAGGGGTGGGGCGGGGCGGGGCGAATGGGGGGCAGGGGCGGAGCAGGAGCGGGGCAGGGGCGGGTTTGGGGCAGGGGCCGGGCGGGAGCGGGGCGAAGGCGTGGCGGAGGAGGGGCCAAGGAGGGGGAGGGGCCGGGGGGGGGGGCGTTGTGAGTGTGGAGAGAGTGGGCGTGGTGGGGAGTGAATAGCGACGTGTAGCTATAAAAAGAGCGCGTCGGCGCGACATCACCTGAGCGCCTGCAGCGGCGCGGCTGTGCATTGCCCAGCGCTTGCCACGGCCAGCAGCTCTTGTCCCCGCGTGCCCTCGGAACATCGCAGAGGGAGGTCGCTCAATGGACAAGTCTGACTGTAAATGAATTGGACTGCGAACGCTTTGGCCAACGATGTTTATATTACCATGAAGTTCTTCTTGGCGAATGCTGTTCACGGTCAGATTGCAATAGATGTTGTCGAATAACGAACATCGCAAACGTAAGGAAAAGGAAGCTGTCTGTAAGAAAGTTCCGATGAGAAAAGCAACTCGGCATTGGATAGATTCATTAACGTGCCAAAGCGGAAGAATAGTTTACTGATGAAAACGCAATGTTGTGTTTGCGTGTTGTATTGTGTGTCTTGTATTAGGGCTATATATTCATTGCTGATGAAAAATAAAAAGTATTTATTTACTTGGTATTTTTTTATTTCTTTGTTTATGTGGATACCCTGTAAGTGCCAAAGTTGAAAGGCAGAGCCGAATGCGAGAATGAAATTATGCTTTATGCCCTTTTCAATCCAAAAAATGTAGAGAAAGAGGAATAAACGTGAAATAGGGGCCCAAATGTGGTACACCACATGATGTGGTTTCGCAGGTGCTGCTCCGTGGTCGAAAACAATCGAAACGGTGCCCGGTCGAGCATTTTTTTCCGAAGTAACTTTGCTGTTTCACAATCACAAGCCGTGATTTACAAGCGGTAGAAATTTTACGTTTTGTGAAGTGTATGAAAAAATTATCGTTAAGCCCAAACAATTGCGTAACATACAAATGACTATCTTTATGAATGTGGAATATACTTTATTTTGGAGTTTAGTTATTGGGGTTAACTGGCTTTAAGATGTTCTAGTGTCCACCGCAAACTGATTCTTTTGAGGACTCGAGTGCCAAGATTGAATTGAGTTATTATTTTACGTAGCTAGACTCAGGGCATGAGGCTTACTCTTCCGTCAAACCACTCAAGTTTTCCTATGCTTAATTCACCAACCCGCGGAGAAAGATGGTATTACTCGGGCGTCGAAACAAACGATTTGAATTTATTTCAGAGGCTTCATTTAGGCTTGAAGATCTTTTACATGCAGCAAATCTACTAACATGGGACAGCCGGCTTTACTTCCCCTCCGAAAGAAGGCGTTCGAAGGATATTTTCGCCCTTAAAAATCCATGCCTTCGATCGGGTTTGAAGCCACGAACTTGGGTTCCGTAGGTCCGATACGCTAACCGTTACACCATCGCCACCGCCAAGATGGAGATCTCACAAGTATGTAATACATCAGTATTCCAGTAATCATTGGACGTTGCAATCAAACTGCAGAGCGTCTGTTCTGCTCTGGAAAGTTTTCAGCAAACAAAAGATGGAACAATGGATTGTGTGTCAAATGTGGTCACATGCAGACTGCGCCGGTTATGACAAAGGACGTTACATTTGTCATTGTTGCAAATAAAAATTTCTGTTCAACAGTTTTATATCATGTGCTCCATTGTTCTCAAATTTCAAGCAAATATAACACGTCAGTTTGTATTTTGGACTAATTATTTAGCATTTATTGCGTATTATCAGTGGCATACCGTATTTGCACACCATTTTCCAAACAAGAAACAATGCGTCTTCGTCAAAAATTAAATTTCACAATCATTTCTCTCTTTAGGGGCAAGCAACAGAAAACAAAATGGTATTCCATCTTTTTTTTTAATTCTGGCCCTCAAGAAAATGTGCGCAGATAAATTTCTTTCCCCACACGTCATATACAGTTTTTACTGTTTTTTGACAAATAAATAAATAAATATTTGCACCTCTTATACATATTTTACTTCACGCTTCGTCTGCAAAATATAAGCTTCAACACGCTAAGCCAGTGATTCAGTTCAATTATTTCTCTACTCAGGATAAGTTTTTATACTCCAACACTTATGAGAATTTTTGTAAAATTTCAGCATCTTATTCGAAATAGAATAGCATTTCCTTTTCTTCTTCGCAACTTATTCATTCATTGTAAGTTGCGCCAGAATGCGCACCCAGCTGGGAATAGTTACACGAAATTGTTTTGGCATCTCCGTCAACATGACATATTTCGACTCGCGTTCTTAGAACCCTAGTGTCTCTGTTGTCACATTTCACATCTCCCTGACGTTTCAAAACAATCTGATCTCCCGTTCAGACAAACCAACCCGCCCTATGGCGAGTTTGTTGATTTAGTCTCAGTCTCCTACTGCATACACTGAAATGCAATAGGAAGAGAGAACAACGATATTGCACTTCAAGGAACTATTTCAGTTTCACAAACTTCAAGCACGTTGCAATTCGATTGCACCGTTCACATACGTATCTGGGAATACAGTAAGACACATCCCTCTGGCAGCAGCATTTTGCACTGTAGTATCCCGGGACGAACAATTTTTTTGTCATGATCTAGTTGAGGTAGTGTATCAATAAGTGTGAGTAAATTGAGGGACTGTTAAATGAGGACGGTACCTTACATAAAGGTCCGCAATACAGGAAATTCAATTGTATTCAAGGTTGGTTTGATATATTAGTGAAAATTTTACTCATGTCTGTCCGCGTAGTAAGCAACCAATGCTAAGGAAGGATATATTCAAATTAAACCAATCCCAGATGTCTATCTCCATTTATGATAATCACTTTATTTATCTTTTTAAAATAACGCTAGCGATTGTTTCAGGTCAAAAATAGCTTGTGCGCATCAATATAATACTAAAATGTATCGTTTTTTTAATGTTTAAAACTCTCAAATATAATCTATTATTAAAGATTCAGTTCCGAAAAACAGCGAAAGGAACAGAGAAAGCGTGTGGGAACAATTCTAAGAATTTTGTGAAGAAAGAAAATACAAATGGACAGCACAAACTACAAATGAAGAAATTCCCTTTATTTTAGGCAATTAATATGCAAAGGTTAGATGGTAAAGGGTACAAAAAATATGTGGAACGTTACAACCAAAGTTATTCAGAAAAA
Organism: Acheta domesticus; assembly: GCA_031308135.1. Taxonomy (NCBI): domain Eukaryota; kingdom Metazoa; phylum Arthropoda; class Insecta; order Orthoptera; family Gryllidae; genus Acheta; species Acheta domesticus. Next base: position 9,233,053 of record JAHLJT010009436.1, read on the forward strand.
TACTTTAATTAGTGCACACGCGCATTCAACTCATTCGAAACTGATGAATTCCGCTGCTAATTCACCTTGTACATCTTCCATTTCAAATACTTCCACGAAAGACCAAGACTTGGAAAACTGAACTTCCTACAACATTAATAATTATGTTTTTAATAGAAGTTCTTGTAAGTAGCCTTGTTATAATTGTTTTTGGAAAGCTTTATTACCATAAAATCGAATCATACTTGAAATCATTATCTGCATTAAACTGTTATTTAAATGTTACTTGATTAGAGGGGCAGTATTAAGTCGGAGCTGAATGGAAGTTTCTCATTTTTTGGCAGTAATTTTAAGAAATATCTCTCTTTTACGTAATTCCTGTGATTCGTGACTCTCTTTTACGTCCTTCCTTTCGATTCATGTGATGCGTTTATTCGTGAAATAGTCCTACTAAATATCACAGCACTTGTCATGATATTTCTTATGATAAATTTTGTATGAAAAGTCTATTGCATTGATATTAGTTGATTTATTTTGATAGAATTCTGTGTCTGTATTTTCTGAAAGTTTCTTTGTTTCCAGTCGTAAATTAATTAATAAAAGTATCTCACCATATAGATTTTAAAAAGTACAATAAACTAATGTGCAAACAGACATTTGCTTTTCTTACATCACATAACAAAATTGAGAGCGTTCTTTATTTTGACAAATATTTTGCCTTTATTTAATTAAAATAAATTGTTAAATACCGGAGACCAAGATTCTCATAAACAGAGATTCATTTGTGACTAACAAGACGTTATGCCTTTCAATTATAATGATAAATTATCATAGCATGACGACGCACTTATACGAATGAAATATGATTCAAAAAGGAAAGATAAGTCGTTCAAGCAAAATTAGGACCATCCATAATTTCAGTTTTATCTGTTTTGTAATGAGTCGTGTACTTGAACACGTAACACCTTGGCAAAATTTTCGAAAACAGAGAGCCTGCCTTACGTCACGAGCTTCGCCGGCCAGACAAATCCACGCTCCCCCAGCGGCCTCTGGCTGGCAAAACGGCCACCGGCGCCACGTGCGGCCGCCCGCTACCTTGTCCGCGGCCATTAGTATCGATATTTAAGACGGCGGGTGGGCGTGGGCGGGGCAGCGCTGGCGACAACCGCTTCCTTTGGCGCGCCTCAAGGCTCCTCTGTGCGTCTGACCGCTGGGCGACGCGGCGCGGCGCGACGCGGCGCCTCTCGGAGCCCCTGCGCGGCCGGCGGCGACGATGATGGCAACCGCAACAGCGACCGCCACGGCGGCGAAGAACCCCGACGGCGGTGACAGCGGTGACGGCGGTAACGGCGATGACGTCGGCGACGGCAACCGTGACGGCCACAATTAACCCCGACGGCGGTGACGACGGTGACGGCAACCGCGACGGCGACAATGAACCCCGAAGGCGGTAACGACGATGACGGCAACCGCGACGGCGACAATGAACCCCGAAGGCGGTGACGACGATGACGACGGCGACGGCAACCGCGACGGGGACAATGAACCCCGACGGCGGTGACAACGGTGACGATGAGGACGACGGCGACGGGGAACGCGGGGCGTGGAACGCGGCGGCGCCTCGCCGGCACGCGCCGGGCAGGGATATCCCGGCACCAAAAGAACAGGGCGCGCGCGGGCGCGAGTCTGGGTGATGTCGGTTGCGCCCTGGAGAGGGCTGGCCAGCGAGCCGAATGACGCCCGCCGCTTGTAGAGTGGGGGCGAGCCGTCGGATACTTAAGGCCGCGCCGACACGCGCCTCGCGGGATACGCAGGGTGTCGAAAGACGGGTGGTATCTCCAGTGCTATCTTTGCACGTGATCTTCAGGTGGAAGATCGGTTTTGGCGTTAGGCCATGTAACTTCTCTAGTTACGGGACTCTATGTCCGACAGCTTTGCACTTCGCGTTGTTTTTTCCTGCTCTCGAGCCGTGGTACTGGGCTAGGTCCAGGGACGGTCGCGGGCTTTCGCGGCTAAGGGAATTGAAAGGTTGGCAAGGGGTTAAATTTTGTATAATAATCTTTGTATATTATAATTGTAAATACATTGTAAATATCCAACAGAAACAGTCGTCTGTGTTATTCCTTTCTAGTACGTCACACTAGTAAACTGCTTGTAGTCTGACTTCGTTACTTTATGAAAATACCGTGATAACTTCTAAATAAACGCGCAATATTATGAATAATTATTTTTATATTCTGATAAAGAATAATGAATTGTTTCCTACATCACCCGACGTCCCCCCCCCGTTCTCGTTTCGATCCTTTGTTAAAACTTTTTTTCACGATCTGCCTTCCTACCTCGAGCCTTATGTCTGTCACGTCCCAGACGATACCGTCTTGATCCTATCCATTGGAATATTCTTCCTTTTCCGTCTAGGACTGTCTGTCTCGCCATCCTCGTTGTGACTACCATGTCCCACGTAATCAACAAGAATTCCTATCTCCTTGTGACTCACAAGCAGCTTGACCTACACGCAATCCCTCTCGAACTTTTTCCCATCTTTCAGTACTTATTGGCCAAATTCGTCGGTCCCCGTTGAATCTCTAATTTGGAGCCTCTAATCTTTGTTGATTCTTACGTCGCTCCACACAGACATAGCTAAAGACGTACGAGCTCAATAACTATGGAAGGGCAGCTACATTCTATGCACAGCACATACACACAATGAACACCATCGTTCAACATCGAAAGCTTTCGATGTTCTTAGTTTTATATCATTGTTCACATCGACTTCTATATTCGGCAATTTTTTCTAGAAAAAACTCATAGATGTTTGTACCTTGTTTATACCTCTCTCACATTTCACACCATCTGAATCTACCTGGATGTTTCCTCTTTGTTAATTCCTAATTTACTCAGAAGCTTCCAGGTGAAATCCTTCGACACCTTAACTTCACGCTCCCTTACCTGCGCCAATTCTCTACATATTCATCAAACTCTCGTTACCCAGTCATACCCTTCGCACACCCACGCCAGGCCATGCCCGGCCAGCTCCGCGCCGTCGCAGCCAGCCCCGAGTCCGTGTCACGTTGCCAGATCCCGCGTCCCCTCCTCTCCCCCCTTCCCTTCCTCTCCTCTCTTCTCCTCCCTACTCGCCTGCTCCGCCCCTTGGCAACGCTCGCTGGCTTGCTCCGGCCCGCGCCGCGCCGCACCATGTGTTCGCAACGTACGCGCCCTCGTTTATTCATTCGCCTCCGCACTTCCTCACCTCTCCCCCCCCCGCCGCCTCCCAACACGTGTCATTTATTTTGACGTCTCATCGACTAGCCCGCGAGCCCCACTTGTGGAGCTTTTCCACATCTCACTTGTTCTCGCAGATGTCTCGGCGCGTCTCTCATTTCTTTGCCTCTCTCATCGTCGGCGTTTATTTAATCAGCCGCGTTATTCGAAGACTATTCAATCAATGACGTTTTCACGCCTTTACGAAATGTTGACTTAACTTTAATTATATCACCTAATATAACATCGTTTATCAAAGCATTAATTAATAAAATAAGACGATTTTTTAAAAATCTATTAAACAAAACTGACAACAAGAACATACCTGATAACCTTGAATTGATTTCAAAGGGATGTTTCAACATTCCTTTACAATCTTCCTGTCACAATCAACAATTCGTGAAATGTTTGAATAACTAAAGCTTTGTGTTCATGAGGATTTTCTCCCCGTATTTCACAAGTCATTCCGATTAACCAGGTCGGGCCGCAGCGCATCCATCCAAATTTCTTTGTGTCATTCCATTTTCAGAGAAATACGTCTCGCTAACAAAGGGCACAGTAGTACTTGTATTTTTTTCTCGAGCAGTGTTGAAGTCTACTACATTTCCCTATAATTATTCGATTCCCAATAATGATTCGATTATCGCAATTCATTTATTGTTAATTATTAATACAAGAATAATAAATTATTGTATTAAGCTGCTGAGAGAAAATTGTAACGTCCGAATTACTAAGTAATTATTTTTTTCATTTTTAGTGGTATAAAGTTATTATGAATATTAATTATTCCCAGCTTTTCTCTTTGTTTTATTACCTTCTTGCGACGTAAGCCCTTTCATGAATTTGAAAGTAATATTAAAATTCCTTTTTAGGTTTGTGTGACCACAAGTATTCGTAATTTATTTTCGTAAAAGCTATTTTACGGCTCAATAAGAACGGAGTATTTGTGTAGAAATATAACAAAAAATAACATGACACATTCACTGGGGTAAGTCCACTAACGCTTTTGAGATTCAGATCCAGATGTGTTAACCGAAACCAGGCACTCTCCCATGGCAATCAAAAGAAATGCCCAGGCTAAACTGAAAGGGAAAAAATACAAATAAATTCACAATATTCCGTTTGAATTTTTGAAAATTTTTCATCGAATGTAAACAATGAAATAAACAAAAAATTCTGTTACAAAAAGTCAGCTTTCAAGGGCGACTAGATTAAACAAGCGTTATGAGAAAACGAAATCTTCTTCCTGATAAGGCTGGCTAGGAAACAATATCAATAAAATAAATTTTATGTGTTCTGCTTTGGACTCCTTCAACATTCAACAATTTTTTCCAAGTATTTATTCCCATATATTCTTCTTCTCTTACACTATATCTCTCCTAATCATTTTTGACCTCTTGAAGAGTAGCTTTTTTGTATGAAAGTTACCGTTGATGTCCAGAAGTGGCTAAGTCACGAATTTGGCGGTTAAGGTTAATGAAAATTGGCACCATTAACTGAAATGGACTTGAAGTAGAATCAGTTTCGAAGCATACTTTGGATTTTAGATTGAAGTACACATAAGCCAATACTAGGTAGTTAAAGTTGTGAACCTTCCTTCTCCGTTAGTTGGTGAAAGGAGCATGGTCAGAGAAAAGAGCAGGCCTCATAGCTTGAGCCTCGCCACGTAAAATAAGGTATCAATTGAATTCAACTCGATTCCCCGTTTGGCTTCTCCAGCTAATTCGAGCTTTACACATATTCCGGTCTTAAATCGCAACACATGCGTAGAAATATAAATAACTAGGGCGCGGATTTCTATGATTTTGCATATTTTTGTCTGTTGCTTCAGGACATAGCTAAGTGAAATTTCTTGACATTAGGTTAGAATTAGATGCTATGTAGATTAATACGTTACGGTATATTTGTGCATATTTGGCCAATTTTTCTTGTCGGTGCATATTCGCGTAATTAAGGGAGCATATTGAAATATACCATTCTCACGTCTCATCAAGATTGTGGCTGTAATCATGTCCTGTTCCAAATTTATTAAGGTTTGGGCGCCAGAAACAGGTTACATGAATTACTACCAAAGTTTTTCTATCTGATTTTAACAAAATTATCTAAACATCCAGCTAGCTTGGGTCGATGGGTCCGGATACAAATACTCGCTATCGCCTCGATAGCCGATTACCTGATCTGCCAACTATACAGTATGGCGTGGAATCTGAAATGTAATAATTATGCTACCAACTAATTGAAAATTATGATTGACAAATGAAAACAAAATTCAACAATTTATTTAACTTTAAATTAAAAACAATAAATTTGATGGTCATGACCCTTTTTGAATAAATTGTCTCTTTTATACTGCAGTATTTTTTTTTTACCGTTTTTTGCATGCCAACGCTCCGTGGTCGCTTCTCACTTGGCCGTTGTTAATTCCAATTTCCGCTTCTTTCTTCGTTCTTGCGCCGCTGCTGACACGTCCAGTCCACACTGCCTCAACTATTTGTTAGTTCTTATCCGACGCTCCCCGGTTCCTAGTCTCTCCCACTGGTTATGTAAACTATTGAAGTCCAACTGCAATGTCCGAAAATCGGAACAAGTCCGCCGCGAAATCACTTCTGGTAAATTATTTTCAAAGTCCGGAAACAAACTATCACTTCTCGCACAAGAAAACTATACAAGTCTCACTTTCCCACTATATTGTCTACAACGATCTTTACGCTACGGCACCCAGAGTCAGAATGTTCTGTTTAATGCATTTTTAAACCCTTCATGGCTCGGTCGGCGTCCATCCTTCTATTATTTCAAAACACGGCGGCAACATTAGACTATCTGATCTTTTATAGCCAACCCGTGCGTCTCTTACACATCCGAGTAGCCGTGACTTCCGTCAGTCATTCGTTTTTGCACCAATTATATCTTAGGTTCTTCAGCCCTCTAGCCGGCGTCCTGACGTCATCAAGGCCCGTGAATAGTTTGTTGACCTTGCCAACCTCCGCGCCGTCGTTGCTAAGTCCATATACCGCCATATTGTATCCCCATTTATCTACCTCATGTATAGCTAACATCATTAAATAAAATCTATCATATTCTGGTATATCACAATATTTTGCATATTTTGTTAAAATTGAGAAAATGTTTCGTGTTTTCATATTTACTTGTGAGCGATCACTGATTAAAAATGGTTGTCAATTTTTTCCCTATAGGTGATAAAATACTTGTGCAAATGTAGGATATTTCTTCATATCATATTTTTTTAACTGGGCAGAAAAGTGAAAGAAGACCTACAATGTACTTCACTAAGGTGCATATTTATTTCAATTATTTCTCCCGCCAAGTAAGCTAGGTTATATTATGTTTGTACAATTTTTTTTCATTCCAAGCATGCTTCTCAATTTTATCAAGAAATGTTTATGCAGGAAATTAAATATTGTTGATTTTAATTGCATATTGAAGGGGACACTTCAGAATTTTTAGGTCATAAATGCATATTAAAGTGCATATTTAAGAATTTTCAGGTCATAAATGCATACTAAAGTGCATATTTAAGAATTTTAGATCATAAATGCATATTAAAGTGCATATTTAAGAATTTTAGATCATAAATGCATATTAAAGTGCATATTTAAGAATTTTCAGGTCATAAATGCATATTAAAGTGCATATTTAAGAATTTTAGATCATAAATGCATATTAAAGTGCATATTTAAGAATTTTCAGGTCATAAATGCATATTAAAGTGCATATTTAAGAATTTTCAGGTCATAAATGCATATTAAAGTGCATATTTAAGAATTTTAGATCATAAATGTATATTAAAGTGCATATTTAAGAATTTTCAGGTCATAAATGCATATTTTAAAAAGCATATTTTAAGATTTTTTAGGGCTTAAAAATCCGCTCCCTAAGAACATTGTTTTACGTTGTTTCGCGGTGCTGCCTGGAGTCCTCCTTTCCCGTGCCGCCGCCGCAGCCCGGCGGAGGTGCGTCTGCCGCGGGGCCGCCAAGTCGTATAATTGTCAGGGCGTCTGGCAAGAGGCGCGGCGACCACCGCGCCTTCTCTTTCGGGCGTGTCCTTCGTCGCCGTCCCTCCCGTCCCCCGTTTTTGTTGCGCTCTCCGCCTCCTTCCCTTTCTCCACTTCCCTCACACGTCGCGCCGCCTGCGCCGCCAGTTGCGGGAGAGATTCTGCGTCTCGCTCCGCAGGAACATCAGATGCATTTATAGTGCGATTTTTCCAACTGCCTCTCAAGCCCCTCTGGCCGTGATGGGATAATACACGTCATTTCGCGTCTATCTCGGTTCTGACGCTAGAGGTCGCATGATCGCAAGTACTGCTCGATGCGGTCGCGATCATGCGAAATCTAGCGGTACGACTGAGGAAGACGCGAAATACCATGACATATTCCATCGTGAAGACAGGCCTTGTGAGGCAGAAAATCGCACTATAATCTCGAATTCAGTATTGCGTAGAATGAATAGAGCGGAATATAGGCTTGTTCGGTCTGAAACAAGACGGCAGCAATTACGTTTCCGGGATCCCTTTGCCATTCATTTTTTAATTATAAATGTCATTAATATGTAGAAATACTACAAATATAATGAAATTATAATTGTATTGACACAATAAATAAATACAATTGTTTTACGTTGAACAATTTTAACAGTTCATCAGATTGTTTGGAGACTACTCAAAACGTTGGCGTCTAAAACTCCTCCAAATTGTCGGGTTAGAAAAGGGTAAAATCACAGGTTGAATATAATAAGGAAATTTTGTCATGATGAAAGGCTTTGGAGTCCCTTTAAAAATGTTCAAGCGGTACATGCCCCAGCCCTCCTTCTGGGAAATGTTTGGTGTGCACGTGAAACGTCTACAATCAATGTTAAAAATGCAGTTCACTCGTTCCAATGTTGTGGTGCACCCATCTTGTTACTACTCTCAGAAAGCAGCAGAGTTTCCTTCCCGGTTTGTTGTTTTGTGATATCTATTTTTGTTTTCCGGTTTTTCCTTTGCATAAGCAGTTTTCCCCTCTTATTATTGTCAAGTGGCGTTATTTCAAATGTCCACACTTGGTTCCATTACCAATATTTTTGCTATGCAAACCAGATTTTACCTTTTTTGTAATATTTAAGAGGGTATTGTCATATTATGAGTATGAATTTCAGATATAAAGGTAATGCATTTATTTATTTTCAATTTCATTGAATGCTATGCAAGAACGCCTTTTTACAGATCCAATTAGACGTCTCATGGCATTCTTATCACAGACATTTTCTCATTTATTCATCATCATTATGATTATTGTTTTCCTAATTAATGTCACCCCTAAAATCCATGAACGTCCCTAAAAACTAAAGTATTTTTCAGGACAGGCTTCACGGCACATCATTTCAGGGCAGGCTTCACGGCATATCTCTTGCGCGTATTGGCAACCCGACGTCTTCAACCACGCTAACTCTCTCTGCCTGACACCTCTTGGCCTATGATTATTGTTTTCCTAATTAACGTCACCCCTAAAGTCCATGAACGTCCCTAAAAACTAAAGTATTTTTCAGGGCAGGCTTCACGGCAGTCCGCTTCACGGCATATCTCTTGCGCGTATTGGCAACTCGACGTCTTCAACCACGCTAACTCTCTCTGCCCGACACCTCTTTGGCTCGGCCCGCGCCGCCAACCCCCTCGCTCCCTCCCGCTGCCCCTCCCTCTGTGCTCCGATTCGCGGCAACTGCTGCTCCACATCCTTCGCCTCGCGTCCGTCCGCACTCGCTCCGGTCGCGGTCTGCAAGGAAGATCTGAAGCACTCCCGCTCCCTTCTTTGTTTTCACACCCTATTGACTCCGACGATCTAAGGGCGAGGGTAACACCGAGAGATGTGGGGAATGGGACGAAGCGGACAAATGGAGAGCGTAACCGCAACGGGAGCGGTGCTCCAACATAAATAATATTCGCTACCTTTTTTACTCCTCGCGCGCTTGTCGACGGGTGAAAAATCATCGCAGCGCGACGAAGCGCAGGCACGTGGGTCGGCGCGGCGGGGTCGTCGCGTTGGCAAATGACGTGGGCAGCCGCCGCGACGGAGCACAGTGCGCTGTGAATGGACAGGCGCCGGTGAAAATGCATCCAATGAATGGGACACGTCGCACTTCGAATATGAGGGAGAAAAGCCGCCTTTCTATAGAGCGGATAACCGATCAATTCCACCGAGAAAGTCGCCATTCAATGGAATGCTTCGCTGAATGTTCTCTGTCCTTTTGAATGTCACGATCCATGTAAATTCTGCACGACCCAAAGGGAATCTCGGTTAAAAATGTATCTGTGGAAATTCTCGGCGTAGATGTATGCAGAGAAAAGTACTCGTACATAAATATTTAATGTGTGTTCAGGTTCTGTAAGCACACACGCATGCAGAATTTTTTAAAAAAGTTTTAATTTCTGATGGATAAAATAATTATGACTGTTGTTCAAAATATTGATAGTGGTGTGAAATCTATTTTTTTTCAAATACTTATTCGAAACGTTCAGATACTTTTAAAGTTTAATTTATTAAATTTATCGCATTCATAAAATATGTTGAAATATCCTCTATGGTCTTAAGTAAAAACCAGTTTAGGAATGTATTTTGATATAATGGATATACAAGTTAAATACATCAATAGTGGTGGTAGAAGTGATTGTGTGGTAGTACTGATGGTGGTTAGTAGTAGTGGTTGTGTTCGTAGTAGTAGTTGTGATGGTAGAAATGGTGAATTGTGGTGGTGTGGTTGGTGATAGTGATGTGGTTGAAAAAGCGAAAAAAGCGTCAAAGAAGATGAAGGCGGAAGCTATGGTAACGACGCTGGTCAATGTTAGCTCAGTGCAGACAGACCCGAGAGAACAGCATTGTTGGTGACTGCTGTAGCAAGGGCGGTGGCAGAATTATGACAGTTGCATCCATTATGAGCAGAATTATGACAGTTGCATCATTATGAGCAGCCAGCATCTGCAGTCACGCCGGAGTATGTGAATCGTTGGCAATGGTAGTGTCAGTGCCGTGAGGGAGAACGAAGAAGCTTCGGTGCTGAAGGCGAGGGACACTGAACACGGTGCGTGTGTTAGGACTAGCAAGAGCATCGGAGGCAATGTAAATGTTGAGAGCGGTGGGCGTTGGTCACGGATGTGGCGTTGGAGGCGGTAACGGGGTTGGAGACGGTGATGACGTTTGAGGCAATGGGTCGTTGTTGCCGGCATAGATGGCGGGGGCGGGGAGACCGCAATGTAACAGGGAAAGAAGAATCCTGAATTTGTTGGAGGTGGAGTGTATGGAAAAGGTTTGGTCGTTGGCGGAGGTAGCGGCGCTGGATGAGGCATGGACGTTCGAAGAAGTGGAGGCGTTGGAGGAGGTAGGGGTATTGGGAGCGATAGGGGGCAATGAGAAGGGAGGATCGTTGGAGAAGGTAGGATCATGGGAGACGGAATGGGAGTTGGAGGAAGTAGCTGCGTTGGACGAGGTAGGGGTTTTGGAAGAGGTAGAAACATTGGAGGAGGAAGGGATATTGAAAGTGGTAGGTTGAAGAAGGTATGGTGGTTGGAGGAGGTAGAGGCGTTTAAGGAAGTAGAGTCTGAAAAGGTAGGCGTGTTGGATGAGGTAGAGGTATTAGAGGAGGTAAAAGCTTTGGAAGAGGTTCGGATGTTGGATGTTGGAGATAAGAGCATTGCGGGCAGCAGGGACTTTGAGGGGGTACGATCGTTGGAGTAGGTAGGGCCTTTGGAGGACGTAGAGCCGCTAGAAGAGGTAAAAGCGTTGGAAGAGGTTAGGTCGTTGGAGGTAGAGGCATTGGGGGCAGCAGGTGCTTTGAGTAGGTAAGATCGTTGGGGAAGGTAGGGCTTTTGGAGGAGGTAGGGCGTTTGGAGAAGGTAGGGCCTTTGGAGAAGGTAGATCCTTTGGGGAGGTAGGGTCGCTAGAGGAGGTAGGGTTGTTGGAGGAGGTAGGGCGTTTGGAGAAGGCAGAGCCTTTGGAGGAGGTAGGACCGCTGGAGGAGGTAGAGGCGAATGGGGGCGTGTGGCGTGTGTGCTGGAGACGGCGCCTGCGGCGCCTGGGGAGCTGTAACTGGCAGCGTAAGACGCGCGGCGCGGGGCGCACGTCTCCGCAGCCGCCCTGCGATTGGCTGCCAACGCGGTTTATTAACCTCGGCGCCGTCCACGCGCTGGGAGGGCAGGCGAGGCGTCGATTTAAATCTGCCCCCTCGCCACATCGCTCACAGTGGTCGCATCCGCTTTTGGGCTCTGGGAAAGCCCACTACGATGAAAGGAAGCCAGCGCGTTAGATGGTATTTCCAAGTGTATCAAAATACTCGGTTGAATTGTTCTGCGTAATAAGAAAATTACTTATCCTAAAAGCACTCAGTATTTTAAAATATACTCAACATCATAATCCTATATGTACGGCCTACAGCGTAGAACACATACCAAATATTAACTCGATCTAATTCAGTGTTTTTTAGTTTTTTTTCATCAGAAACAAATATCAATGCAACTACATCATGCAAATGCATTAGGAGATTTTTAATAAGATATCCTCTTGGTAATGGGTAAGTTCCATAAAGAGTAGTATATATAACTAGTATTTATAACTAAAACTTAAGGAAAGAAGCTAGTTTTTATTCCATTATTCTTGGAGCGCTTTGTACATCGAGGAACAGAAAGAACAAATACAAATATTAAAAACAATACTTTCTTGCAACAAAAACTAGGGCTGAGAAACATCTATGTACACTAAGAATAGTATCGGTAAATATGTTTGGGACTTGTTCATCAAACGAAGAAAACTTTTCTGTTTACAAAGCACTGGCGTGCCTAACCAGGATCAATATAAATGTAACACATCCACAAACATCCTGAATTTCCACTTCTGTAACCCAAGCAGAAACAAACAGACAATGGCGTAGTTAGGGGGGACAGGGGGGACGATGCGCCCCGAGTGACACCGTTCCAGAGGTGACACCAATTACGTTATTTTAAAGTATAAATTATATAATTTAAATCATTTTCTTAAACATTTTATATATTAATAGTTAGTTTTTTTAGTTTTAGTGGTTTGAAAATTGTATTGTTGGAATTATATAATTTTTGTGGTTTAGTTAAAAATTATTTATATTAATTTAATAAGTATACATTTAAATCATAAGCATAGATTATGATTTAATAGCAATTATTCTTAATAACATATACTTTTTAAATATATTATACATAACAATCATGTGCAAATATGTTTGTATTTTTAATAAAATAATGTACAATTAATGCAGCAATAGATATTTTTATACTTAATGTACGGGGGTGACACCATTAGCTTCGCCCCAGGTGACACCAACTGAAGCTACGCCACTGCAAACAGCCCTCACACAACTTAAGGAACTGAAACTTTGGCCCACACTTCTGCCCTGCTGAGTCACTGTGCTTCGCCGCGGTCTTCCTTCCGCCCGCGCCTGCCGCCCCGCACATGACGCGGAAGTCTGCAAAACCGATTTGCTCCGCCGCCGCCGGGGGCGCCGCCGCGGATCACAAACTTTAAATTGATGTATCATTGGGGGCTTATGCGTGCGCGGGAAGTTGAAAGAGTCCGTAAAAGCGGGCGGGTGCGCGACCGCCCGGAAAGACGTCCGTCTCTAGGCTCCGAGCGCGGCACGCCGCCGCAGGATGGCCTGCGGGTGGAGGGGCTGGACGCGTCTCGGCATTTAGATACCGGGAGACGTGGCTCAGGGCGTCAACTCATGTCACTGCAGCCTCTCTGACCGGGAGGTTCTAGGTTCGAGTCCCGACGGTGGCTGGATTTTCGACACTAGCTTCACAGCGAGGTCGAGTTCAGTCGCTGTCTGGAGGAGAATTCCAGCGGCCGGCTGCTCCGATCGGTAGTTTTCCGTGGTTTCTCCGATCAACACCAGGCGAATGCCGGAGCTGTACCCTAACAAAACGAGCCTCGGACCGCGCGCGATCTTTCCTTCCTCTTTCTTGTCCAATCCTCACCCTTTACTTACACACTTACACTAACATGCACTACAATACCACACATGTCGGAGACCGGTCGGGAGCGAGCTTGTCCCGGCTGCGGCGGTGTCCCGCTGGTGGGAGATACCTGGTGGTTAGAAACTGCTCTCGACGAAATCAGGCACATGCCAGAAAGAACCGCAAGGGCTCGTTTGTAAAATATTTGGATTTTTAATGTATCTGACAGGCGTATATATAATAACAATTATAAATTATGTTAAATTTATGACCGTCTGTTAAAAATTAAATTTTCTTAGATTCTTAAAAATTAAAATCCTCAATGTTGATAAGGTGAGTCTGAGTTTCTATTTCCTATGTCTTGTATAAAATGTATATAAACTTTATGTAATTTTAATATTATTTATTGTTATTATTATTATTATTATTATTATTATTATTATTATTTAGAAAAGCATATGATGAAGCATACAAAGCCTTAATTAAACAATTTACTCGAAATTGACTGTTTATAATAAATAGATACTTTAATCAAATACAAAATTAAATTATAATTTGAAACAAACAAAAATAAGAAAAGTGTGTGTTTTTTTAAAATAGAATTCAGTTTTAATACGAAGTAATATCTAGATACATAAGAGATCGACTAACAACTGTCCTCTTCATGACCCTCAATATTCTACTCATAATGACTACAACTAACGATACTAATAAAATACGAGGGCTATTTTTTTCCAGTTCCGATAGGCTATAAAAAATACAAAATTTACATAAGATGATTTTATTACTAAAATATTTACAATGTTTTTCTTATTTTTCTACATAGCCATCATGAAGGTTAAGGCATTTGTCATAACGTGAGACAAGCTTTCCTATACCCTCTTCAAAGAAGTCCTCCCAGCGTCTTGAAGTTCGTCGTTAGCGAAGCGCTGGCCCCCCATTCATGTCTTTATTTCTCGAAAGACGTCGAAACGACGTCTCGAAAGGCGAAAGTCGCTGAGTGTTAAGTCAGGACAATATGGTGGGTGGTCAAATACTTCCCACTTGAACTGTTAGAGGAGCTGTTTTGTCACATTAACACTATGCGGACGTGCGTTATCGTGTATCAAAACCACGACGGATGAGAGCATGCCTCTTCTTTTGTCTCCGGAGGTGCCGTAGAGTCCCACAGTAAGTGTTCTTTGTGTCTGTTGTTCCCTGTTTCATGAAATCAACCAGCAGAACACCTTCTTGATCCCAAACCACTTGCCATTGTTTTCTTTTTTACCACACTTTGTTTCAATTTTTTGGGCTTGCTAGGCAATGTATATGCATCCATTGTTTCGACTGCTCTTTGGAGTCAGGGTTATCATAAACGAGCCTCAAGACGCTGTGACGTCCCACCTGAGCTCATTGGCGGCTAACTTCTTTGAAGAGGGTATAGCAAAGTTTGTCTCACGTTATGACATATGCCTGAACCTTCATGGTGACTATGTAGCAAAATAAGTAAGACATTGTAAATCTTTTAGTAATAAAATCATCTTGATATCTCAATTTTTTTATAGCCTATCGGAACTTGATAAAAAAACTAGCCCTCATATTACATAAAATAGTATTCAACAAGATATTTATGGAAATACTGGCATATCTCGTCGAAAGAAAGGACTTATCATTCAAATCTATTAACTTAATGATTGTTGAGGTCTGTGTAGAGGGCATTGAGCGTCTGTGCGCGAATTTGAGCCAAACCACACACAAGGTGTTTACAAATACACATGCAAGTTGTTAAGCATGACTGAATACGCAACTTTTTAATTTTTCTGCGTTGCATTCAGTGCACATTCTTTCTCCATACTCACTCATGATTTACTTCACTGACTTAAATCTTCTAAAAATAATGTGTGTTACTGGAATCGTGTAACATGGACATCAAACATAATGTAGTTTCGAATCTTCTGATACAGATTACGAAGCGGTCTAGGACAGACGTTTAGAAACCACGTGCATAAAATATGACTTGCAGGCAAATGATCAGTGATGTAATCAGAGAGTGCCAGCTCCATATTGTGAGATTTGAAGATCCAGGCAGACTATTATTACATGCTAGATTTGTCCAACGTAGAAAGAAACAGATGAAGATAAAGAATGGCGGTCCGTACCCCTTTTTACGGTACTGCTCCAGCATTCGCCTGGTTTTGATCGGAGAAACCACGGAAACGACCGCTTAGAATAGCCGGTCGCTAGAATTATTCTCCGTACAGGGGCTAAATTCGACCTAGCTGACAAGCTAGTGTCAAAAATCCTGTCACCATCAAGACTGACCCTAGGACCTCCTGGTCAGACTGTTGATGCCCTGAGGCACTTTTAACAGCACATTACACTTAACATTTCCCCATAACGAGATGGAAAGACAGATTCCACAGGCTACGGGCAAGTGCCAATGTTATTTATTACCATTAACAAGTTTATCCTGTCAATACTGGGAAGAAATTTAACTTATTGAATTGGGTGTATTTTTCTGCTACGCGAAATTAGTTTCACAATCATTTTGTAATATTACACGAAATCAACTTTTACATGCACAATTGGTTCTTGAAAAAGATAATCGTGAAGACAGATACATGAGATCACATTTCATTAAAATGAACATATAAATAAGAACATAAATGTATTGTACAAGAAGAAAAATGTAGCCTATTAGCAGGAAATCATTTTAATTGTGTAATATTCGAAACACACGAGTAGACAGAAATTACTTGATTAGTTTTTATTATCATCTTCCTTTACTTCTTTTTTTTCTATTAACAAACCCATGCAAGTTATTTATCATTTTATTTGATTCAACTTCTTTTTAATTCTGAGACCCTTGCAAACCTTCCACAATAAAGTATTACGTACAGTTAACAATGCCCCGTGGCAGATAAGCAACAGACAACTTCATAGAGAACTGGGAATAGAACCAATTAAAAATTACATTTCCTTACTGTCGACGAAATTCTTTTCTAACCTCCAAACTGCCCCCTGCACCAGCCACTTCAACCTTGGGAAAACCAGCATTGCCCCTGCAAGAATTAAATCTAATCTCCCAAAAGATCTGTTTCGTCCCTCATAAACTAGAGAAATAATTACCTCACCTCTCTCTGTAATTCTCGCTTTCGTCTTGCCTTCAATGTCATAAAATTAACAACAATCGCCTGGACATACCAACTGGGTATGTCCTCGCTCAAAAATAGGGGCATAATGGTGTCCTAATTTGCAGTTACTCGTACCTCCGGGCCACTAATGCAGGTGTCTACTAAATTAAATTTATAAAAGCTAACACTCACCTGTAAAGTGGCAATTCCACTAATCAGATTATTTTTTTAAAATTCAGCTACCAGTAATTTAAACCACTTAGACGTACAAGTGCATCATTATTCAATTCCTCGTATTTATTTTCGCCAACATTGAATCAGTGCCAAGAATCGTTTGTGTTGGCAGAGATTCGTAGAGCTAGCACATTGCAGAACTGACGTTGCATGCCATTCCTATTATATGTACAAACATTGCTCACAATCTTAAGACATTGCTTGTATTCAGAAGTTTGCTAGCCTGACAAGGCACTTAGGTCTAACATTTTTCAGGGAAACATGTTCATTAATTTAGCAGACAGAAGTGCAGAAAGTGAAATCACCCGAATGTGATTTTTGGATGTAAACTACCAATATATTTCCTTAGATAGTTACAAAAAAACGTTCAGAATATTTGCAGTAAACAGAAAAACGATTTTTGTCTCTCACTTTAAAAGAGCCTCTTCTTACAGTTGATGCAGTTACTGCGTATTTGAGTAATGTGAATGCTGGTTAAATCCAAGACACTACGCACCAGACATTTTTTTAATTCACATTTCTTATTATTTTTACTATTATAAATAGTACTTACAATTTAAAAAACATGGAACATTGTTATTGCTCAAGCAAATTACTACATAGATCTGAATTATGATTGTTCTATTACATTACGAATTTTTTTGTTGAATACTGTAATGATGTGCTTATGGAATGGCATTACCGATATTTGAACATTCCGAACACGTTTGCGTTTTCAACAACGCCTTAAATCGACCCACACAGCAAATAACTTTTCTTTCCTTTCAACTCTTGTGAAAAATGTAGGAACGCCTGACAGATTCAACTATATCAAAACAGCCCCAAACTCGAAACGAGAAAATTCTTCAGATGTCGGGTTGAATTCTGCGGTGCAGAACAGCCACTGGGTCGGCGACATCCAATATACGCGCATTCCAGCCACTTCCTGCTGCGCTCCTATAAAATCGACGGCCAGGCCCCAGCGGATCCTCGTGACCTCATTTGCGGTCGCGGAGGCGAAGGCAAGGCGGCAGGGCGAAGGCTGGAGCGAAGGAAGCGGGGCGGAGGCGAAGGCGGGAGCGGGGGCGGAGGCCGTGGCGAGGGCGGAGGCGGGGCGGAGGCGGGGGAGGAGGCGAAGGCGTGGGTCGGAGGCGGGGGGCGGGGCGGAGGCGGGGGGCGGGGCGGAGGCGGGGGGCGGAGGCGGGGGGCGGAGGCGGGGGGCGGAGGCGGGGGGCGGAGGCGGGGGGCGGAGGCGGGGGGCGGAGGCGGGGGGCGGAGGCGGGGGGCGGAGGCGGGGGGCGGAGGCGGGGCGGAGGCGGGGGCGGAGGCGGGGGCGGAGGCGTGAGGCGGAGGCGGGGGCGGAGACGGGGGGCGGGGCGGAGGCGGGGGCGGAGGGGGCGGAGGCGGGGGCGAAGGCGTGGGCGAGTGCGGGCAGGGGCTCGGGTGGAGGCGAAGATTGGGACGGGGGCGGAGGCTAAGGCAAAGGGGCAGGGTCGGAGGTGAAGGCGGGGGCGGGGGCGGAGGCGAGGCGGAGGCGAAAGGAGTCGCGGAGGCGGCGGCTCCAAGCGGAGATGGTGAGAGCGTTGGCGGGTGGTGCAGACTCACTAGGCAGACGATGAGCGACAGAGGGAGAATGAGGGAGTTCAGATCCCCATCCGCCGTAATCTACGAATCTCGTGCATTACTAATTTCCAATGAGCGCAGAAATTGAAAAAAAAACTAAGGAACCTCGGCTTATTGGAGTGGTGAATGTGGTTTCGTTAGTAACTCAGGAACTGAGAAAAAATCCAAAAAACATTGAAATATTTTGACTAAATAATGTAAATATTAGATAGTGTTATTCCGTCTGTTATGTTTGTGCGGGTGTCCAATGAATTGTTCATCAATGAGATATCACGGTTCCGATGAAGAGATTTCCTCCATAATTAAATATTTGCTATTTACCTATTGTACTAGGGGAAAAATTGTTTATATTCGTGGTATGTGAACTATTTTATTGCGAGTGTATACTGTACTATGTTATTGAAGTATTCGTGAAGATTGCTTTCTGTAAAATATATTTAATTAATTGTAGTGTAATACGGCAGTATTTGATTTGTTTTTCTTGAGCAGTGTTTATGCTGGATGCAGTGTTTATGTGCTTTGTTTATGCTGGACCAATCTTGAAAACTCCATTTTACAAGATAATGTTCAGCAGCATAATTGTTGATACAGACATCTAGTAATAAAACTTCCCACTTAATATTCATGGCTACGTCATTTCACAGTTGAAAACGCTAGTAGAACGAATTTTAATTTTGACGTAAAAATGACGTAATTAAATTATACCAAGGTCGTTCGCAACTCATGAAGATAAAAATTTATGACCATTTCATAACTGTTTGCTTAATGCATAGTGGCACGTATAAGTAACTCCATCAGACCAATCTTGAATGATTTAAAGTGAAATGATAACTTGGAAGAAAATTATCTCCGTAGTTGAATTAAATTGAATTGCCTTAATTTACGTCGCGAGACTCGGGCCGTGAGGCCTGCTCTTCCGTCTGACCACGCAAATTTCGCTACGCTCCTTTCACCAACTAGCGGAGAAAGAAGGTATTCCATGGGCGACGAAACAGGCGATTTTAAATTTTGCTGAAAGGCGTCATTTAGGCTTGAGGATCTTTTACAAGCAGTAAATCTACCAACATGGGACAGCCGGCTTTACTTCCCCTCCGAAGGAAGGCGTATGAAGAATTATTTCGCTCCTAAATCCATGTCTTCGAACGGGTTTGAACCCGCGAACTTGGCTGTAACAGTCCGATACGCTAACCGTTACACCATCGCCGCCACAAAGGGTGGTGACTGGTAGCAGAAACAACGAAGATGACGCCGCAAAGGAAGAAACGGCAGTCGAGCGACAGCAACAGTAGCTGTGGCAAGGGCGATGCCGAGCGTCCCGGGTGCAACAAAAAAATACCGGGCAGTCCCCGCGCCGGGCGACTTTGTTGCCATGGCTACAAAACATCTGCCGACTTCAAAGCGGAGGTTTATCCTAACGACGGCGATCCAAATTGCAAAGCGGCGGCTCGGCGTAATGAACACAATGGCGGTTATGGCGCTATTTACGACGCGATTAATTACGTTAATACGCAAGAATTGACTTAATGGCGCCCAAACATTTCTTTGGGCGGTTGGCGACCCTGCGGGCGGGCCGAGAGAGCGCCGGGAGCGAAGGAAAAGCGGAAGCGAAGCGGGAAGGAAAAGACGGGGCACCAGACGCTCTTTTTTTTTTTTTTTTCTTCAAGCACGCTGAGAGCTGTCCGCGAAGCGTTTGCAGTTTTTTTTTCTCCTCCGTCGCTCGCTTGCTAATTATCCACGTCTTCTTGCGGGGGGGCTCGGTACTGCGCCCCGCTGGCACAAGACGAATGGCGGCGCCTGCATCAATCACAGAACTAAGTCCCGCGGCGACGCTCGCGCTCCTGGCGGCAGCCCCACGCAACAGCCGAGGGGGAATGGACGGCGGAAGCACGTGACGGGTTGCGTGAGGCGGCTCTCTGCGAGCGGACTCGCTTGTGGAAGGATGAACGCCAAATGGAAGAACCTGTGTATGTTGTACATTTGAGTTGTATGTGTACCGTTTACGCAGTAGAGAGAAAGTTATGTAATCATTAGCGAAAAAACTGAGGATTTTCGGCAGAAAAGCTCTTGTTACAGGGCTCTGGTAACGAAAAAGTGGATAAATCCGGTTGCTAAATTTAGAAGAGAAAATTCCTCTAACACGTAGTGTAGCCACAAAGTGAGTCCTTCATACCGAAAAACTGAATGACGGCAAAACGTCTGTCTCTCCGTCCGACTGTCTATCTATCCGTCCTTCCGTTTATCCGTCCGTCTGTGCGTCTGTCAACAACGCTAGCGGCTAAACCGTTAGGCCGATTTTCTCCAAAATTGATATTCCCCAATCTGTCTGGCTGATGGAGTGGCTCCTTGAACTTGAAACCAATATTTTAATTTTGGATAGTACTTTACTGGAATGCTCGTCTCATGTGCGTTGAAATCCTTATTTTTCGAAAATTGCAAAAGTTCAAATTTTTTTCGGGGTCTCCCTACAACGAAAATATTAAAGATAGAGATTTTTCCTTTATGAAATATGTTCCTTAAAGATAGATTTTGAAATAAGGTGATGTACAATTTTTCGAGAAATTGAGTACTTTTCACGTAATTCTGGAAGAAATTACGGGTGACAAAGTATGTGTTGTTTTAGCACCGCTAGCTGTTTTTGTTTTGTTTTCTTTTGCTGTCAAAGTAATGCCCTCTGAGCAATTACCGTAAGTAATATCACGAGAAGTGCTGTGTTAGCCGGTAAATTCACGACTGACGTAGCAAGGAGTGAATTTACCGGCTAGTACAGCACTTCGAGTGATATTTAGTGTGACTATTTCACGAAGAAACACATTACATGATTTGAAAGGATAATTTAAATCACAGGAATAACGAAAAAGGGAAATATTACTCAAAATTACAACCGAAAAATGAAAACCTTTCATTCAGCTCCGACTTATCACTGCCTCCTGGAATAACTTATAATCAAGTAACATTTGAATAACAGTTTAATGCAGAAAATGATTTCAAATATGTTTCAATTTTATGGTGATAAAACTTTCGAAAAAAATTGTAACAAGGTTACTTAAAAGAACATTTATTAAAAGCACAATCATTAATGTTGTAGGAAGTTGTTTTCCAAGTCTTGGCCTTCCGTGGAAGTATTTGAAATGGAAGATGTACAAGATGAATTAGCAGCGGAATTCGTCGATTTCGAATGGATTGAACACAAGTGTGCACTCATTAAAGTATTTTCCTGAATAATTTTTATATAACGTTACACATTGTTTTGATAGCATATTTGACAATATGTATTTTGATAGTATTCTTTGTACTCTTCACCATCTAATCTTCATGTATTAATTACCTAAAATATGTGTAAATTCCTCATTTGTAGTTTGTGCTGTCTATTTGTATTTTCTTTCTTCACAAAATTCTTGAAATTGCTTCCACACGCTTTCTCTGTTCCTATCGCTGTTTTTCGGCACTGAATTTTTAATAATAGATTCTAATTCAGAGTTTTAAACATGAACAAAACGACACATTTCAAAATTATATAATCACAAAGCTATTTTGGAGCTGAAACAATTGCTATCGTTATCTTAAAAAGGTAATCAAGGTTTTTACAGCGATAAAAAGGTAAACAAACTGATGGCGATAAACCAAGGCCGTCTAGAGGAGTATATTAGAAGGCCTGAGCCAATGTGAATGTCACGTGATCTGACGTCACAATCGGTGGCTGAAATATTTTTCGTTTTCGCATATGCTCTTGTCAACGAGCTAGAATATTTTAGCTAATTATTCCTTGTAGAATAAGTTTCCATGCGAATGGATGTTTTTAATAATTCAGTAATAATTGCATGCTCGGTTTTCTGCAAAAGAAAAAAAAAGAATTCCTTCGTCCATTATCTTCAAGTAAGCAAGGTATGTCTACTTCTAATATTGAGAAATGTAAGTATGTGGTGCAATTATCAATTATTTTATGTAATACATGTTGTAATATGTTTTGTTGCTTGCACTTGGATTCTGGTTATACTATTATACCCTGCATGTTTTTCAGTGAATCCTTGAAAACTATCCTTCAAGGAAGGCATTTTGAAAATTAGGCAGAAGAGATACGTGACAAAATGTCAAGCAAGTGAAGTGTGCTGTGCTGTTGATCGAATTATGATGGATCGACGAAACGTGTTTCAACTTTGAAATTTCCAAACAATCCTGCTCTGTGACATAAGTGGATGAAAACATAAATAGGAAAGATTTTGTTCCCTCAAATAACTTGTGTGTATATGTAAAACACTTCGACTCAAATTTATTCTCTACCAGAACTAGGCTGTAAGAAGAGATGGTGTCGAAATATTTACTAAAGGAACGTATCCGACGTGAAAGATGCATATCCTTCTATCTCAGTGAATAGCCTCACTTCTTGACGAATACTCGACGAATACTCACCAAGTGTTTCAGATACAGATATCTGAAAATTTTGAAATTAAGTTCCTGGAGCATGAAAATCAAAGAACTTTATTGAAGGGCTTTTTATGAGAGACAGCTCCGATTAATGGAAAACAGTTTTGAGTTGTGGACAAATTCTGCTCACATTAATAGAACATAGTACATTGCGTATGTCAAACATTTTATTAAATAAACTCTATACATTAGGAATGTTCAGTAATAAATATAATGGTTTCAAGAATGCAAGACACAAGGTCATAAAAGTGAGTGCAAAATAGGAAGACATTAAAGTCAATTTGAAGCGTCTAAAACAATTTTAATGTATTTCCAATGTGATTTGTGTCTTTTGAATAATCTCATAAAGTCTTACATAATCTGCTAGAGTACCTTCTGAATAAAATATTGCTTTCCATCCTTCCTCTTCTTATTTTTGAGCAGCTTGGATTTTATTAACCTACCTGTGAATATTTTAATGTTCCTTACAATATTAACAGATATAAATAATTACTAATACGGCCATCAGAGAAATATCTGATAAATTCATGCTGTACTACTAACTTCCATATTAAATTAAAGTAGACAACTTGAAAGAAATAGAGCAGGAAAAATATAAATAGAATTATCATGAAGGTACTTAGTTTCTTATGAGTATCAAATATGGCAGCAAAATTGTTTTATGAATTATACAAAATTTTATATTATAAATAAGGTAGTACGAAAAAAAATTTTAAGCCTTCTTAATATGTTAATTTACGTGTACAAAAATTGTACAATATCGGAATGCCTTAATACAAATAACTCTAAAATAAATTCCAAGAGCGTCAAGAAGGCTTAATGTTTCTGCGTGTTATTTTAAACAAGTATGGGTTTCCGTGCGATTTTAAGAACTAGATCTTTGTTTATAACGTGGACAGCATGTATTTCCTGCCAGCCACCCTTTGTGACCTCATTCGGCGGAGGAGCAGGCCTTCTATTCTAGACGGCCTTGGATAAACATATGGGATTGGTTTAATTTGAATATATCCTTGCTTAGCATTGGCTACTTACGATGCGGACAGACGTGAGTGAAATAGTCAATATAATAAATTTGTTATATTTGAATTTTATGAAATATGAATCGAAGTCTGTAGAAGAAATCAGGACTAAGGAAGCACCGACTTGAAAAATAGTATGTTTGCGTTTTAATTACTTCTATTTTTACAGTTATATCCCAAACATAATATAGCCATTAGTGAATATTATTCTAACCACTAATACAATTTAACTACAGTTAATAGAGGAAAAAGAGAACAATATAAAGAAAAATATTGAAATAATATTTGATACAAACAACACGTTGATTCATTAAAACAACAGTTCTATTAGCTACACCAGGCCACCACACATGTTTTGACGGCAAAAAACATAGCAGCCCTAGTTCTGCGTTTATTCTAATTAGCTGGGTGGCACCCATAGTGACCTCACAAACCTCATTACATCTGAACGGCAATAAATTTCAAACAGTGCTTATTATTTAGATAACCAGACAAGCAAGTGGAAAAAACATGCTAATATGAAAAAAATAATACTCTATCATCAATGATGATATGCTATTTCCATATTTGTATTAATCAGCAGCTAGAGCTAAATACGCTCTCATGCAAATTCATAATCAGTCAAGGAGAGAAGTAAATTTGAGATCAATTTATTAAAAGTACAATTGTTGGGAAGAAATAATTAACATGACACTAAATCTTTCCAAGTTATACATGCAAAGACCTACTGTGTATAAGTTCAGGCGGCTTGTAAGTCCTCAGAGACGGTTTCACTTTATTGAGTGGAAATACAACTATTGCACATTTCGATTCCACATTCCACTTTACTGAAAAATGACAAATATTATCAGTATAGTTATTTACATTCAGAAAATCGCCAACATTCTACAAAACAAACTATTAAGTAAAAAATGTTACAAATGAATTGGAGTAAAACTACGTCAAAGTCTTTATCTTCTAGTGGTTAAGAAAAACGACAATTCAGGAATCACACATGCTCAAAAAACGCCTTGAATTTTTGTATCCACACCTCAATTAGGTTTATCAATATTTTGTCTCTTGTTTATTTACTTTTTGAATTTTGACATTACGCATTTACACATACTTACGTTATTGATATATATTTATAGAACATATACTTTACTATTATAATAATTTAATTTTTTGTAACTATAATTTAATTAATATTTTCACAAAGTTAATAAAACTTTCTGGAAACGAGAAAATATAAAACAATGTATAATGAACAAATTTCTTTGAAAAATCAAATTCTATAAGCATTGTCACGCTCCGAGAACTCATAAAATTAAACAACACTTCATTAACAACATTTACGGCTCTCAGGGAAACACGTCATTCTCATTTCTGAAGAGTTACAGTTCTGCATTATATGCATCCGAGTTTTCACGCTACTTGCGGCACTTGCTTAATGCTTAGGTGTGAACGAAGGTGTCGCTTTATAAATTTCGTTCAAGTAAATCTCTCTGTAAAACGACAAGCATCCATTAGGGGTGGTTTTCGCGGCGAGAGAGTTGGCAACAGTTACCCAAAAGGTTTCAGAAAGGGCTCAAAACGAGACGCGCATTTCGGGTGTTAATGAAAGCACCTTGTAGCGTCAAAGCGGCCCCTCTGCGGCGCGGCGCGGCAACGTGTAGGCAGCCGAGGTGGAACCGGAACAGAACGAGGAAAGGGGGGGGCAGCGACAGAGCACGGCCGTTTGGGCCGACGCGGGCAACCAGCGGCGAAGCAATTCGGAGAGGGAGGAGAAGAAAATGAAGGAAGAAGGAAGGAAACCGAGAGGAAAACGGATGTTGGGCGCGAAGAGAAAGAAAATAAGCCGACGCGGGCAACGAGCGACGAAGCAATTCGGAAAGGCGCGACGGAGCAGGCGGGAGAGGGAGGATAAGAAAATGAAGAAAGTAGGAAGGAAACCGGGAGGAAAATGGATGTTGGACGCAAAGAGAAAGAAAATGAGTTTCAGCGTCGAAGTAGACGTTGATGTAATTAAACGTGTTCGAGTGTGGAGTGTGTGCGACATGGATACGCACTCGAAGATACTTGGGTGAAAGTGGACAGCAGGTTGAAAATAGGATACATCGTGCGGATGTTGAAAGCCAGTTTGCACAGGGATGACTAATAAGCGAGCAAAGGGGGGATGGTGAGTAAACAAGAGTAAGCGAGTGAGGGCAGGGCGAAGTAGAGTCACGAAGACGAGCAAGGGAAGTGTGAACAAATGAGGCCAGAACGAATAAGTGAGGTCAGGGCGGTCAGGTGGGGGCAGGAAGAGTGAATGAGAGACTTGGGGAGTGAACGAGGATGGGGAATGTGAGAAGTAAATAAGGAAAAGTGAATCAAAGAGGACTGATTGGGCGAGTGAGTGAATGAAAAAGAGCGGAGTAGGCGGGTGAGGATGAGTAATTGAATGAGCGAATGAGTAAACTTAAGTGAAGGAGGGTGAGTGATGACTGCTGAGGGTAGGTGAGGTCAGGCGAAAGCGAGTGAATGAAGACTGAGTGAATGAAAAAGTGAGGGCGAGTAGCCAAGTGACAATGAATAATTGAATGAGACAGCGAGTGAGTAAACTTTAAGTGAAGGAGGGTGAGGACTGATGAGGGTGGGTGAGGGCAAGCGAAAGCGAGTGAATGAGAACTGAGTGGACGAGAGAGGGAATGAAAAAGTGAGAGCGAGTGGGCGGGTGAGGATGAGTAATGGAACGAAGAAGAGCAACTGAGCAGAGTAAGTGAAGAAGAGCGAGTGAGGACTGGTGAGGTCGGGTGAGGACAGGCGAGAAGCGAGTGAACGGATGAATAAGGGTAAGCCTGTGAGAACGGACGGGAAATTGAGAGCGAAGAGAACTTAGCAGGCAGCGAGTGCGTGCGTGTGAGGCAGGTCGAAGAGGGAGAGCAAGGTGGCGGAAGGAGGTGGCGGGGGCGGGAGGGGGCGGGAGGGGGGCGGAGGGCCAAGGCGAAGGCGGTGGAGGCGGAAGGGGAGGAACTGGAGCGAGGCCGAGGCGGCCGCTGCGCCGGCGCGCGTCTGATGTTTCAAAGTCGCGCGTCGCATCGCGGCCCGCCCTGACTCGCGCCTCCGCTTAATTGGCGCGGCGGCGGCGGCGGCGGCGGCAGGTGCGGGCGCCTCCCCTGGACCCTCCGAGTAGAGACACCTCCGAGGCGGGCGGGCCAGGTGTTTATTTGGCAACGTTTGGGCGAGGGAAATCGCTTTCACACCGCACAGCATTCAATACTGGCCCTTCCACCGCACGAAATACGACTTTGCTTGCGCTTCCACGGAACTCACCAACTGACATTTTTCCTTTTTTTTTTTTTTTTTTTTTTTTTTTTTTTTTTTTTTTTGTGTTATTTAAGGTCGCGTAAACAGCTAGGTCGTTAGCGACCACTATTGGGTTTAACGTTATGGTACTGTGAAGATGACATGATATGGTGATGATAGGAGCTGAAAGGACGAACACATACAACCACTATGGCACTAGTGCTTTTGCGATCTCGGCCACCGGAAATCGGCATGTACTGACTGTGTGTCCGTTTTATAACATTATAGTACGAGTATTTGTATTTCTTTTCAAAGTGTATCAAGTTGGATTGTATTCTTTCGAAAAGTCGATACACTCAATCGGTCCTAACTCTTCATGAGTTATCGCACCAAAGATGATGATTTTTCGAAAAATTCTAATAACACTCTTGACCTTCAGAAAACACAATCCCTATAAATTGTTCGGAATAATTTATTAAAATTAGAAACTTATAATACTACCAAGACCGACGGTCCTCCGCATTCCATCCGACGCTCGCCTTAGCGCAAAATTGAACCAAATAGTATACGCCTATGTCTGTTTAAAATGTGTGTTTGTAAAATATCTGTTTGCGATATTCCACATCATGACGTGCAGGAAACACAACGCGGCAAAGACGACGTTAGCATCGGTTACTAGTGGTCAGTCCTCGTCATAACCTAATGTTCAATAACGTATGTCAATTGAAATAGACATCAGTGTATGCAGAACGTACGAGAATATTTGAATCTATTGATGACGTCAAAAGAGGATTCTCGAAATGATGTGTAAGAAAGAATAATTTTAAGAATAAATGAACTTGACTGATTGAGTCTCCGGACGAGTCAACTACTAAGGTCACAATTCCCGTAAGTATAATGCATGTTTTATTGCTGTACGTGGCGGTGATCGCTATATGTCGAGATCCGTTACCTGTCGCTTGCGAGTTTTTCCCAACAAGGTATCTCCCCACCATCGAGGCACCGCTGCAGACGGGACACGATATAAGCTCACGACTATCTCCCGGCATATTTGGTAGTGTAGCACATGAGAATGTATGGGTGAAGATAAGACAGAAACTGCACTGAAATATCGCGCGGGGTCCGTGACCTGGGTATTGCGTCGGCATTCGCTTTATGTCGATTGGAAAAAACACGGAAAACTACCGTTCAGAGCAGCCAGCCACTAGAATTGTCCTCCAGTCAACGACTGAACTCGATCTAGCTAAGTAGTGCAGAAAATCCTGCCTCCGTCGGGACTCGAACCCACGGTCAGAGGCACTTCAGTCACATCAACTGGTGCCCTGAGCCACTTAAGCTTGTATATATTACTACTACATAAGGGTTCCTATCTTTAAATCATGCATATACGAACTACATTCGTATTTAGCTATTTTTTGACATTTTGTTTCCGAAGGAACTAATTTTCATTTCCGTCCTTTTACAAAAAATATATTGAGGATCTCAAAAAATACATGTATGTGAAATAAAAATTTTCCTGCAAGGCCGTTTTTATCAGTGCAGTAAGAAATGATGAAAATTAAATACTATAGCTTTCAAATGATTTTATTTTCAGTCATTAGAATATGTCATGAGACTCATTCAAGTGAAGGTAATCTTTTCTTAAGGATTTATTTATTTTTAGAGGACGAAATGGAAAAGTCCTTGAGTTCTTACGCGCAGCTTCTATGGAATACGTAGAAAATGCCCTGGCTTTGGGCCAAAATATTTCGTTTCAGCATATCGGGCGCTGAGTTGACTGATTAAAAGGATTCACAATTTCAAGTAACTCTTTAATATACGATATATTGCAAATATAAATAAGATTTTTTTTAAATTTTGTGTTTATTGAATTGTGCTTATAGCAATAACATTTTTAAAATTCCAAAACATCACTAATTATCATGTTTTCAACAAATTGTGAGTAATCAGAAAGAAAGTTTCGTAATAATGAAAAATTCATGTAATTCGAAGAAAAACTAAAATTTTACCCAGCAAAAAATGAAATTGTTTTCTCTAATATTTACCTTTGTAATCAACACTGGATCAATTCTGAAAAATCATATATATATTTTTTCTGGGCAAAGTAACTTCGCACTCCTATTGCATTGCTGAGATTAGTTTTGTTTTGCATAAAATATAAGTTTCCCTACCTGTATTATTAGTGCTGAAAGAATAAAAAACACTATCCAAATAACTGAACATGTTCACAAAGAGGAGACAAATTGAAATTTTCCGCAACTGTCGAGTTTTAACTTCGAAATTTCCAGAATTTATCGAATGCAATGCGGGCGGCCTTGCTCTTCAGCGATTGTTCAAAGTAGTCCGACGTAACCGGTCGTGTTCCTCGGAAAAATAGTTGTGTGAAAATTCCGTATCAACTGAGTATTTGCATTGCATTAACCTTAAAAGACGCACGGCAAAGAGACGACAGACAATGGATGTTTGGATTGCTTGCAATACATGTAGTCTGTCCGTACTTGGCGCGACAGCCCGTGAACGGGCCCGAGCCTATCAGCAGCGTCCCGGCCTTGCGGCCGTGGGTTAAGGGGTACGTCTGGTTAGCACGAAGACATACTCATGCTTTATTCTGGGCTTCTCAACCTGAGAAGTGACTAATCTCATCGTCACACAGCAACATGTACTGGAACATTGCAAGGAAAACGCACATTATAATCTTGCCCGACCGGGAATCGAACCCGGGGTCGTGTCAAGCGAGCACGCTGACCAATGAGCTAAACAGCAAGGGCGCAATACACATAGTACTCCGGCGGAATTAGCATTGATTAGGCAAAATGCCGAATAACATCTACGAGAATGGGAGGTGAATGTTGTCAGTTGAGCCAATTTTAAAAAGAACTACTTAAAACAGTAAAAAAAATATGTTGTGCGCATAATTGAAATATATCACTCAAATAAACCACTGCCCCTAATTCCAACCAAGTCATCAGTCCATTCCCTGATACTATCCAGTACAAACATTAATCACCAATAAATCTCACCTGTAAATGAATCATCCATTTGAAGGCCACATAAGCCTGTCTTCCCTGCCAACCTGTAAACTTCCAGCCAAATGTGAATATTTCTGAGGCCTTTTCCCAACCTTCCCTTCACGCCACCCTCGATCTCAGCGTTGCAGCTCAGACAACCACACGCGAGGCAAAGGTTTGACACCGCGCAGAATTTATGCGCGTTGCAAGCGCCGTTCCACGCGGAGGGCGAAAGAGGGCGGAGGGGAAGTCAGTGGGACGGAAGAGGGGGATTGTGGGAGTCACAGGAGTGTAGGGCGTTGCAAAGGATCTTTGAGACATATAGAGTGGGTGAAGGAAGAGAGAGAGGGGTGGTGACGGGGAGTGGCAAAGAAGAGATGATGGGGCGGCTGTGACACGGGAGAGAGAGGATGGCAGGTACCGTAGGGAAAGCGGGAAGGAAGGGATGGCATGGTGGAGGGGGCAGGGGGCGGAGGGGGCGTTGAGGGCGGGGTCGGAGGGGGCGTGTGGGGGACGGAGGGGGCGAGTGGGGGAAGGAGGGAGCGTTGAGGGCGGGGGCAGAGGGGCCGGTGGAGGGCGGTGGAAGGCGGTGGGGGCGGGGCGGCGGGCGGCGGGGCGATGGGGACGGCGGGGGCGGCAGGGGTGGCGGGGGCGGCGGGGCGCCCGGGGGGGCGGGGGGGCGACGGAAGGCGACGGAAGGCGGCGGGGGCGGTGGATGGCGCCGGGGGTGGTGGAAAACGGTGGGGGCGCCGTGGGGCGAGGGCGGCGGGAGTGGCGGGGACGGCAGGGCGGCGTGGACGGCGGGGGTGGCGGAGGCGGACGGGTCGGCGGGGGCGGCGGGGCGCCAAGAACTGCGGGGCGAGACGTGGGCGGCGGGGCGGCGGGGCGGCGGGGCGGCGGGGCGGCGGGGCGGCGGGGCGGCGGGGCGGCGGGGCGGCGGGGCGGCGGGGCGGCGGGGCGGCGAGGCGGCGAGGCGGCAATGATGACAGAGATGGTGGGGCGGTGAGGAAGCGGGCTGGTGAGTGTTGTGGAGTGGCTTGCGGGGCCCAAATCCTACCAACGAGCGGTGAGTTCCCGTGAAAGGAAGTGATATGTTAAGTGAGAATTTATCGACCATAAATATCCTTACCTGCGTGGTAGTCCAACGAGATATACGCCGGCGGTCGCTTCATCCACTAAATTGATTCTCTGCTAAAAATAATTCCCGCAGATCCTCCTCTTCGGGGCTCTTGGCTTTCTTCGCAAGGACTTCCACGATCTAAGAGGACGTGATTCAATTTCGCAGGCATCCTTGTTTTCGACATTCTAGCATTTTTTTCTTACTATTTTTCCATGGATTCGCATCATATTCTCGAACGTACAGGTAAACACGATTTATGAAGATGTGGCATTATGAGGAGTTTATAAGAATCCCATCAGTTATTGTTTCCTTTAGGCAGACGAGCAATTCTTTGGGCCACTTACCATAATATGGCATTCTGATGTGAGATTGAAAACCTGCGCACTATTCGTCTATACTCCAAACTTATGAAGAGGTCTAGAAAAACGTGTTCAGTACGCTATCAATCACTATTAAAATGCCTCTACATATTAGTGGCGTTCAACAGCAAAACTGCAGCTGAACAAAACCATAGAAAATGTTTTCCCAAAGAGTAGACTGCTTACTCAAGAACAACAAGTAAAATACTGTCGTTTAACACTGCACTAAATCATGTTTTAACACAAACCTTTTCTCACAAATATGGCAAAAACATAGAAAAATATGTAAAAGTATAGAATAGTAAACATGAATAGTAAATTGAAATTCTTTTGTAAGGCTGTCACTTGGAATTATGTAAAAGTTCAAGAAGAACCAAAAAGATTTCGGACAGTCATAAAATTAACAACTTTTAACATTCGAAACGTCGCCGTAATAAAAGTTGTTAATTTTATGACTGTCCGAAATCTTTTTGGATCTTCTTGAACTTTTACATGAATAGTAAATATTTCAAAGTAGACGTCTTCCTCGTAGCTTTGTTGTCGCATTCTCTCCGCTGTCGTAAGGACTAACGCACTGAGTATAAGAATTAATCCGGTACGGGCAGTATGAGAATAGGCCAAATAACACATTATATTTTCATGTTCAGTCAAAACTGAAACTTTAATTGTTTTTGGATTTTTTCGAAGTTTCTGAGTATCTTACGAAATGACAGACACCTCTCGCACGGGCGGAGGCTGCACAATTTTCTTTCAATTTGTTTCTCTCATTGGAAATTACTAATAAAGGTCATACACGCAGTGAGATTTTAGGTAAAAACCCAAAATGTAAAATTTAAAATGTTTAAAGTACATTAATACACATGAATTTATTATTATTTGTAGTAAAAACATTGTTTTCACCGATCAAGTCAGTCGTCATTTTTACGAATTTGTTTGTCGGTTTTATCGATTTATAGGTTATTCGACCAGTCTTTTGATTGTATGTGGATGATACACAAATACAGAAAGGGATGAAAGTCTTAATGGAATGTTATAAAAAAAGGCACTATCAATATTCAAGAACAATGTGCGAGGGATGAATTCACTGACAAACCCCGAAAACCGTAGACCAATGGGATAACGTTTTTGTAAGCGACTCGAGAACACTCGATTGCGCTTCGAGTTACCAAGCCAATTTATTAGAGGCCAGGAAGCAATCGATTCTAAACCTCGTTGGCGGAATGCGCTTTGGCTCTCGTATTTTCCAGTTGGCTCGCGCACGCGCTTCATATCTGTCAGGGCCCCGTAACTGCCCCAATTAGCGCCAAGCGAGCGTTAGACCTACAAACACACTCGAAACAGAATCAATACCGCGGTGTAACAATGTCGGGGGAAAACGATAAAACAGCCGCAACTTTCAGACTTCTCTTTCAATTAATATTTTCTTTTTCAATCGAGACGTTCAATATTGAAATATCGTTATTTTAAATATTCAGTTTACTCCCTCAACCTAATTAGCTAAAAAGGTTGGATTCAATGATTCTTTATAAAAGTTTTCGCACCTGAACTCGAGAACTTTTTTCTTAACCTCGTCAGGAATTCTAAATTAGCAAAGGGAGAGGTGTCTTTGCATAACTGATTGGTTCAGGGATGGCGATGTGAGAAGATTTAGATATCTGATTCGATATCGTTAATTATGTTTCCAGTTCTTTGAATCGAAATTTTAAATACACTGCAAATTCAAGAGATTTGAGTTATCTTCGTTTGAGACAGACCCTGCAACAGACCTAATTATTTTCCCTCCTTGATATTATGAACAAATATCGGAGTGATTATGTATTAAAACGCAGATTTTAAAAGCGATAAACGAGGTCATCTCAATCATAATATACAATTAAAGAGTTTTAAACAAAAAATATCATTGCTTCATGTATGATAACTTTTTAATTATAGTAATTAACGAAACGAGTGTATAAAGAGGGGCATAATTGCATGAGTGGTATGTTCAAGAAAACGAGCGACGATAGGAGCGAGTTTTCTTGTATACCGTGAGTGCAATTATATTCTTTTATACACATGTTACGTTCCAATTTTTTTCGTTTCCATTTAAGAATGATTTAAACTTTGAGAAATTCAAGCACATCTTTACCATTCGAGGCATACATTTGGTGACGTTCAATTGCTTCTGAAAAAGATATTTTAGTAGGCCTTGCAATATTTATTTGCAAGATTATTTGCAAATGGGGTTGAACCAGGGTTTAGGGTGGCACGGTTCCTTTGGTTCCTTTTGTGATTCACTTACTCTCGTGAATCACCCGCCACGGTTCACTTACGGTTCACTTCAGAGCTGGCGAAAAATTATGTTGGCTAGCTTGACTAGCTTTGACGGGTCAAAGCATTAATATACACGAAATGACCATGCGTCAAAGCCACATTTCAAATTTACGAACAATTTCTTCTTCATCATGACACTTTTAAAACATCACTTCACATTGAAAATTACACTTCACAATACTTTTTTAAAAATAAAATAAAATTGTTTCTATGGTGCTTTGCTTGCTGCTTGAACTCTAATATTAGTATAGATATGGTTTTAGATTTTAAAAAGTCTTCTCGTAATATCGCATTTAGTTGTTGCTATAACAACATAATTATTTACATATCTCTTGAATGCGATTCAATTACGCGAAGCATTTGTGGTCGTATGATTTAGTGTTTTTTCGTATTTCATTAGACATCTTTTAATAGATTTTGTGTGTCTACCGTGATGGAAGGTGTAAATGCAGGAATTATTTACGATTTCTTTAACATATTATGTAGTATTTGCTTTAAAAATAGACGAGTTGCTTTTTAGTATTAAAATGGAGGATTTGAGAGGTGATAGTCTCCCAATAATAAACGTCTAAGTAGCATGTGTTTGTGAAATAGAATTGATTTTAAATATTTATATTTATTTTATTAGCATATTGAACTTCACAAGTTATTTTTTTATTTCTTATTAATTTTTTAAGCTTCAGTTCGTAAAAATTACGTAACAAGCAGATTTGGTGCTACTCATTGACGTTTTTCTTTTTATAAGGGTGTAATTCGTGCCGAGACACTACACTAATTTTCAGTATTACTATTGTAATAGTAATACTATTAAAATTGTATAATTTCAACGAATATGTGAGTTGATTTTTTTTCTTTTAAAATATCTATTTCTTTAACATATTACGTAGAATTGGTTTAAAAAGCAGACGAGTTGGTTTATTAGTATTAAAATGGCGGGTTTGGGGGCGATAGCCCCCAATAACAAAAGGTTAAAAGTAGCATGTGTTTGTAAAATAGAATTTATTTTAAATATTTCTATTTATAGTGTTAACATAACGAAGTTTACTGTCTCGACACGTTTTGAAGAGTTAAAATGGGGGGTTTATAAATATATTAAATAACATATATAATATATTAAATAACAAAAGTTTAAGTAGTATGAGTTTGTGAAATAGAATTTATTTTAAATAATTATATTTATTGCGTTAACATCATACTTTTCTTAAGCTCTTATTGTTATTTAACACCCATTAATTAATTTTAAATCGCATTAAGAAGTGAGTTATTACTATTTGTTTGTAAAATTTTAAAAGTACATTTTTTGTTCCAGATTTTACAAGATGTTCTCCATTTGTTATTGTTATTTGTTTGCATGTTTGTTAAAATTGAATTGTTATGTCTTTTACAAGATTTTATTTTTAAAAAATTAAAATAAATCTATAATAATTCCAACGAATACGTGAGTTATACATTTTCTATTTATATTCTGTGGCTTATAGATCATTTAAAAATGTAATAAGTAGCATTTGGTTAACTAATTAGATGAGTGGCTCTTTTAATAACAAAAAATGTGTGGTTTAAGTAGAAAAGAATGTTCAAGTAGCACGCGCTTGTGAAATAGAATGTGTTTTAAAATATTTATTACGTTACCATGTTGAACGCAAATGGTAAACAAGGATTCGGTTCATTGAGTCGATTCCTCTCTAGTGAACCGGATCAGTGAACCAAAGGAACCGTGCCACCCTAAACCCTGGTTCAACCGCAAATGGAAGGTAATGAATGTATTGCGGATAAAATATTAGAAGAAACTGACCAAGTCATGAAAAAATTACTTCCCACGAAAAGTAAAGACAGGTATGAGAGAATACATGTACAGATAAGCAATAGGAAGTAAAAACAACTAGTGACTTGTGACACGGATTTGCTATAGTGTACGTTTTAGAACAGGTAAACATAACTGATGTATACATTTTGTACCTTTGTAATCCTAAGACCAAACGTTTTACATGTACAACATTCCATTTATACACGTTAAATATCTTATATTGTTCCATTAGTCAGCTAGATTAACGTTTACTTTGCCTATTTAGTTTTATTCATTCGTTGTTTATGTACAGTTGTTGTAGGTATGCAAACTATGATGTGCATTTTTGTTCATGTTTCATGGCCGACTGGAAATATCTTGGCTATGTGTGTGTTATACGATTAAATACGATAATTAAACGATTTGGCTCCTTTTCTGAATTCTAATTGGTAGATGTGGAGTTTTAATTGCACAGTGGAATTTTAACTGCACGGATGCTTTTAACATAGATATAGTACTCTATTTTTCATGAATTAATGAGCATATTTAGTTTAGTAAACGAAAAAATATTAAATTAACCCGGGAAGAATCAGTCACAACCCAGTTAAAACGAAAAGAAAATTGTAAATAATTCACACTTTTGTTTCTCTATTAATCACGAGATTATTTAAAAGGTTATATAAAGAGTTTAATTTTTTTATAATGTGATTTACGAGTACGTATTTATGTTTATGAATTTGCTTCTTCGCACAAACTTCACAAGTATTTAACAATCATATACTAAACTAGGAAAACCCGGTAGACGCTGTTCTGCCCTTCATCTCCCTCTTTCTCCTCTCATCTCCGTTTCTCACTGTCTCTTTCTCCCTCCCTCCCTCACCCTGTCCCGGTCTCAAACTGTGTGTGTCTGTCTCTTCCACTCTGTCCCTCTCATTCACATTTACTTGCAGATTCTGCACGTCTCTGAGCAGGTGAAGTAAGATCGGGAAGAGCCGTACCAGCAAAAATGTAATAGAATGTTCAGGAAGAGTTCATTCTGTAGATTACGGTGTGAGAAACGGTTGAGAAACGTAAAAGTACCAGGATCCTGGTACGTCTGGCAACACTGACAGAGTGACTCAATGTCCCACGCCGCGTCGCAATTCCTTGGCGACGAAATTTCTCGGAAAGCACTGAAAGCACTTGAAAGATAAGCGCATAGTTACGGGAACAAAACTTCCCTCGAAAGATATTGAGAAAATGAAAAGATTATAAATGTATCTAAAAGTACAGTAGGCTCCGAAACAGTGACTCAGCCATCCCGCGCTTTCACTCCCGGACCGAAAGAGGTGGCTCAGGGCATCAACCGATGTCACTGCAGTGCCTCTTATCCGGACGTCCTCTCCCGACGATGGCAGGATTTTCGGCACTAGCTTGCTAGCTACAGGTCGAATTCAGTCGAATGCAGTCTGGAGGAGAATTCTAGCGACCGGTTGCTCTGATCGGTAGTTTTCCGCGATTTGATCAACTCCTGGCGAATGGCGGAGCAGTACCCTAAAAAACAGTCCCCGCTAGTCGACGGTAGGTCGACGCCGGATCTCGCAATCCAGCGGGGAGATCACCGCCACCGCCCGATGAAAAAATAAACACTTCGCTTACGGGACTAATGACCTCGTTAATTGACGCGCCCGGAATCACTAATAATTATTAGTGATTATAATAAATCAATTAATCAATCATATGAACAAAATCCATTAGACACATTCCTCCGCTTCGTCCACGCACATTGGGCGGGGGCGAGCATCTTGGACATGGTAAAGGTAGGACTACCGTACCTTCTCACTTTTCCTTCAAGCTCCCAACCGCAAATTATAATTCAGTAGCCTTTTTTGTCTTTCAGGCGCCGAAAATATCATAAAATTGCTTGACCAGCATCTTTTACGTCTTTTACAGCGACCGCAACAAAGAATAAAGAGCAGGAGTGACATTGATAGTCCCATTGGATACAGTGACAACGTGAATGACAACAGGAAAGAAACGTAACGATAGTAAAATGGTCTTGGAGACGTGGTTTTCGCGTTGTTTTCAAACGGACCTTGGAGAAAATGCTTTGATGGGCCATTGTTTCTGGAGAACAATTGCAGCTTTCCTTCTTCTGAACGTCACATGCGATATAAATCGCCTTTTTGACGTGATATAAATAGAAACACTTAATCTTTAACTAAACCTTATTGTAAAAGAGCATGGTTAAAATACGAGGGTTGTACCAAAAGTAAGGTTCCCATATTTTTTTCAAATAGAAAACATTATTTATTGTTATTAATATATACATCGTTGAAAAGCTTACACTGTTGTCTATTTTTCAACATAGTCTCCATTTTTTTGACACACGTTTAAAGGAGGTGCTCCAGCTTTCGTATTCATAAGTCGAAGAAGTCTCCGCCAATCCGTTGAGGAAGCGTGTGACCTCTGCTCAGACTTCATCGTCGCTCTTGAAGCGTTTGCCACCTAAGTGTTCCTTTAGCTTGGGGACGAGGTGATATTCGCTGGGGGCTAAGTCCGGCCTGTACGGGGGATGGGGCATAACGGTCCACCCAAATTTCTTCAAAAGCTCTTGTGTTGGACGAGCGACGTGGTGTCGATCGTTGTCGTGAAAAAGCACTTCTCCCTCCATCAGTCGTCGTCTCAGGCGATTCTGGATTGCTCCTTCTGAATTGCGGTAACTTCCTCGCATGGGGAAACCGGATTACTGCTCGAACCTCGCACTTGGCGGGAGCGGCGATCGATACTTCAATCTCTGACGGCTGCCAAGCGAACACTGAGCGACTTAGCGAATCGCGGACGGGCGGGCTCGAGAGTGGAGGAACCACTGCGCACGGCACTGTTGTCGGACTTAGCCCAGCCCTCGAGACTGTAGCTCATTTGGGAACCTTACTTTTGGTACAACCCTCATAGACAAACTTTTGGTTCAAATGTATATTCAAAAAAGCAATTACTTTAGGCATATTTACAAGGCATTTATTTGGTTTATTAGAAGCATACGTAATATAATAAAATACACATTCCGAACTCAGTTCTGAAAATAATTTGTCATTTGGAATAGTAACACGTATCTGTCACATCTTCTTTTTTCATTTCTTGATTTGTACAATGTGGATTGAACTGCATAAATCTATGAAAAGTCTTATTTTTGAATTTGACTTGCAACACTGCAGAGATTTATAAAACACGTAATTTTTGAACGTTTGGAAATATAATGTATAGCAATTTAAAAATTCTTAACACAATAAAACGAGGATTGGAACAGAAGCCATGGCAACAATTTTTTTTGTGAAAATATGAGTAGGGGTGGAAATTTTCAAATATAAACATGAATGGACAAGGTATAAACTAAGGGCCTGGACATGTTCTGAGGCATTTTAGAAAATACAACTTCACAAATTCGAAAAGTATTACATACCCGTTCTAAAGACTTTGTTGGAAGGAGCTTGAGCAGTGGACTGTGGTGATATTACCTCTCTTCCAACAAAAACTACCATAGCTCATGAAGGACCACCCTCCAATTTTGATTGCTCAAGGCAGGAAAGGTTGCCTGGTTTGTGAGTTGTCACCGAGTGCAATAATGAAACACAACATATAAACACAAGAAAATATATAATTAATTTGGGCAGATCAACACTGAGTTACATATTGGATTATAGCGAAGCACATTAGCACTGAGCTGTGCGGAGCATGGAGACATATGCACTAAATGAAATACAATACATATAAGATTGCATCATCTTGAAGTGAACACAGGGTGCTGTAGTATCGGTTGCCATCGAGTGATGAGTGATGTTCTGCGATGGCCACAGCATTGTTTGAACAGATCGATCTCTGAAAACCTTGATACAAGCAGGGAGTTAAGCGTTCACACGCATCAAACCACGTGTGGAAGCTCTTGTCACATGAAGTGTGTTACGTGTAGATTGTCACGTGAATTGTGCCACATATTGACAGTGCTAGTTACAAGATGAACTGCTTAAGCTTCACTGAAAAACCAGTAACACATGATGGTTCACAGAATAACACATTTGGTTGATGTGCAGATTATCACGTGAATTGTGTCGCACATTAAGAGTACAAAGTTATTAAGTAAACTGCTTAGGTTTCACGGAGAAACGAGTAACACATGATAACAGGCATCAGTGCGGATTCCGAGTCCTGGAATGGTTTGCGTACCGACTGAATGCAGAGTAACTGAATACTAACACAATAAAGTGCATGATAAGCAAGTTGAGTTTCACTGAGAAACACGCACTGGCACGAAGTTCCGAGTCGCGAGGCACATCACTTGAGACTGACTGCAGACTGGAATGTTAACATTATAAGTTGCAAGATAGCAACTTGTTCACTGAGTAACGAGTAAAATGGACATGATGTCCCACAGTAATAACACGCGTGGCGCGGAGCCCCCGACTCGTGAAGTGCTTCACATAACATTTTAACGAAGACTACTGGACGATTGTGTTCGCTGGGAGAGGAAGACGTGATTTCCCGCCAATTCAAAGCAGGAACCAATGGGAATTAAGATAGCAAATAATTTGGTTGCAATTATTATAAAATAAAGGAGATTTAAGATGAAATGTATAAACGGGTATAAATTTTGATCGTAATAATTGTATCATGAAATGTGAGTGACAGTGATGTCTTAAAATGCTTTATATTGTATAATTGACAATTAGGCGCGCAGACATGGCGGTGTCCAATGAGAATTGAGATAAGCAAAATAATATATCTGTGATTACTGTAACGTAAGGTAATTCAAGATAAGATATGCAAAATGGACATAAATTTAATTACAATAATTATGTCATTGGTATGTTTGATAATAAAGTTTTGGAATGCTTTGTGTTACGTAACGGAAAGATGCCTGGCAGTTAACAGGCGCGGTTCGTAGAATATCAGTGTTGCCTAATGGTGCTGAGAGAAGCAATGTTGTGACATACACTTCCGTTAATTGCAACACGAGTATTGGAACAGAGGTTGCGAGATGCAGGGTGCTTCAATGAATAATAATAAAAATAAAATAGAAATATAATATGTATAGTAACTTGTTCGAACATCACTCCCGGGCCAAAAAAACTATGTTTTTTGAAAAAAGAAAAGGTGTGAGAACAAGTTATGGTAGTTAGTGGTAAGATAGGTAATAGTTTAGGTATAAGAAGATGTACACATTGGCAATTAACAAATGGCACAAATTGGCAATTAGCAAATGGTATTAACTTAAGATTAGTAAAGGGAAACTCAAGTTGAGTCCAAATGAACAAATTTGGAATCTCTTTAGTTGTGAGTTGTTGTTTGTTAAGATACCTTGTTTGCTAAAAATAAACAAAACATGGGGTAAATTGGAAATAAACAAAACATAGGGTAATGTGTGGATACCCAGTAGGGCGTGGCTCTGGAAAGTATCCCAAGAGCTTGTCATATAAACAAATGAGTGCTAAAATTCAAAGGCATTCTTAGTAGTATGGCAAGCGCGGGGCGAAGCAATATGATTTGAGGCCATGCTTACCCAGTAGGGTGCGTGGCTCTAAGAATAATGTCAAAGGTATGTTCGGTTCAAGATAAATCAAGCACTGAAATTGGTTAAAATGGCTAAAATCGTAAGTGGAATTTGTAAGTCAAGTGCTAAAAATGAGGGACATTCTGAACAGAATGGCAAGCGCGGAGCGCAGATAGTATGCGTAAAATGTGATTCTGATAGCCCTTGCGTAAGGGAAAAAATATAGTAATATTAATACTAAAGTAATACTAAATTAATCTATGCTAATACTAAAGTAACCTAAAGCTTGAATGAATGAATATGTACAACTTGGTCCTTATAAACTATTTAATTCTAATAAACATAAAATAGAAATGATAATGAAAAAATCACTAATACTAACATAACTGTACAACCCTTAAAATACTTAGTCTAACATACAAATGATAAAAGGAATCTAAAAATCACTAATTCTAACATAACTGTACAACCCTTAAAATACTTAGTCTAACATAAAATGAAAAGAAATTGAACAAGGAATCGCAATGATCCATAGCAGTAGTGTGATGAACTGAGCAACACACAAAATGAGAAAACTGGGTTTCTCGAAATTGAGAATAGGTCGCAATGACCTGATTGTGATGAGCTAAGCAACACGCTGAATGAGAAAGCTGAGTTTCTCGAAATTGAAGGTAGGTCGCAATGACCTGGTTGGCATGAGTGTGATGAACTAAGCAACACAATGATTGAGAAAACTGAGTTTCTCGAAATTGATGTCTCTTTCAAATGATTTGGAGAGACATGACTTGAATAGACTAAAATATTATACAATATCCTTAAAAATAATAACAAAGTATGACAAATTAAGACAAAACTTAGAGCTAGGGTGCAAATATTGCATGTTGAGGCTGGTTTAATTCTGAATTGGAAGCGGGCATAAACGATAAATATGCCGCATGAAGGTGCCTGCCTTAGTATGGATTTGCACCGTTCTTACACGGCCATCCCTCCCAGGATAGAGCTTATTAATGATACCTAATCTCCACTCTAATGGTGGCAGGTTTTCATCAATTAGTAATACGGGAGTACCGATTTTGATATTGGGGGAGGTGGAAGTCCATTTACTACGCTGTTGCAGCGATTGTAAATACTCCTTGGACCATCTTCTCCAAATAGAGGTTAGAGATGTTTGAATTTGGTCCCAATGGGAGCGTAGTGAAGTGGTCTGAAATACATTAGGATCTGGCAATGCAGTCAAAGGTCTGCCAATCAAAAATGACCTGGAGTGAGGTAATTAAATTCAGAAGGATCATCCGTAGGACGAACCAAAGGCCGTGAATTTAATATAGATTCAACGTGAACCGTGACAGTTAAAAATTCCTCGAAGGTGAATGTTGTATTGCCAAGTTCCTTTAGTAAATGACTCTTGAGTATCTTAATACTGGACTCCCACAGACCTCCCACGTGTGGAGATTTTGGAGGGATGAAATGCCAGTTGATATGCGCATTGGAACAGAAATCTATAATTTGTTTTTGAAAAGCTGCAGATCTAAATAACTCGTGCAGCGCATGTAGACGTTTATTTGCGCCTACAAAAGTGGTAGCATTGTCAGAGTAAATGACAGTGGGGAGGCCCCGGCGAGACAAAAATCGCCTTAATGCCATGAGAAATGCCTCCGTGGTTAACGAAGAGACTAATTCGAGATGAACAGCCTTCGTAACCATGCACACAAACAGTGCAATATATATCTTGACCTTAGTCTTTCCCCGAACACCAAACCTCACCCAGAAGTGACCTGTGTAGTCAACCCCTACTGTGCTGAAGGCGGTGTTAGGCGTGACTCGAACAGAAGGCAAATTGCCCATAAGCTGTTGAGCAGAAGTGGGAGAGCGTCGAAAACATGTAATACATGTCCGAATAACGGATTTGATTGCTCTTCGTATTGAGATAATCCAATAGGTTTGCCGCAAGTAGACTGTTAAAGTTTGAACATTGGCATGAGCCAGCTTCAAATGGGCATCGAGTATAAGTACGTTAGTGAAGTGGTGAACACAAGGTAGAATTAATGGATGTAGGGTGTCAAAGGGTAAATCAGCCTCTGAAATTCTGCCACCTACGCGAAGACAACCGTCCTTATCAAGGAACGGATTTAGCGAGTGCAAGCCACTGCTCGTAGGACAGACTGCATCATTAGAAAGCGCCTTAATAGTGGACAGAAAGGCATGAGATTGGACAACCTTGACACAGGCCATAGTGGCACAATTAATTTCATGAACACTAAGTGGTGAAATGATTTTGTCAGTAGCATTTAAAACTGAGTTTGACTTGCGGGATTTAAGTGCAGAAATAAATCTAAGCATAAAAGCCATTATTCGCACAGTTTTTTGAAAAGATCCATAATGGCAGCACAGCCTTT
Organism: Acheta domesticus; assembly: GCA_031308135.1. Taxonomy (NCBI): domain Eukaryota; kingdom Metazoa; phylum Arthropoda; class Insecta; order Orthoptera; family Gryllidae; genus Acheta; species Acheta domesticus. The sequence goes on from JAHLJT010009436.1 coordinate 9,276,421, forward strand.
CATTAAGATAAGAGCTGTGTACTGTGCAAATGAGTGAACAAGAAATTTCAATTTTGACAATTGAATCAGTAGGCCATTGATCACTTCCTGCTGATAGGAAGTGTGGACCAGACCACCAAATTTCAGAATTTTGAAGTTCCCGTGGGTTTACTCCACGTGAGAGCAAATCAGCTGGGTTGAAAGCAGACGGAACGTAACGCCAGGTAAAACCATTTGTGCCTTCTCTGATGTACTGAGCACGGTTTCGTACAAAAATGTTTCCCTTAAGAGGTGGCGAACGAATCCAGTCTAGCACAATTTGAGAATCTGTCCATAATGTGATGGAACTAAGAGTTAATTTTAAAGATAAAATTTTGATAATTTTAGACACTAATTTGGTTAGAAGCACTGCGGCGCAGAGTTCTAGTCTAGGAATGGTTAAGCTAGAATCACCCTTGGTTTTTATGTTCAAGGGAACTACCTTCGATTTTGCACAAAGCAAAGTTGTAGAATGTGCTCCAAATTCGTTGATAGAATGAACATAAACAGCTGCTCCGTAAGCCACAAGGCTACTGTCAGAGAAGCCATGTAATTCAATTAAAGAGCAGTTGGTGGACAAAATGCAACGTGGAATGTCAATGTTGGGAATGTTTATTAAGGATGCAAAGGTTTCCTGCCATTCCGAGGCAATTTCAATTGGAAGAGGTTGGTCCCAGTGTAGGGAGTAGTTCCAGACCCTTTGAAACAGTAATTTACATTTAATGATGCATGGAGCTAGAAAACCAAGTGGGTCAAAGAGAGAACAGATGACCGAAAGCATTGTTCTTTTTGTGAATTTAGTAATGTTGAAATCAATTTTACTGGACAGCATCAAATTGAGCATGTCAGTAACTGTGTCCCAGGAGAGACCTAATGTTGAAATAGCTTGAGAATCCTTCGAGTGAAAGATTTTCTGCCCAGATTCAGCCAACAAATGTTCTGGGATATTTACTAAAACAGATTTGTGATTGGAGGCCCACTTACGTAAGAGGAAACAGCCTTTTGCCAGTAGGGCATTAAGTTCACATATTGCATGTTCTGCATCCTCTATGTTAGAAAAGGAGCACAAAAAATCATCAACATAAAAGTTAGATTTAAGTAGTTGTGAGCCAATGGGAAAATCGGCCTGTTCATCAGTGGCCAGCTGTTGCAAAGTGCGTACAGCTAAGAATGTAGCAGGCTTCAGGCCATAAGTTACAGTAGTTAATACAAATTCATGTATGGGTCTGGAGGGAGAGTCCCTCCACAAAATCCTTTGCAGGTTGTGATCAGAAGGATCAACTTTAATTTGTCGAAACATCATTTTGAGATCTGCTACAATAGCATACTTATGAATTCTGAATTTAAGTAAAAGGTCGAATAAGTCATCTTGAATTTTGCTCCCATTCAAGAGAGTATCATTAAGTGAAACACCTGTGGAGGATTTTGCTGAAGCATCAAACACAACTCTCAGTTTTGTAGTGGAACTAGAGGGTTTAAACACAGGATGATGTGGAATATAATAAGTAATGGAGTCATTAGAGGTGGGTGCAGGATGCATATGTCCCAAATTAATGTACTCGTTGATGAAATCATGATATTCTTGTTTCAACTGAAGATTGCCTTCAAGCCTCTTTTCTAATGATAAGAAGCGTTTAAGAGCTTGAGGTTTCGAGGCACCCAATGAGTGGAGCTCAGAATTAATTGGGAGTTTCACAACATATCTACCATTGCGGTTACGATAATGTGTGGAAAGAAAGTGCTGCTCTGCCAAGTCCTCATCATGCAGGATGGGATTGCAAGGAGAGACTTCTTCTATTTCCCAAAATCGTTTTATCTCGTCAGGTAAAGTGAACGAAGATTGAACAAAATTACAATTAGTCTGAGTAAGGGAGGGAAGTGGGGTCTTGCCCGCAACTATCCAACCAAGTTTTGTTTCCTGTAGTACAGGATAAACACCATCAGAGGGCGTTAGGTTGTTAGATAACAGTATGTCAAGAAGACATCTGCCCCAAGTAACAGATCGATGGGCTTAGAAATTTCAAAATTGGGGTCTGCATAATTTATGTCTGTGGGCAAATTCCAATTGTCACAGTCAAAACTATGAGAGAGAGCCTTAGGAATAGTAGGTACTACTGAACACTTAATCGTGCATGACCATCCTAGAGAAGCATTGCATGGCTTCAAGGTAAGTGACACAATGTGGGTGCTTGTCAAGGCATCAGAACTAATTCCAGATATGACAATGGGAGCCTTGACTGTAGGCAATTTGAGAGATTTAACTGCATCCCAAGTAATAAGATTTACACCGCTTCCGGTGTCAAGCAGTGAAACAAATGGCTTGTCTCTGCCACTGCTAGAAGTGCAAGAGACTACTGCAGTGGGTACTAGAACCGAAGAGGTTACCTTAGCAATACCACTAACAGCTGAAATTGATTGAGTTTGTGGGGCCCTTTCACCAAAATGTAATAATTTATGGTGATTTTTATCACAAATGGCACATTTTTTAGTGCAAGAATGATTGTTAGTTTTGGGATGAAAACATTTAATGCACCTGCCACATTTTAAAATAAAATCATGACGTTGTTTGGGTATAAGCTCTAAAAATGAAGGACAATTTATAAGTAAATGTTCCGAATTGCACTTGGGGCAATTATGGGATTTAGATTTTGGGTTGTTGACATTCCCTGACTTAGCAGTATTAGGCTTGTCCTTTGCATTAAATTTATTTAGGGAAGATGTTGGATCTTCCAAAGCTCTTAAACTTCGCTGATGAAGTTCCAGGTATTGAAGCAAAGAATCAAATGTAGGGAGTTCCTTGTCATCTAATGACAATTCCCATTGTTTAATGATGTCAGAAGGTAAATTTTTCTGCATTAGAGCAACCAATAATAAATCTGACAAGTCAGTGTCAGCATTAATACTCTTAATGGCATTGACATGTAACCTATAAAAGTCTATCAAACCTTGTAAGGAATCAGCTGATCCGATAGTAAGCTCTGGTGGCTTCAAAATTAAATTTAAATGTCGAGTGACAATGGATCGAGGTGAATCGTACCTCTGTTTTAAGAGATCCCATGCTACATTGAAGTTATCATGAGTGACAGGGAGATTTTGTAAAAGATCTTTGGCTACTCCTTTTAATGAGCCAGCCAAATAATAAAACTTAGTAGAATTTGGTAAATCAGTTTGAACTATTAGGCCTTCAAACAAATTTTTGAAGGTTAACCAGCTGGTTAAATTTCCATCAAAAGTAGGTAATTTGATGTCAGGTAATTTGAAATTACATTTAGAACTTGTAATGGATGCATTATTGCAAGAGCTCGAAGTACTCAAAGGGCTGTTACTCACAGCAGAGGCTGATTGGTAACTGGATGTAGCTACCTTCACCAATGAATGAAGGTGACAATATTTGGAAAAAATGTTCTGTAACTGTTCATTGAACTCATCTGATGCATCAACAGTATCAGTAAGATCATTGAGCTTTGTAAAAGTTTTATCTAGAATGTCCTTCCTAGCAAGTAATTCCTCATACTTAAGAGAAGTAAGTTGTTCGTTTTCTGTAAGAAATTTTTCAATGGTAGTACAACAGCTGACTACCTTATTCATTAATATAAGAACCTTCTTTGGGGGTGTATAAGTTGCCATTTTAAGCAAAGTTAGTTGATGTGGTATTAGAAAATTTTGTCCACTCAACTGTGAATTGCCAACTAATTAAATGCACACACAAAGGAATTGGAGTGACAGTGGGATGTAGGAATCCTAACACTTAAAGATTAATAGTTTCCCCAAGAACACAAAACAAATAATTGTAGCACAAGGCATATTGCACTGACACATATTCAAAGCACTGATTTCAAGATAATAACCTACACTGAAGCACATTGAAGCACAGCATAGTCGCAAGCTCTTCCAATACTTACAGTTTGGTGTGCAATTACAGCTGATAATGTGAGGTTATGGTCAGCTGATGAAGTGCTGGCAAATTGATGAATCTCAGCATAGCAGTTGCATGAAACATTGAACCAAAAATATGAGAACCTTGCATTTAAAGCATGAATGAGCATTACAAAATGTTGAACAGTTAATTGTAATGACAAAAACATTTAAGAAAATGAATTGCTTTAACAAAATGTTGAAAAACAATTGTTGTGCTGACACACTTGAGAAAATAATAAATTGCAATTAATCACTTGCTTTGAATGAATAAATTGCCTTTTAAAAACAGTTGTGTTGCATTGGTGACATTCACAAAAAAGGGGTACAAATAATTAATAATTAAATTGCACAAAATGCTGAAAGCACAATTAAAGAATATACATAGAACAAATTTGGCTCGAAAAGAGTCCAGTTTTGTAATTACTGGTTCTGCCTGCCTATATGAATAGATATGAAATAAGAATATACATAAGACAGACATCCGAATGCTCGAAGGACCAGTTTTGTTGGTACTGGTTCTGCCTGCCTATATGAATAGATATGAAATAAGAATATACATAAGACAGACATCCGAATGCTCGAAGGACCAATTTTGTTGGTACTGGTTCTGCCTGCCTATATGAATAGATATGAAATAAGAAAATATACATAAGGCAGAATCAACGGCTCGAAGGTCCAATTTTGTTGGTACTGGTTCTGCCAGCCTATATGAATAGATATGAAATAAGAATATACATAAGACAGACATCCGAATGCTCGAAGGACCAGTTTTGTTGGTACTGGTTCTGCCTGCCTATATGAATAGATATGAAATAAGAATATACATAAGACAGACATCCGAATGCTCGAAGGACCAATTTTGTTGGTACTGGTTCTGCCTGCCTATATGAATAGATATGAAATAAGAAAATATACATAAGGCAGAATCAACGGCTCGAAGGTCCAATTTTGTTGGTACTGGTTCTGCCAGCCTATATGAATAGATATGAAATAAGAATATACATAAGACAGACATCCGAATGCTCGAAGGACCAATTTTGTTGGAAGGAGCTTGAGCAGTGGACTGTGGTGATATTACCTCTCTTCCAACAAAAACTACCATAGCTCATGAAGGACCACCCTCCAATTTTGATTGCTCAAGGCAGGAAAGGTTGCCTGGTTTGTGAGTTGTCACCGAGTGCAATAATGAAACACAACATATAAACACAAGAAAATATATAATTAATTTGGGCAGATCAACACTGAGTTACATATTGGATTATAGCGAAGCACATTAGCACTGAGCTGTGCGGAGCATGGAGACATATGCACTAAATGAAATACAATACATATAAGATTGCATCATCTTGAAGTGAACACAGGGTGCTGTAGTATCGGTTGCCATCGAGTGATGAGTGATGTTCTGCGATGGCCACAGCATTGTTTGAACAGATCGATCTCTGAAAACCTTGATACAAGCAGGGAGTTAAGCGTTCACACGCATCAAACCACGTGTGGAAGCTCTTGTCACATGAAGTGTGTTACGTGTAGATTGTCACGTGAATTGTGCCACATATTGACAGTGCTAGTTACAAGATGAACTGCTTAAGCTTCACTGAAAAACCAGTAACACATGATGGTTCACAGAATAACACATTTGGTTGATGTGCAGATTATCACGTGAATTGTGTCGCACATTAAGAGTACAAAGTTATTAAGTAAACTGCTTAGGTTTCACGGAGAAACGAGTAACACATGATAACAGGCATCAGTGCGGATTCCGAGTCCTGGAATGGTTTGCGTACCGACTGAATGCAGAGTAACTGAATACTAACACAATAAAGTGCATGATAAGCAAGTTGAGTTTCACTGAGAAACACGCACTGGCACGAAGTTCCGAGTCGCGAGGCACATCACTTGAGACTGACTGCAGACTGGAATGTTAACATTATAAGTTGCAAGATAGCAACTTGTTCACTGAGTAACGAGTAAAATGGACATGATGTCCCACAGTAATAACACGCGTGGCGCGGAGCCCCCGACTCGTGAAGTGCTTCACATAACATTTTAACGAAGACTACTGGACGATTGTGTTCGCTGGGAGAGGAAGACGTGATTTCCCGCCAATTCAAAGCAGGAACCAATGGGAATTAAGATAGCAAATAATTTGGTTGCAATTATTATAAAATAAAGGAGATTTAAGATGAAATGTATAAACGGGTATAAATTTTGATCGTAATAATTGTATCATGAAATGTGAGTGACAGTGATGTCTTAAAATGCTTTATATTGTATAATTGACAATTAGGCGCGCAGACATGGCGGTGTCCAATGAGAATTGAGATAAGCAAAATAATATATCTGTGATTACTGTAACGTAAGGTAATTCAAGATAAGATATGCAAAATGGACATAAATTTAATTACAATAATTATGTCATTGGTATGTTTGATAATAAAGTTTTGGAATGCTTTGTGTTACGTAACGGAAAGATGCCTGGCAGTTAACAGGCGCGGTTCGTAGAATATCAGTGTTGCCTAATGGTGCTGAGAGAAGCAATGTTGTGACATACACTTCCGTTAATTGCAACACGAGTATTGGAACAGAGGTTGCGAGATGCAGGGTGCTTCAATGAATAATAATAAAAATAAAATAGAAATATAATATGTATAGTAACTTGTTCGAACAGACTTGATTAGGTAAAATGTTTGATTTCCGCACATCACATTGATCGGCACATTCACAGGTCGTCATGTGCGTTGCTAATCACTGATTGTTGAGCATCTTTGCAAAATCTCTCCTGCGCATCTCGCGGCTGTCCGGTACGGAAGGGCATTATTCCACGAGCTTCCACTAATTCCCTGTGACATTCTCGGGCATTCCTTTCATGGTGAACGGCTCTCTTGGATTAAGAGCGCTGTTAGAAACATGTTCCATTCACCTCGCACGGAGGTAGACGGACAACTGATTTCAAGTTGCTCTCTGTGCTAATAGAGACACTGCAGAGCTATCTGCTGATATAAACACATTCTACTGCATCATTTCTTTCAAGATATAAATGTAATTTTGCGATTCGATAACATTTCTTTTAGAAAAATAATAGTTGCCATGACTTTTGCCCCAACCCGCGTACTCTCTGTCTGAATCAGTGAAAAATTACTGATTGAAAATGACTATTCACTGATGGTGTCAGTTATAACCCTGCCACTGACAATCAGTGAACTGAACTGAACAAATCAGTGAAAATCGGGTCCACTTTCTGAATCAGTGAAACAATGACAACAGCAGCACGTGAACGACTGAACGATCAGTGAGCGATGGTGGTGCGGTACTTTTACCACTGACGACCAGTGAAATGCTGGGGGTCATTAAGAAAAAGTTCGCAAATTCGCTGATTGTCAGCAAAACTACACATTTCGACTGAAGATATCAGTGTCTTCAGCTCTCACTGATTGAATCAGCGACAATTTCACTGATTCAGATTGAGAGAGTATGAAATTTAATTTTTATCCTTTTCGTCAACAGCTAGGAGAACGACTACATTAACATAATTCTGCATTCCCTCACAACGCTGACAACATTATAGGTGCAATGCAATGGAACTATCGATGGAAATGGAAAAAAATAATATTCAATGTTTGGATTTTTCTAATTTACTATGAGTTCTCAGAAGTTTAGAATTGTCGAACTAGATTATGCCCGAAGTAATTTAGTTTGATATCACTAGATGAAAAATGTATACAAATTTGAAAAAAAAACACTACATTATAAAATCAAATCTATAAAAAATAGTTTGCAAATTTGAATTCAGCATTCCAAAATAGTGGTTAATCATCCCTTTAATGTCCTTACGTAAAATTATAGTAGGCCAGAGTAATATTAGGCGGGTTAAAGCACTGTGAATGAAAAAAAATGTTTTCAAAAACGATATATCTCAGGAGATAATATTTAATGGATAACAAAATATATAAAAGACGATGGTGTTTGTCAGGATGAAGAAGGATAAATAACAATAATGTATGTATTAAATATGTATGTACTATGAGCAACAGCGTGAACGGGCCCAGGCCTACCGGCGACGTCCCTGCCTCACGGCAATGGGTTAAGGGAGTACGTGTGGTTAGCACATAGACATTCTCACGCCGTGGTCCGGTCTTCTCAATCTGAGAAGAGAATTTTCTCATTGTCACACAGCAACATATACAAATAACAATAATAGAGCACTAAATTGAGAAAACTTTATTTTGACAGTCAGGAAGTGCATAAGTTATTGTCAAAGACTGGTAACCAGACAAGAAAAAAATCAGCAAACATGGAATCTCTAATCATCCAAAATAATTATCTCAGAAATCTCCATTCAATATGGCAAAAACTTGAATTTTAATGCGATTTCATGTATTCACCATAGTTACAATAATACCCAGTTAGAAATACTGAATTCAATTCCCTATGCGATATAAGATAATATTTCATTTTTCGGACTAGCTACCTGTATAAAATATACTGAAGTAATGTGAGTAAAAATTATCTCCTTGACGTACCCATAAAGAGACACATCTGGTACTAATTCTGGATTATTTATTGAGAAGTCAACAATGATTGTAGGTCCAACAGCCCCGCAGACCTTTATGGTGGTTGCTGCGGATACGAAAGTAATATCACAGAATGAAATACTATTCAAGATATATTATATTACATTCCTTGTTTCCATTCTCACAAGAGGTTTTAAACGTTTTTAATATTAGAGTCCAATTTTGAAACGGGTATTTTCAGCTCACTGAGAACACATTGATTATCTGAACTGCAATTGCGCAATGTCCAAAACTTGAAGAATGGCAGCATTCAAAGGAGTGAAAGATATTTAACCGTTCTCGGCCCTACAATGGTATCCAAAGGTAAGGATGAACACACATTCAAAACAAAAGATCTCTTTCAAAGTCTTGTTGCATTCTCCGAAAAAACGGATTCTATAACCACCTTCGTGATGTGCATACTACAGTATAAACTGTTGCAAGTTATCTAAGTGATTTCCTCAATACATCCCTTTCAATAATTTAATATAGATGAATAGACTAAGTTGCCAAACAAATGTATGCACACGTCAAGCAAATAAAAAACTGTTTCCACATAACAAAGCTGAATTCTCACAAACAAAATGAACACTAATCATCTTAGACTTGTACAGATACAACCAGTACAATAGATGTTCCAAATGCCCACTATTGGCGTCGACACACTTCTTAGTTGAACGAGAGACTTAGAGTTCATATTGGAACAACATTTGCGAAAGGTCCTTAGTGATTGCAGCTCATACCGTTTCAATTTAGATTATTATAACCAGATTATTTTAATAGATTTGATCATAAATATAAAATTAGAACTAGAATTCAAAGAACGGAAGTAGGCAAATTCTCCTTTGTAAACAGAACAATCGTAGATTGGAACGATTTACCTGCGACAGTTTTTGAGCCCTTTCCTTGCTCAGCGCGTGGTTTTAGAAAAAAATATAAGAAATTAATCAATAGGGTGAAAACGTGCAGTGAAGTGAAGTGAAAGGTGCGATTTTGGGTAGTCAACTAAAAAGTATTGAGCTATTAGTATTTAAGTAAAATTTTATGAGGTGCAGTGACGTGAAGTGATGTGCAGTGAAGTGATTTCATTTCGCTGTTTATTTCGCTTATCTAAAGCGTCTTATAGGCTATTCTGACAAAAGTTGGTATTTATTGATTTATGTTACGAGTGTTTTACGTGTTAGAAATGTAAAAATTATTGTAAGTATTGTATATTATTATGTTGTAGGTAAAAATGTTTATCCATTTTTGTCTGAATATGATTGTGAGTGAATACGTGCAGGATGATGTGTATTCGAGTGTTCCTAGGTCTTTGTATGATACGTATGTAAGCGTGTATGTTTGTATGTATGAATGTTGGTGTAATATGTAAGTTTATTTACTTAAATGTTACTATACATGTAGTTTCATTTGTTGTATATGTATGTAAATGCATTTGCATTTTCTAGGTAATGAAGATAATTTGTTTTTTTATATTTTTTTGGTTTTTTATATATTTTTTATTGTTGTTTTATAATTGTAAATGTACTTTTATGTTTCTGTATTCTGCCACCGGGCAACATCAGCCCATTTGTAAAATAAACCTTATATCTATTTATTCTCAAAGTGCTGTCAGTGTAGTTGGTTTTCAACGGTTTACATCATTCCTCAGACTTCTCCACAAGTAGATGTCCAAGGGAATTAAATCTCGAGGACGCGGTGGAAACTCAATCGGGCCTCTTCGTCCTACCCAATGCCCTGAAAGATTGCCATCGAGGTACTCACGTGTAGCTCGGTGTTAATAGGGCGGTGCATACTGTCAGAACTAAAATTCATTTCCATCAAGTGTATGAATGGCGGGTAAGACGAAAATGCGTATCATGTTCATATGGTCGTACGCTTCGTCAGTTACTGTTCCTTAAAAAACGAATGGATTAGATTACAACGCACTGGAAATTTAATTGGACCCCTTCGTCTTACTATTCAATACCCCGGAAAATTGTCATGACTGACAAGATTGCCAGAGAGTGCACCGCCACATTACCACAAAGACGTACGTGCATACCTTGACGACAAAATTCCATGTCACTGGATATGACAAATGGGTCAATTGAGTTTTCATCACATTCTGGAGATCTAACTCCATTGGACTTTTACTAATAGGGAAGTCTTGAGAATTATGTAAACTGTAGAAAACCAGCTACACTGGCAGCATTTTGGGAATAAATCGAAACTGTATGTGCTGCAATCACCGACAACATTTTTGCAAATGTCGCCCAAACAGTAGTTCAGCTACACAGGAGTATATCGACGCCGATAGTGAGCATTTGGAGCAACAATTTTGTTGTAACGATTGTCTTAAGATTATTAGTGCTCATCATTGGAGTTGGTGTTTCTTCCCTATATATATATATATATATATATATATATATATATATATATATATATATATATATATATATCGAGAGAGAGAGAGAGGGGGGCAACGATGAGAAAAGAAAAATCACACTTGGTTCGTGGCGCATTAGAAAGCGCACAGCTCCGGAATTCGTCTGATATCTATCAGACAAACCACGTAAAACTAGACACGAGGCCACCCGGCCACTAGAATTCTTCTCCAGCGCGCGGTTTAATTCGACCCAGCAATGCCCCTAACCTGCAAAATCCGCCACTGTCGGGACTCGAACTCTAGACCCCACCGGCCACCCGTGCATTAGCGATAACGACATCGCAGCTGGTTGGCCGATCGGTGGCGTCCTTGGAGGGCACCTCGCCTGCTTCCGTGCCCTTCCCCGGGCGCCGCGGAGTCTCCGTCCTCGGGGGAGCAGCCGGCGCGGGGCTCTAATTAAATACGAGCGCGGCGCGCTATCAATCCTCCTGGCTGCTCGTTGGGGGCGAGATTCACTGCTTTCTTTCTCCCGCCACACAGCGCCTAGTCGACTGTGTCGCCGCGACTAGAGGCCCTAGATATCCTCTTCAGTTCTCAGTTATGATATATGATACCTTCGTCTTTTATTTTTTCTATGCGATCCTAATCCACGGAAAGTTTTGTCACCGTATCAAATGTGATACCTCGGGACGCTAGGCGATCTTTTTCCTGAACAAAATTTTTGAGGTTATGTTTAATGTTAGTACAAAGTACATTTAGCTTTGTCTGAGGACAAACATTTTCGATCTAGTTAATCGGATTGATCCAGTTCTATCTGACATTGAGTTTGATGATTCTGACAACGATTAACAACAATTAGTTCAACAAATGTTCAACAATAAGAATAGAAAAAGGATAGTTACAGCTATAATTCAGAAGCATCTGTTCTAGTTTTGTAGTAGCGTAAACGTTCTAGTTTTGTAGAACTGTAAACGTTCTAGTTTTGTAGAACTGTAAACGTTCTAGTTTTGTAGAATTGTAAATGCTCCAGTTTTGGAGGGTTGTAAATGTTCTAGTTTTGAAGTTTACTGAAACAGTTACTTCGTATTTTTTGAAAGTCAATAAATTGTTTGTCAACGAATATGTGCTATAATATCATAAATTATGTTTCAATAGCTTTAAATATTATAAGCATTAAAATACCCAATATTAATTAGTCTGTGCTTAAAGTGACATGGAATAGGAAAAAAAATAAAAAAATAATATTACTAAATGGTCGCCTTAGAGTCCAGAGATATTATATATGTTACTACCTGTAACAACAATGCAATTTATAAAAAAAATAATGCGAGTAATTTTGACTTATCTGACACAAAAACAACCTATTTATCACAAAAATAATTCTGAATTTTCTCCTCAGCTCAGGACTGAAGAGGATATAGAGAGTAGCGGATTCCTTTGCGCCGTCGGTTCCGCCGTTTTATATCCAGTTGAGTTTGGAGTTTGGAGCCGCCTATCAACCAAAAACTAATGATTATACCGAAACTCTCTGCAATGCATTCAATTGTTACCATATGTCTTCAACTCCTGAATGGTTCCTCGCGGCGCTGTAGGGCGAAAGGATATTAAATGGCGGCGGTCGTTGAGGTTTGCGCTACTCTCTGCATCTAGGCACTCTACCGCCACTAGACTCCCCAGATAGTCCCTAGGGAGTCTGGCCGCGGCGACAAAGCCCGGTGTGCGGTGCCGCCCCCACCAGGGGCGATGAGGGACGCGGGAATCGACGGCGGACGAAGAGATCGAGTGACGTGAGAATTTAATTTGATTTGAAGAGAATTTGATATGGTTTTAATGAGAATTTTTGATTTGAAGTCTTGGAAGAGTCTTTGTAGACAAACTCGATTTTTATTTACATCAAAGACAGTTAAAAACTGTGTGTCGAGCTACGAGAAGTGACTTTTGTGCACGTTTTCATAATTCTGTGATCCCTACCCTAAGTCATATACAAGTCGAATTTTGTATGTAGAGAGAAAGGAGAGTTTGAACAAGGATTGTTAACAAAATGTTCGCTCCGATGTAATAATATCTATTTTCGATGTGAATCAGCTATAGATTTAGGCTCTTATCCCTCATCATGTCCTTCGTGAAGGAATAATGCTTCGTGTTGCGACGGTCGATTGATTAATTGTTAGAGATTCCGGGCGCGTCAACTGCTAAGGTCATTAGTTCCGTAAGTGTGGTGTATGATTTTTCACTTGAGGTATGTTTTCATGACCGAATTGCCGACGAAAAAGTAAATGGATCGCGATCGAAGAAATAGTGAGACGTGAATGTTCTTTGCTGCAACGCATCCAACAATAACTTTCGCTTCCTGAAACATATTTCGAATAGTGTTATTAAAAATACTGAGAGAATAATCTTGCCAAAACAGAGAATGAAATGAAAAATATCATTATATTCAAGTAAATAAGGTAAAGAGATTTACAACATTTTATGTTTTCATATCAGAGGTAGGATATGACAGTGAATGGCAATGGCTGAATGGTGTGCGATGTGGAAAGATTAAAAAAGAGGATGACAGCGGCATGTAAAGGGTGTAAGAGAGAGACAGCGCTTGTGAGAAAGCGAATGAGAGATCTGGAAAGAAGGGGAGTAAGAGGAGCAGTAAAAATGTGAAAGGGCTGATGTGCGGATGGGTGATAGAAGGAATGAAAGATCGGATGAGAGAGAGAGAGGGCAGATGAGAGCATGTGAGAGGTTGAGTAAGAGTGGGTGAAATGGCGAGCGAAAATGGAGGAGAGGGCGCGTGAGAGTGAATGAAAGGGCGAGAGAGTGGATGAGAGGGCGAGTGAGAGTGGGTGAGAGGGCGTGTGACAGTGGATGAGAGGGTGTGTGTGACAGGGGATGGGAGGGCGTGTGACAGTGGATGAGAGGGTGAGAGAGAGGGTGGGAGGGCAAGTGGGAGGGGGTGTGAGGTCGAGAGAGCGAGCGAGAGTGGGTGAGAGGGCGAGCGAGAGTGGGTGAGAGGGCGAGTGAGACTGGGTGAGAGGGCGAGTGAGGGTGGGTGAGAGGGCGAGTGAGGGTGGGTGAGAGGGCGAGCGACAGTGGATGAGGGGGCGAGAGAGTGGGTGAGAGGGCGAGCGAGAGTGGGTGAGAGGGCGAGTGAGACTGGGTGAGAGGGCGAGTGAGGGTGGGTGAGAGGGCAAGTGAGGGTGGGTGAGAGGGCGAGCGACAGTGGATGAGGGGGCGAGAGAGTGGGTGAGAGGGCGAGTGAGAGGTGAGAACACCAGAGAGAAGGGAAGAGAGAGAGCGAGGGAGAAAGGGAGCGAGGGCCAATGAGAGTGGGGAGCGGGCGAGTGAGAGTGGGCTAGAGCGCCGGCGGGTAGGCCGTGCGTGGCGAGCGTCGTGCCGTAGCCTTGCTTAGTTTGTGATCCACGTAGGAGCGCGCGGAGCCGCTTCCGCCCGTTTGTTTGCGTTACGTCTAATCCCCGGCCAATTAACGTGCCGCGCAGCGGAAACGCGCGCGTATCTCCACGTCACGGACAGAGCGCCGCCTGCGTGCGGAGACGGCCGCCCAGGTCCAGCGGCGCCAGGGCGACGCGCCGACGAACTCTCACTGCACTCCACTTACTTCACTACTGAACACAATACAACTACACAGATGAGATCGCCCCGGTCACAAAGTCAAAAATGAGCATTTCATTACGAAGATCGAAGATTGGAATCGAATCACTTTAAAAAATCCTTATTTTATAGAAAGTCAGCTAAAATAAAATAAACAATTATTTAAGTGTTGCTATTAACCAGGACAATCTCATAATTTTCAACATTATTTTAAGAAATATAAATAATAAATTATGTCAAAAACTACATTAATGTAAAGTATTTCTTAAATGTATCCTATTTGTAAACATATAATGCATATAGAAGAAAAAGTGAGGACAAATTTAAAGAGCAAAAACAAGTGCACACCGCTTTCCTCGCTGGCATAATAGTTACCCTGTGAATAATATAGAATCCCGCTAGATTCAAATAAAAACAACGAATATAAACAATGAGCTGAAAATATTTTTCCCGGAGTCAGAACTATGCAGAAATTTCATTACAGAAAACAAATCACTGAAAAATAAGTTCTGTAAACCCGGAGAAATGATATTTCTTTTTAAGTACGAAGATGTTTTTAACAAAGCCGCGTAAAACAGAACGTTTAAACAAAAGGTCCGCCAGACTCGGCCGCACGCCGGTATACCCCGTTATATCCGCCACATGTCTCTTGCCGATCCGTATCCACAGGCCATGACACTCTCTCTCTCTCTCTCTCTCTCTCTCTCTCTCTCTCTCTCTCACCTCTTTCCTTCTCACCATGTCTCGCGCGACTCTTGTTCCATTCCTTCTCCTCCTCGCCCACAACGTCCCACCAAGCCCCGTCTCCAGAGGCTCACGCTGCCTGGCGCAGTCCTGTCCCTGCCCATGCACCACACATCATGTCCCGCTCAGCCCTACCCATCCCCATGTCACCCTACCACCTCCCGAGCCATGGCCGGGATCCCCGCCGGTCGCGCTACGGCTGCTGCTTTATTCGCCGGAAGCCGCGAAAGGCCGCCCGGGCGAAATCTACTTAAAACTGTGGAATTGTATTTTTTACCCCGCTCCGCGCTTTGCTTGTCCTTTATTATCATTATGGCGCGTTTAACGCGCGCGATAAGTGCGGGGCCGCGGGCGAGCGGGGCGGAGCGGTCGCCGGACAAGAGAAAGCGCTGGGCAGCGCAGGCCGCCGTGACCCGCAGTGCATCGCCCTCCGGCGCCCGCGCCGCACCTGCGCCCTCGCCCATAGCCACGCCCACGCCTGCGCCCGCGTCTTCGCCCACGCCCACGTTCACGCCCGCGCCTATATCTATGCCCGCGCCCATAGCCACGCCCGCACCCACGCCCATGTTCCTGCCCGCGCCTCCACCCACGCCCATCCTCACGCCCGCGCCTGAGCCCACATCTAGGCCTATGCACACGCCCATACCCACGCCTGCACCCACGCCCCCATCTACGCTCACGCTTACGACCGCGACCACGCCCACTCCCGCGCCTATGCCCACGCCCATAGCCACGCCCGCACCCACGCCCACACCCGCACCCACGCCCACGCCCGCGGCCATACCCACGCCTGCGCCCACGCCAGTGTTCGTGCCCGCGCCCGCGCCTCAGCCCACGCCCACGCCCGCGCCCACGCCCGCGCCCACCCCCGCGCCTAGGCCGATGCCCACGTCTAGGCCTGTGCCCACGCCAACGCCCATGCCCATAGCCGCGCCCTTCACCCACGCCCCCGCCGACGCACACGCTTGCGGCCGCGCCCGCGTCTACGCCCACGTCCGCGCCCGCGCCCTCGCGCGGCGAATGGAAGAATCGGAGGCAGACCCGACTCGGATAAAGCGAGCAATCGAAACTTAATCGATTACGTTCCGTATTTCTTCCTCGTGATCGCGAATTTACGATTGCCGTTCTCTTTCGGGTGGATGTAATCCTACCATTTAGCAACTGTTAAATCTTCAAGTAAAAACATTTGAATGGAAAAACTCTCTACGACTTTAGTACCTTTTACAAAATACGTTATCAACATCATAGACATGAATGCGAGGGCGCACATGCCACATCTTATGTTGCAAAAGAAATTCTCCAGTGTTTCATCCACGGCGACGATTTCTTTCGTCAGATTTCAAATATCTGATGTTGGTATGCCAAATTAATAGAAAATTTTAAAATGTTGAAACGTATGTAACACTGATACTATTTTCTTGACGCATTAAAATATAATTTAGAGTATTCAACTTAAAATTTTAAAATGTTGAAACGTATGTAACACTGATACTATTTTCTTGACTCATTAAAATATAATTTAGAGTATTCAACTTAAAATTTTAAAATGTTGAAACGTATGTAACACATACTATTTTCTTGACTCATTAAAATATAATTTAGAGTATTCAACTTAAAAATAATGTAATAAAACAATTTGTTAGGTATTCTTAATATTAAAGAACTGCGATTACTCTCCGCATGTTACGGGAAAGCGGAAAAAATTTTAAAATCTCTAAAAAATATCATTATTTTAGCACTGGTTTATCTCCATGAATTAAAATTTTAAAGTAAGATTTACGTAGTCCACTTTTCGTAGTACACTAACGTACACAAGCGGTGACTTTTCAAGAGATGCGAAAAAATTTTTCTCCAGTGGCACACATATTTCCCATAGAATTCTTCGAATTAAAAGTAAACACATCGGAGTTGTTTCCAACACCGAAGTGAAAGCAGCAGACTCAATATTTTCGCAACGTTCCCCGCGAGGGCAAGCAAACACTTGCACGTTGTTGTGGCACAAGCTGCGAGAAACACGCACCTGCACGAGGGGAGCGCTGTTGCGGCGCGGCTACAGAAGCGCGGAGTAAAATATCGCTCCACGCGCTTGCGACGGTCGTGCACAGGAACAGCATGAGGCCACAGCAAAGACACAAGTTCACAGATACGTTACACAATTACTGATAAAGGTTGACATAAACTGTACATAATTTTTTTGTATTCCAGCATTATAAACGACCTTTTCTGTTGCACGAAATCGTTCATAATTAGACGTTTTATGGCACAAATGATGACGTATTAGATTTTACTGCTCGAATGATTGCGTCATCACGCATTCAGCCAATCGCAGCGAGAGAATTAGGGGGAGGAAGAGGTAAACAGAACAGCCGACCACAGTTTTCTCGCACATGTCAAATACCCGAGACATTACAGGAAAGTTCTTCGCAAATTTAAGTTTCATTCTCTTATAAATTTACAATGCTGTCTTACAAAAAAAAATAGCGTATGCAACTCGTTTATAATGTTGCTTTATTGCATTCGTACAAATTTCAAAACTCGCTCCTAACGTCGCTCGTTTTCAAAACATGTACTCATGCAATGAATCTTAACGCTATAAACTAATTGCATGAACTACTATATTCGATGTATCCAAATTACGTAATATACGACGGTAAGTGAATAAATAAGTCGCTAAACGGAATTGAGGCAAAAATAATCAAAGTAACTTCCTGACATTTATTTCACTTTTCCACATAATCACCCTGAACATTCACGCACTTATCCCATCTCATTACAAGTCCTTGAAAGCCAGCAGCAAAGAAGAACTTTGGTTGCTGTCGCAGCCAAACCCCATAGATTACGGTGAAACTGAATGCCTCATGGTGAAACTGTGAATACCGCGTCGTACTGCACCACTCTGCGGGAACTCCAACAGGCAATTCGCCGCAAGCGACCTGAACTCCTGTCAAAGGGTGTGATTCTTCTGGATGACAATGCCCACCCTCACAGCAAG
Source organism: Acheta domesticus (assembly GCA_031308135.1). NCBI lineage: Eukaryota > Metazoa > Arthropoda > Insecta > Orthoptera > Gryllidae > Acheta > Acheta domesticus. The sequence continues at coordinate 9,294,614 of JAHLJT010009436.1, forward strand.
ACCAACGCAGGAGCTGTTACGGATTTCATTGGGAACGCTTGGAACATCCACCATACAGCCCTGACTTAGCCCCTAGTGATTTTCATCTGTTTGAGCCCCTAAAAAGTCATTTGAGTGGCCATCATTTTGATACAGATGATGCCACAATCTATGAGGTTACACGTTGGCTGCCACAGCAACCAAAGGAGTTCTTTGCTGCTGGCTTTCAAGGACTTGTAATGAGATAGGATAAGTACCTGAATGTACAGGGTGATGATGTGGAAAAGTGAAATAAATGTCAGAAAGTTGCTTTGATTATTTTTGCCTCAATTCCGTTTTGCGACTTATTTATTGACTTGCCTTCGTACATTTGTATAAAATTATAAGTCATATACGAGGATTGGGGCAGACGTCATGGCCGTTTCACAGACAAACATCTATAAAATTCAAATAATGCAAAACAAATTCTTAAGATCCACTAACGCCCCATGGTTCATTTCTAATGATCAACTACAGAGAGAATTACATTTACCAACCATCAGTCATCACATCGCTCATCTCTCCAACAATTTCTACTCAAAAATATCCTCAATTAATCAAATAGCCCACTACAACCTAGCCACACTCAAAGAATTTCCGACCCGAATCCGCAATAGACATCCACTACACACCTTCTTTAATATATTTTCAGATAAAAGGTAAGCGTAGGTGCTCAGTGAATATCCTTAGCCAACTCTGTAGTTAGATTAGAATTACTTTTAGGTAGGTTAATTGTAAGTTAGAACAATTACATATGAAAAAGTAATAAATACTGAACCAAGTAACTATTCATTCAAATAATGAAAGAAAAATGAAAAAAAACCGTCATGGCCGTCATGGTCGTCGTTTGTTTCGTGAGAATATGAGTAGGGGTGGATAATTTCAACTATACACATGAAAGGACAAGGTATAAACTAAGTGCTTGGACATTTATGAACACACAAAAATTGAATTTATCATATTTATTAAGGTATTAGAAATGATCGTACTCGTTTCATGTTCAAAGACAATTTAGAAAATACGACTTCACAAATTCGAAAAGTATTACATATCCGTTCTAAAGACCTGATTAAGTAAAATGTTTGATTTCCGCACATCACATTGATCGGCACATTCACAGGTCGTCACGTGCGTTGCTAATCACTGATTGTTGAGCATCTTTGCAAAATCTCTCCTGCGCATCTCGCGGCTGTCCGGTATGGAAGGGCATTATTCCAAGAGCTTCCACCAATTCCCTGTGACATTCTGAGGCATTCCTTTCATGGTGAACGGCTCTCTTGGAATAAGAGCGCTGTTGGAAACATGTTACATTCGCCTCGCACGGCGGTAGGCGGACAACTGATTTCAAGTTGCTCGCTGTGCTAATAGAGATACTTGCAAAGCCATCTGTTGATGTAAACACACACTACTGCAGCATTTCTTTCAAGATATAAATGAAATTTTACGATCCGATAACATTTCTTTAAAAAAAATTAGTTGCCATAATTTCTGCCCCAACCCTCGTATATTAAATTTAAACGTATGTTTTTGAAGGTACTTAGAAGTTCACGGGCAATAATTTGTACGATGTTTAATATGTTTCTAAATATATGGAGCAATTTCATAAATTTACTTAATTATCCACGAATATTTCGGTGCCTTGAAGAATGGAATGGCAATTTGAAGAACCATCAGGGTTCATTCTTAGCCGGTTACAGTGGGTTTGACAACTCATTGGCGCAATGTTGAGTTTTAGGAAGGTAGAACAACTTTATTCAGCAGGGAAGGGTTAAGGGGCAAAACTTGATTTAAATGACGGAAATACTCGTAGTAAATTAACACTATCAGACGAAACCTTGATCATATGAATACATTGAGTCGTTACCTAGATCTCAGGTCAGCATTTTAGGGCACTTATAATCGAAGGTTAGCCCTTTACAAATTATTGAATTCAATTCACCTTCAAAAATATATATATATATATATATATATATATATATATATATATATATATATAATTTCACGCTTATTTGACAGGGAGTAAGAGCTCTCGTTCGCAATGAAGATGAGACTACTCGTCCTCTTTGATTCATACTTTCGACATCCATAAGAACTGCGAATTCGTTACAAAATGTCTCTGGTTCACAAAAACTCAAGTTTCCAATTTCAAAAACACTGCTGCAAACCATTCATCGCCCAAAGAGACCTTTTAGAACGCTAATTTATTATATTCAATCACGAGACTGCGCTTCTCAAATCGATACATCGCCGATTTAAAAACGTTTTGTATTACAAATTTAGTACAGTCAAAAGTGTGACGAAATGAACTGACGTAACTAATCACAGTAGAGAAATTCACGCACATGCATCTGTTTGCAGTTTAATTTAACGAACTGGAAAGGATTGTGAAGTAAAGATAGAAAAATGGTAAATAATTCGTAACTGAAACGTATTTCGTGTTGTGACCAATACCGAATAATTAATTTTTAGTATCAACTACATCCTCGATATGTGTCAAGTTTAACTTAATTTCAAACAAATGCCAATGACAAAGATATCCAAAAAATTCATACCACAACTCCCGAACAGGTTCAGCAAATTCTCCGGTTTACCTTGTCAGTTATGACAATTTATCTTGCGAATGTACGTAAATTCTGGTAAATGGATAAAATTGTTGGAGAATCTTAACCTCTACAAGAGGGCGAATGTCTCATTCGTTTTGTTGTAATCTTGAGACATCATGAAAAATCATTTTTAAATGGATCTAGCATTTTTTTTATTTCCGGGTGCAACAACTTTGGTTGCGTATTCGCAACCGAAACTTTGTATTCCGGGAAGTCCTAGATTCGCGTCTTGTCTGGCGAACATTGGACCCTAATTAAATTTAGTAAAACTTTCAGCTTACAGCGATTAAGAGATCACCTCCACCAAAGCTCATTTTTGGAACTGATTTTTCCACAAGTCACCTATAAATATTCCTTCTTTTCAGCAGTCACCTACACGAGTTGCCAACGGCCGGAGATTGCCTATTATTAAATGGTCAAACAATTTTTAATTATATTATAAGAAGCGGAAAGGTGGGGAAAATGAGTGTTGATTAAATATCTTCCTGCGACGGGTCGCATTGTCAGATTTTTTCGAATAATGACATCCATAGTCAGAAAAACTCGCAGGGGTATGCCTTTCTGTCTCCACGTAACAACACATGACAGGTAACAGCACATCAATATGCCTGAAATCAACTCTCTCTTCTTCCTTTCTCTCATGAACTCGCACCCATTTCTCCACCACACCATTTCAACCCTATTTCCTTCTCTTTTACTCTTGCACTTCTTGCTACCTCCGGCCCCACCCCCTCCCCCACATCTTCCCCTCAAACGCCCTTCTCCCCGCCCGCGCGCCCTCCGCCCCCGCCCGCCCGAGGCCGCGCGCTATAAAAAGTTCCCAGAGCGTTGCCAGAGACCGGGCGTTCACACACATTACAACAACACGCGGCCCAAGTTTAAGCTGCGAAACTATGCCAGAGGTGCGCGCTCCGACGTGAGCGACGCGGCCACCGCCGCCGGCTGCTGCGACCCGGCCCGACCCGACGCGATGCAACGCGACGCGACCCGACACAATTCGATCCGATCCGACTCACCCGACCCGACCGGACCCGACGCGACCCGACGCGACCCGACGCGACCCGACGCGACCCGACGCGACGCGACGCGACGCGACGCGACGCGACGCGACGCGACGCGACGCGACGCGACGCGACGCGACGCGTCGCGTCCCGACCGGGCCCGGACCGTCCCCTGGGCGCATGTGGCGATGGTGCAAATGGATTTGCCTCGCCGAGCAGGGCAACGCGCTGCAGCGGAGGGCAAGCGCGGCGCGGCAAGGCGCTTTAAATTCCCCGCGCGCTGCGGGCGCCGAAATGCTCCCGATGAAGACGTCGCGCGGCATTCCGAGTGAGGCAGCTGCTACTCGCAACGAGATTGCGTCGCCTGAAAAATATTTGGGCTGGACACAGTAATGAATGGGAGCTTGTTTTTTGTTAGATGGTATCTGGTAAATACGAATGTTCTAAACTTGTCAAGTTCATTGTTTCTGTACACAACACGACGGCGGCACGATTTTCGACACTTACTTGTCAGCTAGGTTGAATTCAGTCGCTGTCTGGAGGAGAATTCTAGCGTCCGGCTGCTCTGATCGGTAGTTTTCCGTGTTTCCGCCGATCAACACCAGGCAAATGCTGGAGCAGTACCCTAACAAATGGGCCATGGACCCCGCACGATCTTTCCTTCCTCTTCCTTGTCCTATTCTCTCCCCTTACACAATTACACCAACATGCACTGCACTACCACACATGCCTGGAGACTTGTCAGGAGCTTAGAGATCTCGCCATCCAGCGGGGAAATGATCGTCGCCACCTCCCGAGAAAAAACACGCACTACACTCACGGGGCTAATGACCTAAGTAGTTGCACGCCCGGAAACACGAATCAATTAATCAATCAATCTACACAACACACAATAAATTTACGAAAATCACACTTCTGAAGTTCACACAACACACAATAAATTTACGAAAATCACACTTCTGAAGTTCACACAACACACAATAAATTTACGAAAATCACACTTCTGAAGTTCACACAACACACAATAAATTTACGAAAATCACACTTCTGAAGTTCAACTACAGTAATCGATGATTTTTTTTAGAAAATAAACAAAAACAAATATTAAAATTTAATTTTCACGAAGAAATGAAACAGTGATAATTTGGTAGAGTACATCCACAGTGACAATGTGGGGACTATATAAGGAATTCACGAAAATCACACTTCTGAAATTCAACTACAGCAAACCCTCGTTAGCGCGAAATTCGTCATAAAACAAACAAAATTTGGGTCCCGCCAACGAAACGAACAAATGAGAATATGTTTAAAAATTTGATAAAACAATTTTTTATAACACGAACACCGATTATTTTATCTTCTTGGGAATTATCTATTCTCGAGGGAAATAGGGAATTCTCGAGAATTATCTATTTACTATTTTATGAATATAATTTACTACCTGGGAACGTGTTAAAGTACGCACTTTGCATTCAATTACTTTAAAACTGAAAATTTCTTCGTAGTAGAACTCAACACTGTACGGCCAGCCAAAGAACAGTGCGTCACAGCCTTTGTAAGCCCGTTGCTACGCGACAGTAACAATTCTAATATTGCTAAGCGTCGGATATAAATTCAAATCCACAGAAAATCAAACAGTCCTTTTAAATTTATCGTGAAGTATTATTTGTATTTTTTCATTCAATTTAATTTTACATAGATTGTGGGTTTCTACACTTTTCTGATCACGCATGTGATGGACAGGAAGCACCCAAAAGAACTTAATATCCAAAAATAATATATAGTTCAAACTTATCTCGTCCGGTATAACAGAATTATTTTGTTTAAGAAACAATTCGGGCCAACTTGCATCTGTGTGTCCCTCACATCATTTCCCGACATGTCCCTAAACACGTGTTCCTACAAAACTTACTTATTCCCACAAAATTGTATTCCCGAGACATAAAACCTGATTTTATGAGTCTAGGACGCATCATTGCCAAGCAACGCCCTATTATAATATATGTTTCAGTTACTGTTTTTTTATATTTTATTTTTATAGTTTTTTTATATTTTATCTCCACTCTTACATATTTTTCATGCTAAACCTCTTCGAAGCAGAACTGAGGTGTAATTCCGCATCCAACAGCACCACACCCACAGGGTGGTGTGTATCAATGGTTTCTTATATATTTTCAAAAACCGCCAAACTTAGCATATTATATAGAGAGAGGATTACTGGTCTTCAGGATTAACTGAGAAAATTAAAACGTTATAATATATACGAAATAAATATTAATATTAGGTGAAATATAAGAAAGTTCGTCTTATTACAGTAATTTCTTCTCTCGTTTACTTGGAGAAATTAGTTGTTTGGCCTTGTGCTCGAGAGGGAGTCTGTATGTGCCCTTCACCTCCTGGGGGCTGGAACGCGAGGCTTCCAAGCCAAATGGCGCGACCTGGATTGCGGCCCACGCGGGAGACGCGGGCCTGCGAGCTCGTTACACCCCCCGCCCCGCCCCGCCCAACCCCCTCCACTCCTGTTCCTCTCCGCCCTCCTCGGTCCGAATCGTTTCAGCCGCTCCGCTCTTACCCCTCTTTCCTTGGTCCGCTCCTTCCCGCCCCGCCCCGCTCACTATACACCTCCTGACCCGCTCCGCCCTGCCCCCATAGCAAGTCCATCTCTGTCTACCCCCGCATAGCCTTCTCCGATCCCTCCGTTCTCTCCCTTTCCCTCCGCATCTCATCCACTCGGTTCTTATCCTTCATTCCGGTGCGCACTCCGTTCGCCCAGCCTCGTCCCGCCCTACTGCGTCCCGTCCTGCTCCGTCCCGTCCTGCTCCGTCCCGCCCTGCTCCGTCCCGCCCTGCTCCGTCCCGCCCTGCTCCGTCCCGCCCTGCTCCGTCCCGCCCTGCTCCGTCCCGCCCTGCTCCGTCCCGCCCTGCTCCGTCCCGCCCTGCTCCGTCCCGCCCTGCTCCGTCCCGCCCTGCTCCGTCCCGCCCTGCTCCGTCCCGCCCTGCTCCGTCCCGCCCTGCACCGTCCCGCCCTGCTCCGTCCCGCCCTGCTCCGTCCCGCCCTGCTCCGTCCCGCCCTGCTCCGTCCCGCCCTGCTCCGTCCCGCCCTGCTCCGTCCCGCCCTGCTCCGTCCCGCCCTGCTCCGTCCCGCCCTGCTCCGTCCCGCCCTGCTCCGTCCCGCCCTGCTCCGTCCCGCCCTGCTCCGTCCCGCCCTGCTCCGTCCCGCCCTGCTCCGTCCCGCCCTGCTCCGTCCCGCCCTGCTCCGTCCCGCCCTGCTCCGTCCCGCCCTGCTCCGTCCCGCCCTGCTCCGTCCCGCCCTGCTCCGTCCCGCCCTGCTCCGTCCCGCCCTGCTCCGTCCCGCCCTGCTCCGTCCCGCCCTGCTCCGTCCCGCCCTGCTCCGTCCCGACCTGCTCCGTCCCGCCCTGCTCCGTCCCGCCCTGCTCCGTCCCGCCCTACTCCGTCCCGCCCTGCTCCGTCCCGCCCTGCTCCGTCCCGCCCTGCTCCGTCCCGCCCTGCTCCGTCCCGCCCTGCTCCGTCCCGCCCTGCTCCGTCCCGCCCTGCTCCGTCCCGCCCTGCTCCGTCCCGCCCTGCTCCGTCCCGCCCTGCTCCGTCCCGACCTGCTCCGTCCCGCCCTGCTCCGTCCCGCCCTGCTCCGTCCCGCCCTGCTCCGTCCCGCCCTGCTCCGTCCCGCCCTGCTCCGTCCCGCCCTGCTCCGCCCCGCCCTGCTCCGTCCCGCCCTGCTCCGTCCCGCCCTGCTCCGTCCCGACCTGCTCCGTCCCGCCCTGCTCCGTCCCGCCCTGCTCCGTCCCGCCCTACTCCGTCCCGCCCTACTCCGTCCCGCCCTGCCCGTCCCGTCCCTCCCCTCCCCGTTCCGCCAGCAACCTGCCCCGGCGAGCTCTGTCACAACTCAATCCGTTTTGTCCCTCTTCGTCCCTCCCTTTCTGCCCTGCGCAGCGCCGTCCCGCCCCACCTTTCCCAGTTCCCCTTCCACCTCCACCTCCCCCTCTCCGTCCTCCCCGACGCAGCAGCCCTCCGCTTATTCTTGGCCTGTCGTGCGTAACCGGCCAGGCTCCCGTGGGACGCACGTGTGCGTTCCCAGATTCAAGAGATGCTCGAGCTGCGTGTGTTGTTGTCGTGGCGAGCGAGTAACACGAAGAGTGCAACGAATTCACTTCGCTCCGCTTGCAAAATCTGTGCCAAAGATTCACTGTGGGCGTTATGAACATCTAAGTTTCTAGAGAAACTGGACCGCCGCGGACACGTGAAATGTATAGGTGAATATTTTAAGCGTGTATCTTCGGCTTCGGCCGGTTGCCGAAGGTCCCTCTGCAAATTGACATTGAAAAATATTGTAAGCTAGTATGCACTCTTTCCCCAATAATGATGTGCCCAGTAGTCCATAAATCAATTGAAATCGCAGTCTTGCCACAATTTGAAGGTTCCGTTCTCTGATTAAGAGAATCACATAATTAATATTACATACAAATTGAGAAGTCTCCATCCCATGAGAAAATGCATATACAATATTTCGTATCTCTTCCCTCATGCAAAATTCAATGCAATTACAAACTTATCGTGTCCACAATTCCAGAGTTCAAGCTGAAAGTACAAAGCACATGGTTAGCATGCCGCGTAAACAAAAATGAACAAGATCTGAAAGTCAGAATGCTTGCTGCCAAAACCATGGTTAAATCCAAAGTACTGTAATGGGACGGTCGCACACGTACTAATTTCGGCGTGTGCGAGATGAATATTTTATATAACAGGGAGTCTGGGAAAACTTAGCTGGCTGAAAATGTGCGTTTCTCCGCTACCTGAGTGCGCGAAGGGTCGCCGCCGGCCGCCGGGGGGAGCGCCTCCCTTTGTTCAAAGACCGTTTGCCACACCTCTGGTATTTCCGAGCGCTGCGTCAGAGCACCCAGCGTCTTCTCGGAAATCGTGGTGACGTGAACGCCCACTCGAAATCGGGTTCCAACCGTCGATGGACCCATGGCAATTGGACGGCGCGCATCACGCGGTTTGGCTGCGCCAATAGTCGAACACTAGGCGGGGGTGAGACATGTGATCTCGCGAGCAAGGGAGGTTGCTGCGAACGCGAGACTCGGCCATTCCGATACGAACGACGGCCGCGAGTGTTGCCTTCCGATGTAAGCGACGACCGAGGTGCTGGGTCCGATGGCAACGACCGCCGCGAGACGCTAGATCGCCGCCGGCAACGCATCGTCGCCACCTCACCGCCCGCTCAGGTGCCGCCGATGGGAGAGGCGGAACACCGTGTGAGTGCCGATACTCGAATGAACGAAGAAGCTTTCGGACGCGGCCTGAGGGCCGGCCGCCACTAAAAGACGCTTTGGTGTGGCGATTCCTGGCCGCCGCCGCCGCAGTCAATGCCTGCCGCGCGCGCCCGCCCGCGCGCCGCCGCCGCCACGCCGTCGTCGCCGCCGCGCCAGCCCACGCGCCGCGCCGCCGCCGCTGCGCTGTCGCGCACGCCGCCCGCGTGCAGCCCTACGCCGCCGCAGCCAAGGCCTGCCGCGTGCCGCGACACCGCCGCCGCGGCCACCAGCTGCCCGTCCGGCCCAGGAAACGGGGGGAGCGCCGTTGCCCTGCCGCCCGACACCCGGGCCGATGCCGACGCCCGGAGGAACGGAGCGCCCGTGCGATGACCCGGAAGGGTTGGACTGTTAAGTTAAGCTAGTTATAAGTTAGGTTAAGATAGTATTAAGAACTGTAGGGGGGCTTCACCCGATTATTTTAATTTGCTTTGAATTAAACTCAGAAATCATGAAAGAGCGTTTTACTGTGTAGTGCATGGATATGCCCAGTCACGCATGCGTCCTAAATAGATTCCAGCCGAGCACATGAGGCAACCTGCAGCAGACGGGAATCCACAGGTGAGTCGGGTCACGCCCTGAGAGAGATTAACACCGCCGACACCGATGAGTGGTCGTGTGTACGGGAGGCGGGTGTTACAGTACTGTGAACTGAAATCTTGAATGCATCTTAAGAGAAGAAAATGATTTATACTAACTTTTCAAATTGTCGGTTTGAAAGTTGTATTATACAGAATGTCATAAAATCATGTACGTGATAAAATCTATGGTTAGAAAATGCAAAATTCAGTCTAAACCAGTTATCTAAATATATTAACATTTGAAGTCTTCAGACGTTCTCCAAGATTACACAATTTAGATAGCCAGTACATAAGACATTTACAGTAACATGTAATCATTAGGAGCAGATTTCAATGAATTGTCTTTTTTTTCTTTTCAGTTCAGAACAATGCCGTTTAGTATAGAAATTCATTTTATGTTATGACAAAACGACATGTTCCATTTTTATGTTGTTTTTTTTTTGCATTTTTTGTCGATTTCAACTAATAAGTCAATTCTTACCTTTTTATGTCATTTTTAATCCTTTTTTCTCTGATTTCATCAATTTTAATATCATTTTAATGGTACTTGCTTGAAACAATATTCACGAGATGTAACAAATATTAACCACAGAATTCCTGAGTAGCATATTCTACTTCTTCGCTCACATATTGTAATATCAACTATTGTGAGTACTGTGTAATCTAAGATTCCCGTGACGTCAATCGGCGCCATTGTCAGTTCGGCCGATTTCGCGATAAATAAAAGCAGATAATTTTTCTTAAGGAAAGGCTCCAAACCAAAAAACTGAGTTCACTTGAACAAAAGGAAGAAGTCTCGATTACATCAGTAACATATCCAACAGCTTGAATAGTTTATCTGAAGTGGTTATGATCAGAATTTTTTACGACAACTTTTTTTTTGTTTTTACGACCTTTTAAAAATATTTTAAGAGCATTTAATTGATCATTTTTGGCAATGTTTTAGGTTATAATCCATCCCCCTAGTGATCATATTTTGGAATAGAAAGAAATTACATTTCCGTCATTTAGACATTCAGAACAGGCTGTTATTGGATTAATATGGAAAGGTTGCGACATGTACGAAGTAAACCCTTCGTTATTTTATTTCAGTAGTCGTTACAATTTATTATTGATGGAAAACAAAAGTACATTTTTTCATCTAGTCACACATAATTGAATAAGTTGTGAATTGAATAATAATGAATTTTCGAAGATGCTGTTCATAATATACACGATTGTCCTCCAGACTATGTCATTTAGATAATCTAGCTCTTTCAGTAAACGATACGTAAGGAGAGGTAGTCTTTGCCACCCTATTCACTGTAATAGTTAATTCATTAGTAGAATATGTTAATAAACTCCTTAGCTTTAGATCACAGAGAATACGAACTGCTACTTACACATACAATCACAGCAGGGCAATTCATAGCGACGCAACTCACCTGAAAAATAAAAAAAATCAATAAGCATTCAGTAAAATTGAACACCAAACAAGATAATTTACGTGCGAAAAAGTTGAACTAAAAATTACAATTGGAAATAATATTTCATAACATATAATACATGTTAACTTTTTCCACGAAGTTTACTCAAAACAGACATGCACAAAATTAATAAAATTATTATCAACCTTCCTTCATCTAGTCGTAGCTTTGCACTGTGTTACCCAAGTAGTTAGTTACTTGCTAACAATTTATGAAAGGTATTGACACAAAAGGACCACGGTATATCGGGTATTTAAAACTCTCACATGTTCATTGTTCGTGGATCTTCATTTTATATTCAACAAATATAAGGTCTAATTGCAAACAGAATGGCATACATGTAGTACACTGAAAGAGGGAAGTATGATGATGGCTGCCATAATCGATTAGCGAACATAGACAATGGAGGACGATTGTCCCTTTGTACTCCTCTTTCATTGTATCAAGCAGGGCCGAACGGTGTAGTTTTTGTCGCACTTCGTTTGCAGAAGATCACTTACATGACTTGCATCTACCTCTCTCCAAATGATCGATCGTAGCAATGATGCTCATGCTGGTGATGATGAGAAGGTAATTAAAGATGTGAAAAGAATGGAAGATGATGTGAATGGAAATGAACAATTAACTACTCAAGAGTTTCAGAATGAAAACATCCATGTTTTACCCTGGAACGAACCTGTGATATTGGACTCCAGGCCCTTGCTCCGAAAACGTATTTCAATAACCCTTGATACACAATGTGATGCACAACAATTTTAATTGCAAGGCCTGATGAAAGGAATCACGAAGTGCCACTAAGCCTCGCCATTAATAAAGACATTATTATTATTATTATTATTATTATTATTATTATTATTATTATTATTATTATTAAGTGTTCCTCCCAGCGCTAGCCAAATTTTTAACTTCCGAACTAAAAGCAATTTCAGGCAGCTTCAGTCGTTGTTGTCCGTCTGTCCACCACACTGTCACCCCACAGTCGGAAACGCCCCTTTCATTGCGTTTGGAGGTTGCTTCCGTCGGTGCCAAAGCACCGAGCCAACGCGGCGGAGCGGCCCGCGGCGACGGTGACTAGCGGATAATGAGTTCTAGGAAGGCTGCAGCCCGCTGGCGCCGCTCACTGTTCGTCCAGACACGAATAGGGAGCAGCATCGCAGCTCCGCGCTCCAGTTGGTAAGTGCTTCACGCCCAGTTAAATTGCAGAGCGCCGCTGAGGGCGACGGAGCGCAGGTGGGTGGGAGCGCACCGCGGAATAGTGATTCATTCCACGAGCGCAGTAACGCCGGTCAGCCGGGAAGTCGAGGCACGCACAATATGACGCCATCGGAAATTACCTGCGGACGATTCCACACTCGTTAAGATTATATAAATTGCCCCCAGCGTAGAACTTTTGTCACGTATTTCGGGTGCTCTTCTACAAAAGAGTGCTCTATGTACAATAGTACACTATGAAACGATGATGTAATGATGGGTAATAATACACGAGTGTGAGCGAGTATCGTAAACTTCACACGAGTGTATTAATACCCATTACATTGAGTTTCATACGGTACTTTTTCTACGACTTTTATAAGTTAAACTTTTACATTGAATCGTTTCGTGGTTGTTGACATAAAGAATGTAGCCAAGGCCACATAACGGAGAGCTCCCTAACTCTACCCTCGCATGGTGCTGCAGGTGGTTCTGGCCAACAGTCCGCCTGCGAGGGAGTACTGCGCCAGTCAAATAGGATCGAAATAAAATTACGATCCAATTTATTTTAATTAATATTCCACGAAAAATTACTACTAATAAAAGAAATTATAACTGATAAGCATAATATAGTATCAAATGTAATTTTAATGCAGACAATCTAATGAAACACTTATTAGAACGATTTTCAATGATTAATTAAGAGTCAATACTTGGTTTGTTTTCTGTGATTGGTTAAGAACCTGTATCATAAGAAAACTGTATCGAAATAAGTATCATTATGCAACTAGTTGCAGCCATCCAATGACAGCATTATACAATGGGAGTACAAAAAAGTACTAAAGGTAGAAAAAGGATGGCATACCTTAATTCAATTAACTTTTAGTTAGAATGGTATTACAACACTATATGTTTTGATTACCTCAAATCTGGACGTCTTGAAGGGGAACACTTTTTATGTATTTTCCTTTGTATTAGTTGATTTTACTTCTAGGGTGAGTACATACTTTGTATAAAAACATTGCCAAGAAACAAAGTTACCAATGAACAGTAGAATCTTATTGGAACTGATTTTACCTCTGATACAAAGAAATATGAAAGTAAACACAGGAATTTCTCACATCTCTCGAAGAGCTCAGTTCATCACTAAAAGTAAATGAATACGACCAAAAATGTGAGAAAACATTAATGTTTTAATGAATTTTAGTAGAGCCATAAGTTCCATAACTTCCAAAAAATATACATATAAGGATGACTAAACAGTAATGTAGCTTTGTTCCCGATTTCTAAATTCATAAATTTCTTTCTGAAACCTTCAATATTTACTAGTATCCAATATTGCATTAATCGTGCACTAAATCCTTCTAAAACAAATTTACGTAGGCCTGAGTGGAGCCGTTTTGTCCTCTCAATCACGTCTGGCGCCACGGCAGCTATTTGGGGGGTCCCGAAAGAGCGAGAGCGGGTAATGGCGGTACTTCTTTCAGCGACAAATAGGTCTCATTTGGAATCAAAGTCGTTCGCCACTTGCGTCTCAAAAGGAATGCAGCCTCGTCGACAAAACCGGCGGCGTCGAACAATCTTTTAGCCCCGTCCTCTAACACGGGCGGAATTAGAGGACCGGTTTAACTCTTCCCCCTGGAATGCTGGGAACACTCGCGAATCTCTCGCGACATCTAGGGGGTGTGGAGTGGCGTAGCGTGGGTGTCTGCCGGTCGGGGCGGAGAAAAATGTCGTCGCACCCCCATTTAGGTATTTCAATTTAAAAACTAAAATATATAGTAATTCTAGCTTTTCCACAAGATCTTTCCTGCAAGAAGAATCATCATTATTGTACAAGTTACAAATACAAAAGTCATAGATATCTTTTACAATATAATAATCAGATTTATTACAAAAAGTCTTAAAAATTATGCTACTTACAGGTATTCAAATAACAGGTAAAGAACACGTATAATTATACCTTGACAATCGACAAGATTAAATTATTAGCAAATTGAATATAAACCACAAATTGACGACTAATTATTAGAACTAGAACGATAGTTACTATTTATATTTTCACCGGCTTCCCTGAAGGAACTAAGGGACTTCTATTCTTTATATGATACTACATTATTCTTTATATGATAGAAGACATTCTCGCTGAATATGGTCATAAACAATCCACGTAGAAAATAAAATTCGAGGAATTCCTACACATCAGTACAGATGCTATTGCCAGTCGCTACAATGAGCAAAATGTCATTATTATTATTATTATTATTATTATTATTATTATTATTATTATTATTATTATTATGCATTTTGAATATATATCGTTACAGAACAACTAATGAAAGATTCCGAGCTCATTTCAATCGGCCCGAATCGTAGGTGCGACAAAAATATGAAATAAAATGGTTCAAATACATACAAGATGTGTTTGTTATTATTATTTTTTATAAAATTTTGCCGTCCCCAAAAAGGGCCTCCCCTGCCGCCTCCACAACTCTACGCTACTGGGGTGTTGTGGTGCTGCCGATAACACTGTTGTAACAGCGACAGGAACTGCGATTCCAGAAGCAATATATCTAGTGCGTGGTTTTGTCAACAGGAGATTTGTCAAGTTGAGTTTACAACCAATACGTCTTTCCTGCGCTATGAGTTCTAAAAGAAGTGTTATTTCTTTAAAAAATAAATGTTGTGAGTTCTCTGAAAATACATAACACTTGGCGGCTTTTGCAGGATTTCTGACTCTAACTAGATAGCTAGACGGAATGTAGCCGCTGACAGGAGGCGAATTCTGGCGGCCAACTTCTCTGATTGGTAATTTTCCATGGTTTCCCCGATCCACACCAGTCACATGCAAGAACAATACCGTAACAAAGTGGCAATGGACCGTGCGGGATCTTTCCTTCCTCATCTTCTCCCTCTTCTTCCCCTTACACCAATGTTGTCAAGGTCGATGCCCCGAGCGGGAGTCCGCAGCACGATTTCCACGACGAAATCGCCTCCCCTCGCAGACCCCACCCCAAGAGACAACGCCATTACTATTGTATAACGGCGGGGTTACTAATAGTTTCCTCTCCCGACGCTAGTGACGCAATGAAGCTCGTGGTATGGCACGGTACCATGAGGCGTGCCACTGCCACCAGTAGGAGACTTTGACACCGCTGCCTTACACAGTCCCACCTGCAGGCACAACACTGCCCGTACGTCGGGAGAAAAGTGGGGAGCTTGGAGCTTGTCCGGCTGGATCGGTGCCCCGCTGGGCGGGGGAGGGGAGCAGCGACTGCGAGCCGACGCGCTGGCGGGGCCGCATCGCACCAAGAATTATGACTAGGGGCGAATTTTTATGACATACAACATCGCCAAAAATGATCAATAAAATGCTCTTGGAATGTTTTAAAAATGCTCTAAAACCAAAGAAAAATTACGTAAAGAATGTTATCAAAACCAGTTGGAATGACAACACAAGCTGTTGGATGGAATCGAAGGTTCTTCTATTCGTTCAAGTGAACTCAGATTTCAAACTTGTGGTTGGATTGTCACTCCCTTTGTACACGTTTTACTCACACTACTTGCCACTCCTGACTGATCGCACTTCACTGAGTCCAGCAACTCGTCAAGGTACGAAAATATGCGGAAAACTGCAGTAATTATTTTATTATGAACCATGTCTCACTATTATAATAGTTTTGTATTTAATATTTAATTGAATGTATAAAAATAAATTATTGTTGAATTAAACTTGAGTTATCAATTATTTGAAATAAAATTGTATTTCCTTTCTTTTCTTCGCCTATTAACGATGTGAATTGAAGAATGCTAAAAAAGTTTTAAAACATTTTATATTGGTTCATATTTCTATTGGTTCTTGCCATTTAGATTACTTACTTTACAATACATTTTTATAATTCAAATGATTCATTATTATTCTTTTTAACCTCAAGAAAATTAATTGGAATTTGCCTGCAAAAAAACTGAGTCGTCAAAGAAATTCTTAATATCACAAATGTACAATATTGTGGTGTTAAGAACTGCACAAATTTGCAATGTTGTGGTATAAGACGCTTTATTCTGAATGAATCATTCATTCTATGAAATTCGTCAAAACGTCAGAATTAGTGTGTCAATAATAGTTAATAACGTTACTATCACAGTCGTAAAGATTATGCCGAGAGCAAGGTCTATAGGATAGGAACAGACCTAATTATCATATGGCAAACGTATTTCTGTAATGAGGAATCAGTGAGCTGACGGTGTGTACGATAGTAGAGCTGCGGTGTTATCCGCAGTGCATACAGGAGGTTCTAGAGCCGCTTGCGCCGAGCTGAGGCCGCGCGCATCTCACCGTTCGCCTCACCTCCCTTGCCTGCAGAGCGCGTGGGGACGCAGACCCCTACAGACCCAGACCACGTTGCAATGCACGTAGGCGCTAAATTGTTATCCGACATATAATGCGGTGATGGGCAAAATTTAAAATGCAGAAGTCATGTAATAATAAAAAAGTCAATTAATATATTGCTGGTGAGGGTGATACCTTGTAATAAGTTGACAAAAAAAACGTTAAGACTGTTGGGCGTCTGATTCAACGACGCAACTGAATACTATATCACTTTGCAGAGACACAAGAGTGTCTTAAATCGTTAATTATTATTTTGTTACGCTTCTACTATATTTGCTGCCAATAAGTGTTCTAATATTAATATTTAAATAGAAAATAATCGGTATAATGGGATAGTAATAGGTGATGCAACTGCGTAATCATTTAAGTGTTAAGTAATTATTATAATACTGATTACTAAGGTAATTTTAATCTCAATTATTAATAAATTCTGCTTATTTAAACATCCCTTGTGATAAAACACGCAAGAAAAAAATGTATCACCTGTTACATAACGTTGGTAAACTCAAAGCGTGTGCTAACAAAACAAGTTGGGGCTCACATCAGCACCTGGCAATCGTGCGCCCGCGCACTAGGGATCCGACATCGATATCGATGTTTCAAAACATCAATGCTTCGATAAAAGCATCGATGTTTAAAACATCGACGTGTAGAAACCGATGTTTTTTGAACATCGATGTTTTATGATCGATGTTTTTCCGTGTTCAATGTTTTGTTCGTGCATGGAAAATGCCCATAATCATAATTTTGTAAAAGTTAAAATAAGAAACAATAACTGATGATGTACAATGTCCGCTTGAATTCGATTGAACCGCATGATACAATGTCCGCTTGAATTCGATTGAAACGAAAGCTGTTTGTTCCATCTTCATCGAGTACACTACCATCCCTTCCTCTTGATTATCCTGAAGGCTTGGTATTTCCTTCCTCTTTCCTGTATTTCGCACATTGAGAGTCGTCGTTGACTTTGTTTTCAGTTAAATTTTAATTATAAATTAACAAGAAAGGCCATTGTCAAATTAAATTTTGTCGTCCACGAATTTAATGTCAGAGATTACAAAAACAACTTTAAATCGATGGCTTCTGGTCGATGTATTAACATCGATGTTTTGATTTTGAACTTCGATGTTTCCTTGTCTTTTTTCAATTTTTAATTTCTTCAATTAATTAGGGGTACAAGAGAGCGCTGCAGCCGATGAGGCTCATACAGTTGGGAATGGGCCAATCTTAAAAATACTAACACTATAATAAATTACGTACTACAACAAATGCCACTTTGGGCCTTGGCTAGTATTTACAAAGGTTTTGAAGTTCTTGGTATTGTTCGTCTGTCTTCTTTTTTCATTTATTCATTCACACTCCTATTCATTCTTAAACTATATGTACAAACATTTATTCTCGCATTCATCCCCACTGCACTATGTGCACTTTCCTTGTCGATGTCGCATCGCGACCGCCCCCCCCCCCGCTCCCATTGTCCGGCGCGGCGCGCCTTTTCGCGAGGGCCCTGGCGCCCCCGGAGCGTGCCCCCCAGGGGGCGGGGCGGCTGCCAAGGTATTCCGAGCGCCCCACCGCCGCCCCGCCCCGGCCCTACAAGGCGCGCGGGCCGGCAGGACGGTCGCTTGGCCCTGTTGTGCGCGCGCCACGCCGCCTCCGTCCCGCCCCGCCCCCCCCGCGCGCCCAGCAGTGTCACGCCACGCCAAGCCCCACCTCGCCTCGTCTCGCCCCGCCTCGCCCCGCCCCGCGCCGCCCCGCCCCGCTCCGCCCCGCTCCGCCCCGCTCCGCCCCGCTCCGCCCCGCCCCGCTCCGCCCCGCCCCGCTCCGCCCCGCCCCGCCAGCTCCGCCCCGCTCCGCCCCGCCCCGCTCCGCCCGCTCCGCACCGCCACGCCACGCCATGCCATGCCAAGCCCCGCCATGCCCCGCCACGCCCCGCCACGCCACGCCACGCCGTGCCACACCACGCCGTCCCACGCCACGCCACGCCACGCAACGCCGTGCCACACCACGCCGTCCGACGCCACGCCGTGCCGCGCCACGCCACGCCGTGCCACGACAAGCCACGCCGCGCCGTGCCGTGCCACGCCACGCCGCCCCGTGCCGTGCCACGCCACGGCGTGCAGTGCCCACGGGGCTCTGGACGCGCGCTGCGGCGACGAGCTGCCGGCCGGCCTCCTGCGGGGCGACACAAGGGAAGGATATTGGGGGAGACGGGATTGTGGAGGGAGACGGGGAGGGACAGCGAGGGAAGAGAGGGAGGATGCAGAGGTAGAGGGAGGACAGAGAACAGGGAGGGTGAAGAGAAGCAGGGAGGATAGGGAGCAACGGGGTGGTTACAGGGAACAGGAGGGGATAGAGAGGAACAGAGAGGGAAGAGATGAACAGGAGGGGATAGAGGGGAATAGGGGGAAGAGAGGAACAGGGGGGTTAGAGAAGAACAGGAGGGGATGGAGAGGAACAGGGGGATAGAGAGGAACAGGAGGGGTAAAGAAAAACGAAGGGATAGAAATAGGGAAGAGATGAACAAACACACTTACAGTTGAACAAATTCACTCATATTAAGAGAGGGAGGAAGAGAACGAGAAAGAGAGGGAGAGAGAGCGAGAAAGAGAGGAAAAGAGAGCGAGAGGGAAAGAGAGAGCGAGAGCGAGAAAGAGAGGGAGAGAGCGAGAAACAGAGGAGAGAGAAAGAGGGAGGTGCGTACGATAAATGGAGAAACTTTTTTATCTTTGTGCCAACTTGCCACTTTCTCAAAATTTTAGATTAATAACATGAGCAGCCTTCATTAACGTAAAAATATTCTTACGAACCCTAAAACTGGAAGCAAGCTACAAAAAAATATTATTATTATAAAACATTTTGACGTGTTTCACAATCTTGACTCCACTATGCGTTCCCATGCGTCTAGAAGGTCAAAAGACAGATGATGTACAGAGGTCGTTAGAGAATTCGTCTCCTTGTTTCACGCTATTTTTTTCTTAGAGTTCAATTCATGTTTGAAAAAACAGTTGTCTAAAAGATGTCTCTCAAATTATTGCTAGGTATCAACCTTACGCTTAATGCTACGTATTAATCATTTTATGGTTTACTAGTTCATTGCTGTGTGTTTACAGACCTGAAACAAAACACGTAACGGTATACTTAATACCCTTGCGGGCCTTTTCGCTTCTTTATGCCCTAGGGCCTTTTGAATACTTTATGGCCCGCTCTTATACCAACACAACACACAGAACTTAGTTATGAATTCGATTTTGTAAAGTTAAGATGCAAGCAAATACAATAAATAAATGGCATAATGCTTAAATAAATAAAATAAATTGTTATAAACCTTATTTTGCTTATTTGATATGAAAATTGAAATTTTGAAATGTTTCCGTGAACTTATAATTGCCATCATTCACTCGCATTTCACTGTTACGTACCATCTTTTTTAGTGACATAATTATATTCTTCTTTAGTGGCGGTACTCGTAATAGTAATAAGATATATAAGGCACATCGGCTAACATCCTCGAAATGTTATTTTTTGGTGTTTTGACATATTCTAAATAACGTTTGACAATAGGCGCTAATAACCTAAAAGTACCGTTTCATCAGCGCAATTTACACTGTTATTCACGCTGGTAAATCTCAAATACACCATAAAGAGTTTTATATATTTCTCAAGATTTTAATGGAAACCACTGTCCATAGTTTTGTCAGCTTTTGCGAGAATTTCCACAGGAACTTCACAATATTCTTTCATTTTGTACGAACAAATCAGTCCAATAACGATTATGCAATAGAAATTAGATATACACTCTGTTTTGTTTATCTGACGTCATATTGACAAATGACTGATACAATGCGTCTTTTCACTTTAGACGCAAGAAATATTATAAAATGTTTCGAATTCTTGTTTTATTCAGCAACGAACTAGTAAACCATGAAGTTTTGTATGCACCACGGGCGTTACTAGATGTTTTTGCCCCTCGGGCCAGAGGCCCTCGGGGTTGGAAGTCGCCCTCGGGGCAAAAACATCTACTTAACGCCCTTGATACATAAATAACTATTATGTCTTTCGTTTTGTTCACTTAGGAAATCGGCAGAGTCATGGCTAACTTATTCAACTATCCGCATGTTCAATTGGAAATGTTAATTTTCTTGTCTCCTATCTTCTGCGTCATTCTCACAGAATGATGCAATGGCAATTCAAAATTACTCTAGCCCTGCACGCACAGAGAAATAATACTTTATACAATTTCTCACTGAATTCTTCGAAAAATGATCAAAGGAACTATTTGTCAATAATCTGAGACCAAATAAACTACCGAATAATCCACGAAATAACAAATTTCACCAAGGAGTGACTTAAAAAGGGAGCAACGACTATGCCTAGTTGTATTCTTTCTTTTCTTGGCAAGATCTCAATGTGACTAACCTCTCTTGGATCTTTCTTCGCCCTACTTGAAAAGACCTTCAACACTATTCAGGGAATGCACGGATTTCAACCACAAAAAATATAAGTACAAGTTATCTATTCTTGGATAGTTCCGTGCTTAAAACTGTTGCAACTTGTGTTTTATCAGTATGTTCATAAAACATATCTAGGAAACCAGCTTTACAATTAATATAATCGATACTAAACATTTAAAAAAAATTTCCTAGTAGTTTCAGAAGATCTTGCAATTAGTACACAATATTCCGGGATAAGAAAATGTCCGCTACTACTGAAACAAATTCGGGCGACCAACCAGTATCACCTGCTTCACTATTTGTGGTAAAGCTGGCTTCACACAAGGTAATGCATTTCCATTTCTCCAATAAATATTGAAAACTCGTAACATTTCATTGGCAGAAAAAACTGTTTTGCCCACTAATATAATTTATTACCCAATTGTTGCTAATAAGCTAATAAGACGTGAATTTATTTCTCACAATTAAATGTTAAACAACACTGACCGTCCCGCTCTCTTTCACAGAGTCCGCTCGATCTGTCCGCCCCACCCTCTCCTGCTCGCCGCTTTGCCCGTCTCTCGCTCGGTAACAATGTCACCGCATTGCGGATTGCATCACATCCCGAAAGAAACACTTTTGATTGATTTATTGATCGATTGTTAGTGATTCCGCGCGCGTCAACTAGTGAGGTCATTGGCCCGTACCTGTAGTGCATGTTTTTCATCGGGAGATGGTGGCAGTGCTTTTCGTCAGCTGGATGGCGTGATCCGGCGCCACCAACCTAACGTCGACTAACGGGGTTTCCCCAACGAGGTACCTCCCACCAGCGGGGCACCGCCCCAGCCGGGACAAGCTCAAAGCCCCCGTCCGGTCTCCCGGCATGTGAAGTAGTGTAGTGACTGTTACTGAAAGTGTATGTAAGGAGAGAGGGTGAGACAAGGGAGAGATAGAAAAGATCGGGCGCGGTCTGTAGTCCGTTTGTTACAGTACTACTACGGCATTCGCCTGGTGTTGATCGGAGAAAACACGAAAAACTACCGATCAGAGCAGCCGGCTGCTAGAACACTCCAGACAGCGACTGAATTCGACCTAGCTGACAAGCTAGTGTCGAATATCCTCTCACCGTCAGGACTCAAATCTAGGACCTTCCGGTCAGAGGCACTGCAGTAACATCAGTTGACGCACTTAGCCACTTCTCCCGGAGAAATAAACATTTTTGGTTGGAACCGAATATTGAGTAACATTCTCAATTCGCGACCACCTCTATTTTTCCTTTTCTTCTCAAAGTTATTCGAGTACAATTTGGGAGCAATTGCTCCAGCGGTGGTACAAAATTTAAAGCAGACGTACACACACGCGCGTTCATACATCGCTTACATGCGTACGTACATACATTACATAAACATGTATGCATATACTATATTACATACATAGATTCAATTTTACATATTAAGAAACCGAAAATGCTAATACAATACTCAACGTAAGCAAGTTATTGGCCACATTGAAAAGCTGTCATACGACTAGAAATCTAATTCCTGAGATGTGTGGTAATGTGGGGCAAGCAAGTGTGTATGAGGGGAGAAGATGGGTCGAGAGGGAGGAAAGATCGCGATCGGTCGGCCTATTTCTCGGGGCATTGCTCCCGCATTCGCCTGGTATTAAAAAATCACGGAAAGTTAGTGATCTGAAAAGGCGGCCGCTAGAATTCTTCTCCAAAAAGCGACTGAATTCGACTTACCTATTTTTACTACATACCAATCATTTTTTGAACTATCTTTAAGGAGTGTTTACTCGTAAAAATACTATTTTCTTGAGAACTAGGAGCCCATTACGCAGCCAAAAGTAGTTTTCCTCTCCCTGGCATCCCTTTAGTTTTCCACACAACAAACAACGGACCAACACGGAGGTGAAGGGCCCAGGGACAGCATAACAACTCCGTCTTCAAGAGACACGAATCAAATCAATCCGCGAACGAAGGCGCGCGCGTCTGCAAATAGCCGCTGGGATGACGCACGCCGAGCTGAGCGCGCTTTCGCCAGAAGGGCGGGCGCGTCGCCTTCGAGTGCGACCTCGACGACGCGTCGCGGGGCCAATGGATCAGGCGAAGTGCGCGCTGGCGTCCACCTGGCGCCGCGGGAGGTCGGGCACCTGGCGGCGCTGGCGCGCTCAAAGACGTCTCTCTTGCGCTCATCCACAACAATATTTCGCCGCAAGGGATTGTCAACGGGGCTGGGATTGGACATAAACTACTCACGGAGTGTATACGGTTGAGAGTTATTCGAAGTAGGGATGTGCCGTTAACAGCTAAACTATTATTTCTTAACAGTTAACGTTTAGTAACTGTTACGCGAAATAACAGTTATTTCATTTATCCTGTTATTGGCTGTTATCGGTTGATATTCATAGTACTCCACTCTATTGGGCCAAACCCGAACTACTACAAGCTTTCGCGGCAACCATTTTGTGCGACAGTTTCACTGCTGCTAATGAATTGTGATTAACACATGTTCAAATTATAGATTCATTAATACATAATTCGTCATTATTACACATCATGTGCCACATTATTTTTATATTTTATGGTATTACGTATAATACAATAAGAAATTTGTCCTTGAAATTAAATCCGTCCAATATGTTTGTTAACTTCTTTCTGTCCCATTTCAGCTTATGTGAGATCCACTAATATTTCCCTAATTCTGATAGAATATAATGAGTTACGGTCAAATAACTCGCATTATTATATTTGATATTCAACATCTCATTACCACTTTACTTTTATATAAGCAAAACACAGTTTCTACTTGTCTTAATTTTCGGTACTCGTCACTTCACTATGAACATGTTGCTTATTCGAAAGAGTATTTGCAACCTGATCACGGATCACTGTTATTTTAGTAATATTCTATACACATTTATTACTCTTCATATTAACTACTATTCTTCCTTGGCAGTTCATCGAGTCTCGTTCATATCAGCTGTTTCTCTCACCCTGCCTAAACATGTGTGGGGAAGTAGTGCAGACAACCGCCGTAAGGTAGCTGCACAAGCGTTACGCTGCTACCAACGTTATTCATTTTGCCTCGTTCAACTCTTAGCAGTCGCCACAACTGATTTAACTCTTAGCAGACGGCTACGTTAGGTTGCTGATCATGGACGTGTTATTTTTCAACTGTTATTGATAACCGTTATTACGAGTCCACTGTTATTCCGATAACAGTTATTGACGAAAAGCTGTTAAACCCATCTCTAATTCGAAGATCCGCTGTCGCGCGGATTCCTTGTTTTAATAGAAGACGCATTTTGTAATAAACGGAAAATCACGTCATTGTTCACTGTTTCAGTTTTAATCAATAATATCGATGCCGTAGGTAATACCACGAGTGCTTTGGAAATTGATGATAAATTCGCAACATACGAAGCGAGAAGAGGATTTATCTGAGAATTTTCAAAGCACGACGGGTATTTAATAAGACTATTCCAGGAATGAATTTATGTCTAATAGAGTTCCAAAATGCGTCAAATATTGAAAATAATTCAAAAGTATGTTAATATAAAACAAGTTATTTTATAGTACATACGCTGTTCATTGGGCACTGACATAGCAATCGAAGTGTACCACCCCCTAATATATACGAGTCACAGTTTATGATTGGCCAGTAGGGAGATGCGGTAAGAAAAATCGGAAATAAAAATCGATAAACTTTTTGAAATACACCATCCTAATTTGGGGATTGTGTATATATAGTTAAAACACTATTGATTTTAATTCCACAAGTGGAATAGACAATGGAAATTATAATGATAAAATACACAGACAAATCCAAAATAACTCCGGTTCTTTCACACTGCAGATGACGATAAGATTAGACACGACTTTTTTTTTGGCTTTTCGGTCAATTATCCCGTTCCAGGACTCTCAGTAGTATTACTGTAATGGGGAATCTGCAGATGGGGGGAAATTATTATTTTTTGTTCCCATACACGTCAACTGCTTTGGTCATTAGTTCCGTTAGTGTAGTGGGTGTGTATCGCGGGAGGTAGAGGTGATTCCTTCCCCGCAGGATGGCAATATCCGGCGCAGGCCAAGATGTACATATCGCTTTGCGACGTTTTGCGTGACACTTATCTCCTCCATCTATGTTCCACTGGAGCAAACTAAGCTCCCGACCGCTTTCCTGAGATGTGTGGTAATGTGGGGCAAGTAAGTGTGTATGAGGGGAGAAGATAGGTCGAGAGGGAGGAAAGATCGCGATCGGTCGGCCTATTTCTCGGGGCATTGCTCCGGCATTCGCCTGGTATTGACATATCACGGAAAATTAGTGATCTGAAAAGGCGGCCGCTAGAATTCTTCTCCAAAAAGCGACTGAATTCGAATTACCTATTTTTACTATATACCAATCATTTTTTGAACTATCTTTATGGAGTGTTTACTCGTAAAAATACTATTTTCTTGAGAATGGTTTTGACTTAAAGCGAAAATTACGATTTTTTTTCGTGTTTCTTTTCTTGCCCACCTTACAAGCAGTGAACAAAAAATACTGTTTCAGAGAAATTGCTCGAAATTCCAAAGAACCAAACTTTCAAACTACTTGAATGTTATTACGGATTGTGAGTACATAACGTTTAAATTATGTACTTATATTCAATCTTACAAATCTAAATGAAAATTTGAAGAGCGATAATGTTGCATTCGTAAACACACATCCTGGCTTGACTCTCTTTAGAAAGATTTGTTAGCATTGACAAATTCGAAAGCATTACGTTAACTTTAGCATTCGTTTAAGAATTTCTGAACAATTTAATAGCAAAAACTTACCACAATATTACGAGTATGTGAAAAGAAAAATTGTAGAATAATTTATTTATTTATTATTGTAGATGGAACAGAGCAAATTCTAAATATTTATTTTGTTTATTACTTTATAAACGATAATGAATTTCAGTTTTTTCTGCCTGAAAGTTCAGTAAAAGAAAATAATTATTTTTTTTAAGATGCAACAATTTTTGAAATTATATTAATTACCTCCCGTTTTTTTCAAAATCAAGTAATAGTACATTAAGAAGTCAAAAAATAAATTGTTTCGTTTAAATCTAAAATCTATCAACTTAGCAATGACCTTTTAAATACCTCGCTGTCTTTTGATTTATGTTTCCTCGTTTATATATTCTACGTCTTTGTAATTACACTGTCAAGTCACTGTAATTACACTATACGTACACGACGATTTGTTAGAATAGATGTGTGACGACGAAACAAAGTGCATGCACCTGACTTGCGTGCAAAGAACATTTTTCACTTAAGCGAATCCACACAGTTCTCTTTCTACAAAGCTTCTGCGAGCCAAAACACGAAAATAGAGGACCGAGCTGTGGAAATAGCGAAGGGATGGTTTCCAAGTTCTCGTGAAAAAAATCGAATCCACGCTAAGAACAATAGCTGTAGGCAAATAACACGAGGATTTTAAGTACTAGACATCAGACAGGAAATATAAAACATCAGTACCTATTTTAAATAATTCTCTGTAGTATGTGAAGGTATCCGATTACCTACATATAATCCTTGGTTGATTAATGAATTATTGAGGAATGATTCCGGGCCCGTCAAAAGCGAAGGCCATTAGTTCCGTAAGTGCAGTGCATGTTTTTATCGCAGGAGGTGGGGATGACATTCCCCGCCAGATGGGGAGATCCTTGATAGACTAGTAAAGAAAGTCTTTGGATGGAATCCTATTCCAACCAGAGTTAAAAGAAGACCAAAGACAAGATGGAAAGATGATGTCATAAATGATCTCTAGACAATGAAAATAAGAAACTGGACCGTGAAAGTGAACCACAGAAAAGAATGGAAGGCCATAGTCGAACAGGTCAAAACAAATGGAAAGTAATGTTGAGCCTCACTAAGAAGAAGAAGATATCGAGATCCAGCGCCGACTTATCCGCCGGCTTGCGAGATTTTTCTTAACTAGGTATGTCCTACCTGCGGGGAATCTCCACGCCGCTCCAGCCGAGACAAGCTCGAAGCTCCCAACTGGTCACCTGGCTTTTGTGGGTCTGCTGTGGGTGTGTGTGTTTGTAAGAGGAGAGAATAGGACAAGGAAGAGTAAGAAGAGATCGCGCGCGGTCCGTGGTCTGTTTGTTAGGGTACTGCTCTGACATTCATCTGGTGTTGATCGGAGGAAACCACGGAAAACTATCGATCAGAGAAGCCGGCCGCCAGAATTCTCCTCCAGACAGCGACTGAATTCGACCAACCTATGAAGCTGCCGTCGGGACCCGAACCCGCAGACCTCCCGGTCAGAGGGACCGCAGCGACGTCAGTTGATGGCCTGAGTCTCCTAATCCGATACATACACTAGATGCCGATAGAGCGTTGTCAAGCGTTGTCATAGCTTGCAATACTGTGCGGTATTTGACAGCGAAAATACTTTCCGCTTTCCGAAATTAATATTACTTTTGTAATTCCATTTTTTGTCAATATATCAAAGGAATTCATAAAACCTATGATTTTTTATTGATGGAAGATGGAAGGATCGATGAGAGGTCCTACAGTATGTCGAATCGAGCGATAATTTTCAACCCTCTTTGCGGCAACGTTAAATTAATTATCGAACAATGTTGTTGAAACTTTATAACAACCAGAATAAAGCGTTATTTAACTTTTAGTGTGAAAATTGTTTTCCCTATTATTTAAGTTTCTCTATAATACAAAAAATAAAATATATTTTCTTCCGTGTGTTTTCTGGTTTCTTGCGAGCTTTCTTACTTTATCATTCCAATGAATACTGATTTGTATTGCGCCATAGAATAGACGCATGTTATTTTGTAGCTATCTTCGAGTGAACAATACCATCTGTATTGATTATGAAAGATTGCAGAAAGACGTTGAAAAAGTTTTGCCTTTGGCTAACCTTCACTTACTTCACTATGTCGTGGTTATCTCACCGCTTCACAACGTGACTTGCAGATTCTCTACAGGCTCATATTAATTTACGACGAAGTCAAATCTAAACTTCCCTTGTGATGCACATTCTTCTCGTTACTAAGATACAGGCCTCCATTGTTTAGTGAAAGAATAAGCCAATAGTGTGCATTGATACACCGGTATAATACGTTTAACTTTATTACTCCCCAATTATTTATTTATTAGAACGCAATTAATATTTTATATTTCAATTCAGGAGGAAATGCATTCTTCTTTCAGTAGAAATCCATAGTCTTCTCATCTTCATACACATATCGCACTTTCTTTAAACGGAATTATCTAATTAGTACCTAATCGAATATCTCACTTTTTTTCGGTTTTTCTAGTCATCAGTCACATCTGGTTTCAAAATGATAAAGTTTCTCTTAAGATAAACTTTTATTTTCGCAAAGGTAATACGGGGAATGTACGCTTCGTTCGGTGACTAGACTGAGAAATAATTCTAAACAAGATTGATGAGCCAGACTAGTCTTCAATCCCACTGGCAAATAAATTGGAGAGGTAATATAACAGGACACGTGTGATACTTGCTTCTCACACCCACGCTTTTCCCCACCCATCCACCCAGAATCACACCCGTGCATTTTCAAAACAGCTACTTGCCCCATCATTTTCCCAAAAAATTCTCCCAGAGAACAATGAGGACCACTGAGCCTTGTGAGCGAGCAGAGGATCCGTTCCAGGCGTTTTGCGGAGGAACCGAGTCGTTAACGAGTCTTGCCACTCGCTCGCCCCCTAACTCTGTTACGGGTGGCTTCTTAGGCCGGCCGATGCCTGCGGCTACCACCCACACGACACGGCACCGCTACACACCGCGACGGGCGGCAAGAAGGACGCGGCAAAACAAGGAAGACTAATAGAGGAGCCACGCGCTGACAGAAGCAATAGCAGAGGCATGAAGTCTGGAGAGAGGGACAGAGAGAGAGCAGGAAAAACAAATCAGTTGAGGGGAGCTGACACAAACAACGAAAAACTCTCGAAGAAAAACCCGGGATAAAACGGGACGGCGGCGACGGAGGGCCTCTGCGGCGACGGAGGCGACGCGGGGCGGCGCGGCGGACGGGCAGATAAAGAAACAAGTGCCGTGCGGGCGGCGACGCGGATCTCGATTTAGCCGCGCGACACGAGGGCGCAGGGGATGCCGAAGGGGCTTCTACGGCCAAGTGCCCTGGGAAGGTTGCCGTTCGCGGGGCGAAGGCGGACATGTTTTCTTTGGATTGTCGCCGGAGGGGCTAACATCGCGGGGAGCACGTCCAACGAGGAATGTCGTTGCGTGAGAGTGGAAATGTAGGAAAATTGGTCCAGTTTTTATAACCCTTTTATAACCGTTATTACCTGAATTAACTTGTAAAAATTATGACAATTTTAACCAATTGTGAATTGTGACAATATTGACATTTTAAACAATTCACAAACATATGAACAACTCTACATCCACAATCCGAAATACATAACTCGTTTTTTATGGTGTTCTGATTGTTTGACCAATCTAAATATGTTGTGATCATGGTACACTTGTACTTTCCTAGCTTCGTATCCCCCATGACAACGGCATCTAGATCAGAATTAGTGCCAAGATTTTCAATTACCTACTAGCATTTTGATATTAATGTCTTGTTTTTCCTATCCTTTTCTGAACTTGTTTAGTATTCATTAGATTAGGAACCAAATAGCATGTAAAAGTTTGCAGATCTGCAGTAAATACACTCAGCAACTCATAAATTTATCACTAATATTTAATTGCACAGGTACACCTAAATAACGCAAAATTGAATCAGAATACTTGAAAAGAATGAATTTTTCTTAGGTATAATATCGCCAATTTTAACTACTTTAAAAATATTATGAAACAATTAAAGATGTCAAGAATAAGACTGCTTAACTGATATTTTTACTTTTTCGTAAAGAGAAAGTATTGTAATGCTGCGTTAGAAATCGGTGATTTTTCGACAGAAATATTTCTACTATTAGGCCTTTGTAATGAAAACGTGGACACACCTTGTTCCTATATGTACGAAATTACTTTCACTAGCAAGTTTTGTAATCACAATCCACAACACATGAAGCCGCAACAACAGTTACTAACTTTTCTCAAAACATCGTAGCTTCTTTGACCTCGGATAGCGCAGAAAACGCTTAAGAATGGAACAGGTCGCATTTTCGTTGAAATCACTAAATATTCGAAAAATGGAAAAATTCAAAAAGTTTTGAGAATTTTCCTACAACTACTATACTGAAGACAGAGAAATTTCTAGAATGAAATCGATTGTTGAAAGGCAAATCTTAAGATAGCCGGCTCCCACAAGACAAATCTTAATATCACGCCGGCTTAGGTGGCTCGCTACCACTGCTAGGCATAAACATGTACTACACTTACGGGACCAATGTTGTTGGTGGGGTTTTTTTTTTTTCGTTGACGTCATGACTAATAAATCGAGTCGCAACATACTTAATGCTAGAACTGAAAAATCGCAGGAACCTGTAAACTCAATTTTCATTAGTAAAATATATTTCCATGACCTTTTCAATTCTTCAACAAAACATGTTTATTTACATGCAGTATATTAAGGACGTTTAAACCGAAATATTTCACGTCTTATTGCAAAGACATATGAATAAATGACTTTCAGACAGACTGTTCTCAAACGCGAGGATTCTTAGGAAGTGAAAATAGTTTAATTCACCGCAAACTGGGGAATCAAATATTGTATTGGTGACAATTTAACAATATTAGAGCGTTCAGCAGTTGTATATGCAGCAGCGAAACAGTTGATATGAAGAGGGAAGATGGATGAAAAGTGCTGTCACACAGGTTGAGAGTTTTTATTAGCCCTTGGTTACTGTTCTGCTTGAGATAAAAATTATATGATTCTACTTTAAAAGTAATTGTGCGTAGAACCTGTAATTATGCTGAAATGTTAATTAAAATTTGTGCATTTTTCACGAATGAGGGCTTGTTCACTAAACATTTAAAATATGCAGATTAATTTTCATAAATTCTTGAAAATATTTAGTTGCTTGATGAATACTTAGAATATTTATATTTTTATTGTGTTGAGAATAAAAAAATTATCTCAGTATTATGAAAAAGTGTTATTTGTATTAACAGATACCAGCACAATCAATACGTGGCAATTACACAATACGTGGCGAATACTATGATTTTAACAGTAAAAAAATGGATCTGATAACACCTTGCAAATTATTATTAACGTGATGTACAAAACATTAATAAGAGAACATCATTATCACTTCGAGAAAACGGGCCACATCATCCTGCGGTTGTATTTTGCCTCAAAACAAATGCAAACGGCTGACCGTTAAATGTCCACTGGCAATCGTCCAGACAGACGTAACTCAGCAGAAGTAAGTATTCAACGCACAATAAATGGGCCGTTCAATGAGAAAACCACGCTCTTAAACAAAACGAACTTCACTTTTTACGCGAATAGTTGACCCTCCTAAATACTAGGCCGGGGCTTTCCTCCCCAGCACCTCATAAATACGTTCCTTCTGTGCGACCTTGGAATTCGCGGGAAACGCTGAACGATTTATTGCTCGCCCGCGGCGACCCTGGTGGCAGCTCTGCAAAGTCGTGCGGACGGCGATTGTTGATGGAAACAAAAGAGAGTGCTCCTCCGCAGCACGAGCTCTATTCCTGGACAA
Source organism: Acheta domesticus (assembly GCA_031308135.1). Taxonomy (NCBI): domain Eukaryota; kingdom Metazoa; phylum Arthropoda; class Insecta; order Orthoptera; family Gryllidae; genus Acheta; species Acheta domesticus. The sequence goes on from JAHLJT010009436.1 coordinate 9,326,274, forward strand.
CTTCGGATCGAAGGAAGTCGGATGGTTTATTTGGACATGGTCCGCGTGAGCGATGCTTTCAGTCAGTCGGAGCAATAAACCATCGAGAGATTCGCGTAAAAGAGGTTGCAATTACCGCGCTGACATCGAAGTTCATTTTAAAGCCAATATTCATTATTCATATATTTACGAAATGGCGTCTTAACAGTAAATTGAAAGAGAGGTTTCCAGTGGGCGTGAAGTTTCGAGTTGAGCAATTGGGAAATGTCGATACGGCTGTGAATACGGTTTCATTTCTCATGAATCCTTTAATTTAAATAAGACTTTTCTACATTATAGTTTTCTCATTTGATGTATATTTCTTCTTACAAATCTCGTAAAATAGCTTTCATTTTAAGTTAAACATTTTTAAAGCTTTATTAAACACAAAATTGTATTTTAATGATCGAAAAAATTCATGATTCTCTGAATATGAAACCGAGCCTTAGTAGTTTTATCAATTATTTGTCCTGAATTTATCTGTTTTAAGAGTATTCCGGTTTACGTCCACAGTCTGCCACGGCAGAAAATTATATATTATTTTTATATCAGGAAATATAGATTTTTGGACTGCCCCATTTATTTAATTGGAATGGAAGTGCAGGCGATGGAAAAATATATAGAAAGGTCGCCAGGCTTATTCCCTCAAACACAATCCGATTTTTTTAAAAATATTATTGGAAGCTGCTGATCAAAGATACATAGAGCGTTTGCTTTGAATTTTTTTGACAATATTCATTACACATTACGGAATGAATGCTTAACTTCCTCTCCGACGTTTGACAAACGTGAAAACTTCACCACCCAAAATAAGCACACCGAAAGGAGAACCGTAGATCGGCAAAGAAAACTTGATGCCTGCAGACCATTAAAGGCTAATGTGCAAGTAACAATCATACAGAATCAATAATATTTCACACTACATTCACTTGATTGAAATTAAAGGCACTGATTCGAACACATTATCCATTTTGCACAAATTCATCTATCAACCTTAACCCGGGAGTGCTCGCAATAGATCTGTGAGATCTAATCCACGGTAATTTGGTGTTCCTGAATTATTGCGATGCATTAGTCATCTGATATTTTACGTATTCCTTCGTTATACTTTTCTGAGATCGCCTGGCCTTTTGTTTTTATGCTTTGGCTGAATCATTTCTCGTGAGCATACTGAAACTTCGTCGCTGCGCTACGCGATATCTGTAGTACACGGGTGCAATGGTGCCAGTGCATTGTGAGTTCCTGCCCTGAGCGGTACGTTTCATGGCATTATTTTCAGCCGTGTCTATGACAAGGGCCTATTTAGAAAATGCAATTTTTTGCCTTATCTACAATCGAAAGAAGATATGCATGAGCCGTCTGTAGGGAAATGAAACAATGCGAACCTTATAAAATGGATAAAAGACAAAGACTTTTTAAATATTTTTTGAAAAAGTAAAATAATATGTATTTTTAGAACATGCCAAAATAATTTGTAGAAATTGTATTTAATATTATTTAATAGTATAATAAGATATTCAATGATTTTTGCATCAACTTTGTGAATTTTTGCCTTTCCCTGCATAAGTATTCAGACAAGAATTCTACAGTGTAAGATTCATTAACAATTGCCTTGGGGGACATATACAAACTGAATAAAATACATATTTCAGCAAATGGGGCTCATTCGCATTCACAAATAGTTGCGGGCACTGTCCGCATATTAGGGAGTTTTTGCCACCTCGAACGGTAAGCACTATCGATCTTCTGCTCATGCGCTGTTGAAGTTTCGCATCAGTTTAGTGCATCTGCGCATGCGCAGAAGATCGATAGTGCTCAACGTTCGAAGTGGCAAAAACTCCCTATTGCGGGCACTCTGGGCTAACAAACAACCCTATCCCAACCAAAATCCTAACCACAAACACAATCCTACTCCCACCCATAACCCCTATCTCACGCGCAATCCGAAGGAGGCAGGAGAAGGATCCTGCAAGCAGTTCGCCTTGCGAAGCCACCTCCAGTCCCCGCCCCTCTGGCCGCGTCCTGTAAATCTAGGCGCGCTTTTAATTTGTTTCAGGAGTTCTCAAGAGACGCGGCCGGGCCACGCCACGTGGCTCCGGAGGCTTCAGATTCATCACAGCGGCAATTAAAAGCACGGCAACGAGGTAACCTTATAGCCCGGCGCTCCGTCTTTTGCGAGAGCGTCCTTATTTGTTTCGCGAAGAGGAGGAGCCGCGCCGAGGCTCGGGGGATCATGGGAAGCGCGAATGCCAGAGGAGAATTGGAGCCGCCTCGCCTAGGAGGACCTCTCCGAATGCGTGCTTTGGAATCTAATTATGGCCTCTGATTAGCTTAATAAAACACTGTCTCCGCGTAAATGAAGCGAATCCACTCCAATCTCTTGCTTTGTGAGGGGGCGCGTTACACGTTGCAGTTTCAAACGAGAGGGAGGCTGCTTCACGGACACTTATGAGAACGTTTGTGTTTCGGGTACTCTTGACACGAATGGCAAGGGTTTTTTCCTCGCTTCGAGTGTTTTAATTGAAAGAAATATCTTAGAAGGCACAATAACGTTTTCGACGAATATTTAACTTTATTTTAGTAAGGTTAAGATAGGCAAATATTATTACTACAATTCTGATTATCACCTAAATTCGCCTATCAAGATATATTTCGGTTCGTTATATTAACATGAACTACAGTCTGCAATCAGCTTCCAAAGAAGCAGATCTAATGACTGTAGGTGCCTCTACAATGCTTAAAGCAAAAGATGAGCTGTTCTCAATAAGGCGATATCATGCACTTTTCAGTTTTTTAAAGACCTGATCGTTCGGACAAGTTCGAACATAAAATTCTCTCTTCACATCGCAATGTACAAATATCTTTTGCGACGACGTATGCTTCTACTCCGCAACTGATCTCGATTTCCAAATGCTTTTTTTTTTTAATCGTTTCTCTGCATCCTTGATTCAGATGTTCTGATCGCATAGCACAAACACATTTACAAGTATAATAATAATAATAATAATAATAATAATAACAACAATAAGGAATAATAATAAGTGAATCTTGAAGAAACATATTATATTGCACATGCTCAATCACAAAAGAATATTAAATTATCACAACCCAAATATTTAGAACAATTTGATAACTCATTACCCTTACAATTGCCAGAAATTTCCAGAGAGTAATTCCCAGAAATATCAATAACAATTAATTTCTCTAATAACTCTTGATTGCTTTACTCGCCGCTGGATAGATTAACGCAAACTGTAGGCTCGATTAGTACCGCATTCCTCCGGGTGTCGTGTGCCTGTCATAAAAAAACAGAATTTTCGGTAGCGGAGAGAGATACTGGTAAATTAATCACGATGTATAATTACTCACGTACTGCATGCTTAAAGTAACATAGATGTAGTCAAAAGTCAGAAACTTTGTAATGGCATTTGCATACTTAAAGCTGTAATTAGTTTAATAAACTTCCCGAGAATCAACACTTTTACCTACATCGAATAAACTCTCTCCGAAAAATGCACTGAAGGCCTTTCACAGGGAAAACCTATAGCCGTCTGACTAATTAGTTTTTTTATGACTGTGTTTCCAGTCTGATAAATAACCAATAAATTACTCTAGCATACTCTTACCTGTGATTATAAATAGTCATCAATGATTTAATAACAAGCACTAACTGAAATTAAACGCTAATAGGCATTAAAAGCCAAGCGATGGATATATGGGTAGTAGCTATTAATATAATGTGTGCACGTTATGTCTAAAAGTAATCTTTACGTTCACTGAGGCTGCAGAGTAGTTGATTACTAGTAAGTACACATCCCAAACACGTTTTAAAAGCATTCATTGTAACGTCAACTCCAGGTCGATGCGGTCAAGAGTAATGAAATATCTTTTATAGGACGTAAATATTTTATAATGAATGTCGAATTATATAAAGTAAATTAATTAGCATCCCTTGTTCTTTTCAATTTTTTCACGACAGCTTCTAAATCCATTTTTAAAATAAAAATTTCACTAAACTTAAAGTACTTCTGGTTTGCAATCTATTTCGTCACAGTAGCAAGAAATATTTTCACAAAACATTTTCTTTACACATTGTTAAAAATTTCCCATTCAGTTCCTAAGAATTCCTTCTCTGGGTACTGCAGTCAAGTGCGTCTGTGGATTTCTCTTTATACACACAACCTAGCTCATTATTTAAACGTACAATCATCAATTCACATTAAATATAACTGACGGTTGGGTGCAATCCCTCGTCCCCTCGTACGTCCAGGGGTCGTGGGTCGAGCGTGGGCATCTTGTGTCGCGAGGGGGCGGATGGGTGTGCGGGGTGAGCGGAAAGGGGCGAGGAGAGGCGGGGGGAGAGAGAGAGGGGTGGGGCGAGGAGCGGGGCGAGAGGCTAAGGGAGGGGCGTGGTGTTGGGTGTGACGCATGAGGGGCAAGGGGCCGGGTGCGGGGGGGGGCGAAGGACGGGGAAGGGGCAAGGCAAGGAGCTGAGGGGTGGGCTGGGGCGAGGGACGGGCCTAGGAGTGGGGGAAGGAGTGGGCTGCGGAACGGGGGCAGTGCGAGGGCAGTGGGGCGAGGGGTGTGGGAAGGGGCGGGGGTGAGAGGACGGGGACAGGGGGCATGGACAGGAGGCGGGGCAGGGGGCAGGGCAGGGGGCGGGGCATGAGGGCAGGGGGCAGGAGGCGAGGCAGGGGGCGGGGAAGGGGCGGGGCAGGGGCGGGGCAGGGGCGGGGCAGGGGCGGGGCAGGGGCGGGTTACAGAAGCCGGGCCAGGGGCGTGGCAGGGGGCGTGGTATGGGCTGGGCGATGGGCAGGGCGAGGGGCGGGGCGAGGGGCGGGGGCCGGGCCGGGGCGGAGGATCGGGGCGGGGCGAGGGTCGCGGGGGCGGCGGCCCTCTGTCTTCGTGAGGAGCGCGCGCTAAGTGAAGGCGACCCGCGGCTCTTCCGGGAACGATACGAAGCGGCGGCGCCGGCGCGAGGGCCTTTCTCGGAACCACTGCGCGGCGCGGCGCGGCGCGGCGCCGGAGGCTGGAGAGGCGATGGAGGTGTAAGAGGGCGCGAAGGCTGCGGAGGCGGTAGAAATCGCATTGGTGGTGCTGGCGGGGCAGAAGGATTGAGAGTTGGCGACGATGGCGGGGCGGGGGGAGGAGCCAGGTTGCGGGGGGGGGACGTGTGTGTGTGTGTGTGTGTGCGTGTGTGTGCGTGTGTGTGTGCGTGCGTGCGTGTGTGCGTGCGTGCGTGCGTGAAGGGGGTGGCGGCGGAGGTAGCGAATGGAAGCGAGGAGTTGCCGGGTACGGCAGAACCCGTAAATCCCTTATCCTGTGAAAGTGAAGAGGGTTGAATACTAACTCATACTAGCAGAAATGCCGAGAACATTGTACAGCCTAGCGCATTACGGATTTTGGATGTACAATACTTGGGCATGCCCTGGAGGACATCAGTGACAGTAGAAGCGAAACGAAAGTACGGCGATTGGGGTGAAGGGAAAGGTGTTATGGCTTTGGTAGCAGGGAAATTGGTATTATTAATTGTATTTGTGTTTTTAAAGCGATGGTTACGACGAAAGTACCAGCAGCGGTGGCGTAGGTGATGGCAGCGGCTGTCGCGGAGGCAACATGCGATATAGTGCGATTTTTCTGACTGAAGCCTCCATGGCCACGATGGAATATCAAAGGGTATTTCGCGTCTTTCTGCGTCATGACGCTAGAAGTCGCAAGATTGCAAGAACTGCTTGATAGGGTCGCGATCATGGACATGTGGCAGCACGATTGAGAACATCGCGAATATTCATGACATATTCCACCGTAAAGACGGGCCTCGAGGGGCAAAGTTAGAAAAACCGCAGTACAGTTGCGTTGGCGGAGGTGACGGCGACGGTGGTTACAACAGTGAAGTTGGAGGTTGCGGAGACGACGGTGGCAAAACCAAAGTCGGTGGCGTGGCTGAGAAGTCGACGGCATTGGCGCTGGTTGTGACGGTAGCAACGGCGGCGGCAGCGGCGGCAACGGCAAAGGGGGCGGTGGAGGCGGCGGCGGCCACGGCAAAGGGGGCGGCGGAGGCGGCGGCGGCAACGGCAAAGAGGGCGGCGGAGGCGGCGGCGGCAACGGCGAAGGGGACGGCGGGGGCGGTGGCAGCAACGGCAAAGGGGGCGGCGACAACGCCAAAGAAGGCGGCGGAGGTGGCGGCGGCGGCGGCAACAGCAAAGGGGGTGGCGGCGCCGGCGGCGGCGGCAACTGCAAAGGGGACGACCAAGGCGGCGGTAGCAACGGCAAAGGGGGCAGCGGGGGCGGTGGCGGCAACGGCAAAGGGGGCGGCGGCGGCGGCAAAGCGTTAACGAGCGGTCGTGGCGGCGCCGTCGTCTCGACGGGTGACAGCAGTCGGCGCCGCCGCCGCCGCCGCCGCTCGCGGGTCCAGGGTCACGCCGCAGGGTCGAGAACGCAAATGAGGTGAAGTGGAAGAATGGCGCCTTCTCTTCCTTTTTGCGGCGCCCGCCCGGATCGACAATGAAGATTTCAAGTGTTCGGGCGGGGCGCTTGTGGGCTGGCCGGACAAGTCAGCGAAATTTTACGCAATTCATTTTGAAAAGGGATCGCTTTACCAGGTGTGCAGAAGAACAGATACTAAAACGTTACTCAGCTAATGATGAAGAGGAATTGGTAAGCGAGCACAAAAATGCCGGGATAATATTTCTGTAGCAGAATTTTTTATACAATCACTTAACCCACCATGAACCGCAGTTCCCATGCCTGAATTTACTTCGTATGGGTACAACAAACTAAAAAAATAACGTTCTGTTTTTATTGATGCCACTCCCCTGCTTTTGCGCTTCACGATAAATTTGTGATGTATTTCTTTTTTTTTATTATAGGACAATCATTACATATGGTTAAATGAATCGCCATCATAAGTGCGTAGGTGTAAAATGAAATTACGTGATACTGTGATTCTTGATAATCGAGGTTAGGCTTTCTAAATCTCTGTATTTCTTCTGTATTATATTTTGAGATCATACTACTGGTTTAAAACGTCAGGAAATAGACGTAATCATCTTTGCTGATACATTGAGGAAGGTCGTTGCCTTCAACTCAAGAGTGTTCTCAGGCAAGATACACAAATTCTGTTTATTTGCATTACAAAGGGAGAGGTTTTAAAAATGTTTTTAAAGCGAGTAACAGCTCTGATTTACTTTTGACCCACCATTCTCATTGTTTCTTTCGTCATTTCCTCAACAAACTAACTTGTGAGACTTAATTCATTGGGGGTAAAATAACTACTTTTTGTCCGTTGTTCGATGGGCTAAAAATGAAAGTATGATTCACTCGTTATTTTTAAGCGTTGTTCCAAACACCGTTATTGTTATGTAGGCTGATTGGTATGAAAATGAACGTATATTCAAAATAAAGTACGCATTTTACGAGAATTTCACTTTGAAACTCTATCATAGATTCCCAAGAACCATAATCTTTAATCATTCTACGCACGTCTTGAAATTAGAAAAGTATTAGAGTTAAAACGTTGATACTCAGGATGGCCTACCGACCAATATCATTTCACTAAGAAAATGAAATAATGTACAGGAAGGAAGGAACTACATAAAAGTCCTTTTTTTTCCGACGAACTACCATGAAAAATTTCTTCGAATGAAAAATGATCTTCCTTTAAGCACCACTAATTTATATTAGTTTTTGTCCTCTAGAGTGAAGTAATAACAAATTGAAAGAGATTAATTTAATAAATGAATACTATTAAATAAATAATTTTATGAATACTCACTATGAGACATTTAAAAAATAACGCAGTACATATTGTAATGATGAAAATAACTAATTTTGCTATTGAACCTAGGTTTCGTTAATGACTAGTCTAAGCAGAGAACAATAGTATACAGTAATATGAGTATTACGTTGGGAAGGGGGGCATAATTTTTTGAATTCATTTATATTTAACACTTAGCAATTTCAGGATAACGTGGATATTTGAGAACGCAGGAAATTACACCAGGTTCATCTAATTGAAACTTCACTTCTACAGCATTCAGGCAATCTCTTGCAGCAAATTTAAACACTCGAGGGCGAAATTTTCAGCGCTGCGGAAGCTGCATCCACCACCTCTGTTCCATTACTCTCTCGGACTTCTCTCTCATTTCCAGCATCTCCTGGTTCTCCTCCACCTCCCTCGCTTCCTAGTCCCTCACAACAGCCATCACTTCCTACTCCGCTCACGCTATTGCCGCTCTCGTCATGTTCACATCCAAGACTTCTCCCTCCACTCTATCAATCTCTCGCACCTTCACCACCTCCACCGCGTGGAACAGTCCACGCAGTCACCGCCACCGGCATTCCACTCAACCACCTGCACCGGTAGAGTGGGAGGAATGGTGGGAGTGGCACGAACGCAATCACCCCATCCCCTTTCTACCACCAACACCATAGAGCGGCAGGAATGGTGAGAGTGGCAGGACCGGTTGAGAGTCAGGAACGCAGACACAGCCACCGCCATCCCACTCAACCACCAGCACCGGCACAGTGGCACCGGTAGAGTGGCAAGAATGGTGGGAGCGGCAGAAACGGAATCACCGCCACTGCCATCCCACTCAACCACCAGCACCGGTAGAGTGGCAGGAACGCAGTGACCGCCATCCCTCTCTACGACCAGCACCGGTAGAGTGGCAGGAATGCGTTCTTGCCACTTCCACCATACACCGCCATCCCACTCAACCACTAGCAACCGGTAGAGTGGCAGGAAAGCAGTTACCGCCATCCCTCTCTACGACCAGCACCGGTAGAGTGGCAGGAATGCGTTCTTGCCACTTCCACCATACACCGCCATCCCACTCAACCACTAGCACCGGTAGAGTGGCAGGAAAGCAGTTACCGCCATCCCTCTCTACCACCGGCACCGGAAGAGTGGCAGGAATGGAGGGAATGGCAGGAACCCAGTCACCGCCACCGCCTTCCCACTCAACCACCAGCACCGGTAGAGTGGCAGGAACGCAGTTACCGCTATCCCTCTCTACCACCAGCACCGGTAGAGAGGCAGGAATGGATGTGGTGGCGCTATCTCTGTCCGGAGGCGTTGGTTGTGGCGGCGGCGGCGACAGAGGCTGTGCTGGTGGCGGCGGCAGAGATAGCTGCGGCTGGAGGCGGCGGCGGCAGCGGCTGCAGAAGCGGCGGCGGCGGCCGGCGCAGCGCTTAACATCAATTAGACGCCGCCATGACAGTGTAGTCCGCACTAAGACACATTAAAATCCCACTTAATAGGCGGCATTAGGGCCGGGGCGGGCGTGAAATACGGCGCCAGTACATTTAATTCCGCCCGTGATGGAGCGGCGGCTCCCAGCGCCGGCCCCGCGCACCTCGCGCTTCATTTTATTTTCTGACGTCACGCGCCTGTGCTTACGTCATCTCGCGCGCGTGACGGAACTGCGCTGTGGGAGCGCCCTTCCCCCTCCCCCTTCCACCCCCCCCCGGCTCGGAGGTCGCGACCTGCGCGCTGCGTTGAAACGCGTCGCTTTCGAGGAAACTGCGGTAGGTTATTCCCGTGTGATTTAGATCGGAGTTCAGGGGTTTGCGGGGATATGTGGCGAACCCAGATTTCTGCTGAACATGTATTTTGCATGATATTGGGTAGAAAAAGAACGGGAATTAAGAAGGACCGTAGAGTTTCCAAAACTGGGCCTCAATAACAGAGATCAGCGCAGCTCGGTCGTTGCGTTCATGAAAGCTAGGGTTTTCACAATCAGTGACAGCGGAGCGAGTAATAAAACACACTTTTCATTATTTGGAAAGTCATTTTTTTAAAATTTATTTCAAAAATGTCTCAAAAATATCTTTGTATCAAAAAGTTATGTTGCCTAAAGCACATTATACCTACCTGGTAATTCATTCTTATCGAAACAGAATCTAAGAATTTTTCCTCCAAATCTGTATTCATGAAAACACTCCCAGAGGATTTTTCTATAGGCTTGTACCTGTATAATGAAACGATTCCACCGTCCTCTGAGAACCATACTTTGTGATTACTGATATTTGCTCCAAAACACTTCTTGTGAATGAAAGAGAAACTACATTTATCAAATTTATTTCCAATTCATAAAAACGCAATCAAATTAATAAAATACATTCAGAATATTTAATACAATATGGACGCTTTTCGCAACATGAACAGCCAGCATTAAATATTAATTAATAAAAATAAATAAATATATTTATCTATAAATGGCATGTAACCCTTTTTTTATTTTAGTGGAAAATCTATTCTAAAAAATCACCGAACTCATCCTTCATATATGAAATCTACGTTTAAAACAGATTTCTCAAATGGAAATTCAAACTACTTTAAAAGTAGTTTGAGTGTTTCCACTTTATAAAATAAACATTCATCACAATTAAATGAAGTGTATCACAAACTTTTAATTTTTGGTTCATTCAAATTTCCTCCATCATTACATTTAAAAAAAATCAAAGATGTTAAAAATATGATTGCAAACTTTTACAAAACATGACAATGAAATTGATTTTATTCAATTGTAATCAAAAAGGATTTTAATATTTTCACTACATACAGCTTTCTTTCCACATATTTTTCGCTACGTGTAGCTACGTATAGCCGTCTTCCTTCATTTCCCCACAGAATCATGGAGGCCTTCATCCCCACAGAATTTTGGAGGCCTGCGTGTGGTGGCTCGCGGGCGGTAAACAGGCCGTTCGCTGGGAGGCCGGCCCGCCCCGCCCCGCCCCGCCCCGCCCGGCCCGGTCCCGCCCCGCCCCGCCCCGCCCCGCCCCGCCCCGCCCTGCCCCGCCCCGCGGCGAGTCGCATACGCGCTCCTTTCATGCGACGCGACGCAACGGCCGAGTCAGTATTTTTGTTTATCGGCACGCGTGTCCAAGCAGATGCCGCCGCCGAGACAGGCGCTTTGATCCTTCGGCAGCGCGCGTCGCGCACTGCCCCTCCCCCCACCCACCCACCCACACCGCCCTGTCTCCGCCCCATCCCACCCCACCCCCGCCTCGCACCCCACCCGCCGCCCATCCCTGCCCCCTACCCCTCCCCGCCCCCGTCCCCTCCCCTTTCGCCCCGCCCCCGCCGCGGCGCCCGGTCCATGACATTCCGCGCCTGTTGCGCCTGTACCGCCTTGTACTGCTGTAATCTCCCGGCCGAACCGTGCTGCTCATATGCTGGCCCTCTCAGCGTACGAACGTACAGAGCTATCATCCAGGATAATCTAGTCTCACGGAATCGTACACTCTGAATTGTTTCAAAACTGTATTCCTCAATCTTAAGAAAATTTAAAAACGGGAAATTGTTGTTGATGATAATTGTTAGTGATTTAGGGCGCGTCAACTACTAGAGTCATTAGTTCCGTAAGTGTAATGCATGATTTTGCTCGGGAGGTGGTGGTCTTTCCCCGCTGGATGGCGAGATCCGGTCCCGACCTACCGTCGGGTAGAGGAGCTTTTGCCCCAACCAAATATCTCCCACCAAGGGGCACATTCCCAGCAGGGACAAGCGCTAAGCTCCCGATCGGTCTACCGGAAAGTGAAGTAGTGTAGTGCATGTTAGTGGGCGTGTGTGTGTGTGTGAGGGGTGAGGATAGGACAAGGAAGATGAAGGAAGGATCGCGTGCAGTCCATGGCCCGTTCCTTAGGGTACTGCTCCGGCATTCTCCTGGAATTGATCGGAGAAACCACAAAACTATCGGTGAAATTGTTGATGCAGAATCAAACAAGGAAAGATAGATAAAATATGTATTGTTTTTTGAGTTGTTTTACGAAACAGATGGCACTGGATCGTAAAACAATAAAGCTGGGCGGTAACGCAAATGTATTACTTTGAAAATAAAATATACAATAAAATTTGTCTTGTTTTTTTGTTGTTATTTAAGGTCGTACTAACTACTAAGTCATTCATTACCAACCACTATTGGATTTCACATTATAGAGTGAGGATGAAACGATATGGTGATTATAGAGGGTGAAAGGATGAACACACACAACCATCCCCGAGGCGGGACTCGAACCCGCGACCCCACGGTCCGAGATCACTACGGCACTACTGCCTTAGCAAAATCTGTTTTTTGGTATCTACAAAATAATACTGTAGAAGAAACTTTCCTTTCTTTCTAATTGGAATATTTTCAGTTAGGAGCGTAAAACACGGTATTGCTTCGGCAGCCTTTGGCTTTGCTTCTCAAGGATGTTATCGCGCGGCTGCTTCGAATGCTTTCTTCTTCATAGTGAAGAAAACAGAAAAGGAAAGAATGAATTTTAATCCTTTTCTTGTAACTAACCAATCTTCACAACAAAAATTGAATTAAATTTGTTTCTGATCTTTTGAACATTATGAAATAAATTTTTAGACAACTTCTGAGTGCACTTTATTTGAGAAAATTGATTTAAATATTTATGTTCGAAATATGTAATTATTTAAACAATAATATTTTATAGTATCATATCTACAGTACATAAATAAGATATAATATAATATGTTTATTATTTAACAAAAACCTACGATGCACCCTGCCTCGAATGATCGGCTGAATCCGCCTCTGAGTGTATGAGTACATCCCCGGATGTACTTTATCTTCCTTCAAATTATCGACCAATTAGTTTAATTCCAATTTTGTCAAAAATATTCGAAAAACTTGTATTAAAAAGATTTAAAAAATTCATTCTTGATACTAACGTGCTTCCTTCTTTCCAATTTGGCTTCAGAGAAAGCCACTCAACAACTCATCAGTTATTAAGATTAACAGAACAAATTCATTTTTCATTTCAATCGGGTTTTCACTTACTTGCAGTTTTCTTAGATGTTGCCCAGGCGTTTGATCGAGTGTGGCATGATGGATTAAAATTCAAATTAAGGAAAATTGGAATACCATTATATCTTTACAACATCTTATCAAGTTTCCTACTGAATCGCACTTTCTCTGTACGTCTTAACTCTTTCATTTCTTCACCTCGGGCTGTTCTTGCTGGTCTTCCACAAGGATCCCCGTTATCTCCTTTCTTATTTAACTTGTACGTCGCAGATATTCCTACTAGTAATACAGTTAATATAGCTCTTTTTGCAGATGATACTTTACTCTTTTATGCAAACCGAAATCTAAACACAGCATGTCGTATAATTCAATGTCACCTAAAAAACATAGAAAATTGGTCTAAACTGTGGAAAATTAAAATCAACCCAAACAAATCAATTGCCAAAGTATTTACTTTAAGGTATCCTGTCTTTCCTCGCCCTTTGACTTTGGATTCTTCTATCATTCCTTGGTCTCCTCTGAACTCATCTATTCGTTATCTCGGCGTTCTGATGGACACAAGACTAAATTGGCACAGTCACATCTCGTCCAAAGTAATTGAAGCCAATAGAAGGTTAGCTATTTTACGTCCAATTCTTAACCGTAACTCTTCTCTAAAAATTCATTCCACTTTAACCATTTACAAATCTATTCTTCGGCCAATATTAACCTACGCATGTCCTGTTTGGATTTCAGCTGCCCCAACCACATTAAACAAGTTACAAATCTTCCAAAACAAAATTTTAAGAATAACAGTAAATGCCCCCTGGTTTGTCAGCAATAAGACCCTCCACAACGATCTTGCAATAGAACCAATTATTTCATTTATTACAAAGCTGGCAAATAATTTTTTCAATAATTTAAATCATGTTCAAGGAGCAATCACTTACGAAATAGGAACCGATCAGCCCCCACTCTCCCGCCTAAGAAACAGACTCCCATTCCATATTTTCCTTCAATATCTCTCTGATATTAGATAAGGTAGGAACATTTCTAGCAATTACCTGTCCCTCCCATCGTATTTTCTTTTTAATCCTGTCATTGCTCTAACATAATTCCCTCGCAATAACCTTGGTTGAAGGTACAACAAATGAAATCACTATCAGGGAGGTAACAAACAGTTACCCCCTTCACAATTTTCTGATGCAAAGTTGCTCGGCCAATCAACTGAAGAGCCTCACGGCTGAACGTTGTACTGTCTTTAAATGTAAAATAAAATTTAAATAAAAAAAAAAAAGCGGATGTACTTTGTCAGTTCAATTTACGAATACATTAATGAAGATCAATTAAAGATCACTATTGCAACCTGCCTACGGAATATCAAAGTCTTCGATAAAACTTTTTGCACTACATTGAATGTCAGAATTTAAGGTATGTCATTCTCTTACACAATACTATTACACGTTCTACCCATTTTCTGCGTATTCCGTACCTACCCATTCTTCTGCGTATTCCTACTGGTTCTGTACTTCTTAGATGCCCAGGACTAATTCGATGGGAACATCCTTCGTGTATTTATTTCATATACTCAAAATCTCATCTCCTCCTAAATGATTTACATTATTTGCCTAATTCTTATTCCTCATTTTGTACGTAAAATCCCTTTCTTTTTATTTAATATTATATTTTCTTAATCATTTTCTCATATCCCTGATATTCCACGGCTTGTAGATATTTTCGTAGCTTGTCTCTGCTTCATCTTCTAACTTATATATTTATTATTCCTTATTTTACTTACATTTACTTACTCCTTATTACCGTAATTATTAATGATTTAAAATAATAATACTTTTATGGACCGACTAATTTTAAGAAAATATTTACTTTAAATCATACACGTTACATTATCATTATTAGATTAAACAGGCTCGTTACAACATATCGAAACGCTGTGTCGCCTCATCATTAGGTGCATCCGCAATTACATAATTACGTAATTGTTATTAACTTTTGTCATTGCATCTCCCTTGAACCCTCATTCACTAATTGCTCAGTTTCTTCCATTGCCGAATTTTATCACCACTTTTGCAGTTTTCAATTTACACCATTGCCTTCGTGAACCTCCCACCTCTCCTACATCCTACAAATCAGTTTCCGTCTTCACCGCCACCATCGCAGCCTTCGTCAGTCTTTTCGCAGCTCCATCGTTCCGTCCGAGATTGCGGTCAAAGACAGCATCCGCGTTTACCGGCTTCGAAGAAACCCGGCCCACTGAATACGCGTCCGGCTCGGGCAGTGAGCCTTTGATGTTCGCACTCCGTGTAATAGAGATTGTGTAAATATTTTCCGTCATAACATCATCAAAAACTTAAATTGCGCACACGCGCGCTGTGTAACAGGAATGTGTGGAAGCTTTCAACAAAGCTACGGTGCGTTTGTTTTGGAAAGCATCATGTTCGAATAATCATCCCTTAATGAAAAACGGCTCCATTCTGAAATACGCTGGTTGCGCGGGGATTTGCTAAAAGCGGCGCGGAGAAGCGACTAAAGCGCGCGTATCAGACAGGCGGAACTTTCGCGGGCGCTTTCTTTGATATCAGTCATAAACGCAGTTTAAGTTGCAAGCTAGACGTTCGTAAATAAATCTTAGAATGTCTGATACAAGGTTGGGATTGAGTAGCACGAATCGTGATGAAAATAAGGATTACGCGTTAAAACTGAAGTGCGTTTCCAAGAGATATGAAAATGAAAGCGGACAAGCAATATGATGATTGATATTGATAGTCATTAAGCAGAAGGGCAATGAGATGAAGAACTCATTAGTTTTCATTTACAAATATATATTTGTTAAATTTATACTTCCATGAATCTCATAAAACACATGAACTTTCTGTACCAGTTTAACTTATTTAGAAAAATTGTCATTGTTGTAATTATTATTATTTTATATAGTATTAGTAGGGTAAAGTGTTCTGCACACAAATAATAAAATAGAAATAGTATTCTTCCTGTATTGTTTATCCTATTTTGCAACAATTCATAATATTGTCTTTTCCTCTGCATTGCTGTGTGGCGTGATTTCAACATGTGTTTGTCAAAATCCGAAGAAATTTTTCTAAACCCACATTAACGGAACGGCCCTGAAATACATTTTTGTAAGTAATTTTCGTAGACCTAGCCAACATAAAATATTGACAACCGGGTATTTTAATGGCGCATATGTTACTTTTCAGAAAAGATTAGTGTGTTCAAAATGAAGATTTTCTTACAGAATGTTAATATCGTAATTATATCGGCAAATACAGCTATTTTAGTACTAAAATTTATTTCCTGTGACAAAAATTTGCATTCATAAATAAACACTCAGACATATATTTCCACATTTTTTAGTGTCAGAAATATTGTACGATACTTAGGTAAATAACAGCAGACTCATGGAATTACAGTTAAGCCCGACGCGATCTGTACATGTGAATAACCTTTTGTTATTGTCACTTTTCAGCGACCTGCAGGAGGGCGGGAACCTGACCTACGGCTCCCCCAGGAGCTATTGTACTCGGCAAAACCAGTCCCAACAGTTAATGCGGTTTGCGTGGGCACGGATATTCAGCATAGTCCTCTTTGTGCACGCGAGATCTGAAGGAAATATTTCAGAGTCCCAAAGCCTTTGTGAATGCATCATGGGTTCGTTCCAACAAGTGGTAAAAGGAATTATTGTGCCGAAGTGCAGGTCAATATTTTGAACTGACATCAACGATTTTTTACATCCACCATTTAGACCACTGAAAAACATCCTGTCCCTGCAGAGAGCAGAATTCTTTAAGTTCCCCGGCCTATTCATTCCAAATGTTTTTTGAAAAGAAATTCAATAAACGAATACTGGTTCGCACAATAAATTAGGTCTCAAAAAAAAAAAGCTGAATTGCGAAGAATTCGTAGTGAACAACAAAAATAAGAACGGTAAATATGCACATAAAATGTATATTTCTGAGACGAATCACATTTTTCAATAAAATAAAAAGATGGGGTATCGTTTTAACCCTCCGACGGGCGCGCAGCGGCACTCAGTGCCGCACTCTTACATTTTTGTTGATTTCATGTAAATAATTGGTGTCGCTCTATTGAGCTCATAGTTATTCTTCATTCATTATATTTTCAACCGGATGACACTCTAATAACGATTTTAGATACAACCGATTGGCCGTTATTCATTAGTAATTCGAACTCTGCAACGGTTGCAGCACTCCGTACCGAACGCGCTTTGTCATGTAAGTATAATTCTTACTGCTGTTTTGTTATTGAGTTTTATGACACAGATTTTGGAGTACTAACGACTAATTGAAAATTAAATGCGTTGTTTCCGAAGAAACGTTCGAAGGCACGTTTGCACCACATTCATTCCGCGACATGTAACACGTACCAAGACACGGAGGGAGCGAGTGATAACTCAGATGCTTATTAATATTCTTATATCGTTTGGTATTTAGTTAGTTATTATGAAATAAAATGTGTAAAACCATAAATAAAGAATATTTTCTTCACATTCAGTAACAAAAGTAATATCTATTGACGCGAAAAAACGAAGTTGATAAAGGCGTTACGGAATGCGGTGCGGCACGCGCCCGCTGGTGGGAAATGATGGGACGCGCCCGCCGGAGGGGTAACATGGGCGGCTACTTCAATTCATGTAGGATGTGAATCGAGGCCCACGATCGACTCGTAAGGTAGAGAACGAAACGAACGCATTCACGTTCGTTGCAGCCAGCGCCCCCTGGCGCTGCCGGCCGGCCGGAGCCGTCGCCGAGGTGATGAACGACCCGCGGCGCGGCGCCGGCGGCGGCGGCGGCGACCCTGGCCTGTCTTAATTGCGGATAACGTCCACCTCCTACGAAATTGTTTTAGAATGTAAATGAAGAAATACGGACAGCAGAGGAGCCGCCGCCGGCCTGTCGGCGGTTATAAATGTGGAAATTAAGCGCTCGCGGAACAAACAACGTATTTACGCGGTAGGAGGCGCCCGCGGGGTCTCCTGCCCGGCGCTGTGAAATACGCCCGCGCCTCGTCTGCGCCGTCCGCGGCAGGTAGCCCACGTCTCCGGCGGGCGTCGTCGGCACCGATGCTGTTGGTGCCTCAACCCCTCACCTCAACCCCCCCTCCGCTCAACCCCTCCGCTCAACCACTTACCTCAACCACTCCGCTCAACCACTCCGCTCAACCACTCCGCTCAACCACTCCGCTCAACCACTCCGCTCAACCACTCCGCTCAACCACTCCGCTCAACCACTCACATCAACCCCTCACCTCAAACCCCTCCGCTCAACCCCTCCGCTCAACCACTCCGCTCAACCACTCACCTCAACCCCTCACCTCAACCCTTCCGCTCAACCCCCTCCGCTCAACCACGTCACCTCAACCCCTCCGCTCAACCACTCACCTCAACCCTCCGCTCCAAACCCCTCAACTCAACCTCATCCCTTCCAACCTCTCTCCCCTCAAACCCAAGCCCTCAACCCCGAACCTCAACCCCGCTCCTCAATCTCGCCCCTCAACCCTTCCCCTCAACCCTTCCCCATCAACACCTTCCCTCAACACTTTTACCTCTCAACACCCCGCTCCTCAACCCCTCACCTCTTACACCTCCCCTTCAAACCCCTCGCCTTCGCCCGTCGGCCTCAGCCCTTTCTCCGCCATCCCACCTACGTGACCGCGCCTGCTCCCCTTCCCACCGTTGTTTCCTCCGCCGTCTCTTTATCTTCGTTCTCAGCTTTGTAAAACCCGTCAGAGACTTTCCGTTGCCAGCCACATTGTTCGTTCTAACACCTCTTCATTTCTTTCTCGTACTCATTCATTCGTTCCGTGACAATCCGGCCGCCTTGTTGACTCCGGCATCTCCCTCACGAGCTTTCGCCGGCTTCTTCTCTGCCACACCATTCGTGAGCTGTCGTTTAATCGGTAGCATTCGTCTCTTCACCTACTTATTCTTTCGTTCTTCTGGGCTGCGCGTTCTCAACGCCTCTTCTTTTCGTGTTATAGTACAGGCTAACACCCGAAATAGCTAGATGTGGACTAGTTCAAATAACGATACTTTATCATTGTTTCTAAAACATTTCTCGACTTCCTTTTCCTCCACATCCTCGACTTAAGTATGTGACACTTCCTTCCCCTCTAACTTACTTACTCTCTTCCTTACATTACTTCGCGCTAACTAATTTCGATCTATCCAGGTGACCCCAAAATAACAGCTTGCTAAAAGTCTGTGTATTCTTATCGCCTGCCCGCACATCTCTTCCAGGTCTATTTCGTCTGAAGAGTTTATAGGTTTCACGAAATAAAAAATAACGTTTTATAATACAGTGACAGTGTAGTATTAGTAGTTATGGAAGCTTTGTTCCAAAGTGACAGGTCTGGGAGGAATGACGCGCGAGTGTAGAGTTTGTTTTGCTTAAAAAAAAATAAAAAAATAACCTCTATTTTCTCAACTTTATAGTATCCTTGGCTATCTCCAGGGCACGTTCTCCACCTCTACATCCAAGTGAATTACGGTCCCTCCCACAGAGGTGTTGAGCGCAGAAGGTTTCCGTCTTAATCAGACATTCGAGTTATGGTGGCGCTCCTTTCTTCTCTCCGGTGAAAGGAATTTAGGGACTTCTCGCGGGCTGTCTCGACTACGGTGATCTAGGAGTTAAGATGACAAGATTACGAGCGTAACATATTCAGAATCCTTTCTCGTCTTGTTATTCGCTTTAACGTTCATTTAATTAATATGTTCTTCCGGATGTATTTTATAAACATTAAATAGGCAACAAATCGAAGTATGGTTGAATAAAAACATTAATATTAGTTATGTAGTTGCTAGTGATATTTCAAATAATTAATGAATGACGCAGAGCATATGTTTCTCGGAAATAGCCATATGAGCATCACAAATTTCTATTTCAATTTTCTACAGTAGATGTGAACGGGCGACATTTTATTCTCAAAGTGTTGTGGGTATCAACGTGAATGAAGATCTACACAAACCGTAGCTTTAGTACGGCCATGTCAAGGTCGCGAGTAGTGCATCTAGATAAACTGGCGCGAGATTTAAGAGTTGAATAAATGCGGAATGGCGGTACTTTACTGGATACCTGGCCCATAATAGTTTTTGGCAGTTATTGTCACAAATTTATCTATATTAATTCCTATTTTGTCTATTCTATATACAGACCGACATTCTTGTCTTCTATAACAAATAGTCTTGTCAGTTGAAAGCGCTGTCCGTCCGCAAGCAAGAATTGTTAACTTAAAGAGACTTGTTAATTTCTTTCCCATTACTCCTAAATACAATAAATAACTGAATGATTTATTAACAGAACACAAAACAAAAGGAGGGAAAGAATTCGCCATTCAAACTTATTCCGGTCACTTAGCAAAGATGTTTATATGAGAGAGAATTAAGTACGAAAATATACATCAAATAGTAAGAAGTAGTGAAGAATATAAATGTAATACAATTCTCAGTTATTTGATAGAAAAGATTCTGGCAAACATATTGGCTTATGAAGCCACAATTCACCGCCTTGCGCCGCTTCAGTTTGCGAAGAAATTGGATACTCAGATCGTTTAGCCTCATCTCCCTGCAAATATGACCGGAGTACTTAAATAAAAGTAACAGTTCTTACATCTAAAATTCTTTATAATTCCTTAATATTGCTAAAAAAAACCTCCCTCTAGAAACGCAAAGTATATTTCTTCACCAACGAAATAAGCACGCATTTCAGAACACGGCCTTACAGCCCACTTCCCGACGGCTCCTTTCCCCTCCAACCCTCAAGCACGCCTTCGAAGACCTTGTACTCAACTCGAGCTCAGGCCCGCAACTCTGCCCGTTACGGAGGGAGCGGAACTGACAGAGTCTCATTTCTCCGGCGCGGGAACTACAACAGCAAAGTTGGGCCAAAAATACCGCCGATAAACAAACCCAGGGGCCCGCGGGCGCGAACTTTCGGCGCGGCCTCCGCGCTCCCCCTCGAACGCCGCGCGCCCCCGCCCCCGCCCCCGCCCCCAGCACGCCCCGCCCCGCCCCCGCCCCCGCCTCCACTCCCACGCAGTGGGCGAGAGGGTGAGGCGCGAGGACGAACCTGAGTAATGACTAGAGGGACTTTAATGTTTTTTTTTCTTTTCGCTATACAACAATGGCGTTTAGTATAAAAATTAATTTTATGTTATGACAAAAGGAAATCACTCAATTTTAGTTTTCTTGTTGCATTTTCCGTCGATTCCGGCTAATAATTTCATTCATATTAAAAATTTCCGACTAACCATATTTTACCTTTTTGCGTCATTTTAATGCATTTTTGCAGATTTCATTGATTTCAATGAATTGTTAATGGCACTTGCTTCAAATAATATTTACGAGGTGAAACAATGTTTTCTACAGAATTCCTGATTCGATTTCTTCGCTCAGAAATTGTAATGACAGCCGCGTATGTATTAAGTTTATTGCATGTAATCTAAGGTTCCTGTGACGCTTATAAGCGCCATTGTCGGTTCAGCCGATTTCGAGATAAGTAAAGGCAGAGCTTTCCTGGTAAAGAACAGTCCAAATCCAGAGTTTCCAAGCTGAGTTCACTTGAAAGAATGGAGGAAGCCTGAATTACATCAATAACGTATCCAACAGCTTGAGTTCTTCATCCGAATTGGGTTTGATTAATGGTGGTTAATAGACGTAGAAAATCAAGAAAATACAATTTTATTTCAAATAATTGTTAATAACTCAAATATAATTCAACAATAATTTATTTTTATACAATCAATTAATTATTAAATACAAACAATTTAACGAAACTATTATAATAGTGAGACAATGGTTAGTAATAATTACTACAATTTTTCGTATCTTGAGTATATGATTTTGTTAAGACTCAGTGAAGTGCGATTATTCAGGAATGCCCAGTAATGTGAGTAAAACGTGTAAAAAGGGTGTGACAGTCGAAACTGAAAAGTTTGAAATCTGAGTTCACTTAAAGAATAGAAGAACCCTCGATTACATCAGTACCGTACTCAATAACTTGAGTTGTCATTCGAACTGGTTTTGATAACATTTTTTACGTAATTTTTCTTTGGTTTTAGAGCATTTTAAAAACATTTTAAGAGCATTTTATAGATCATTCTGGGCAATGTTTTAGGTCATCAAAGTCCTCCGCCTAACAATGACGCATCGTTGATTGGATTGATTATTTCCGGGCGCTTGAACAGCTAAAATATTTATTCCCGTAAGTGTAGTGCATTAAATTATCCTGGGAATTGGCGGTATTCTTCCCCCACTGTATGGTGAGATTCAGCCCCGACCTCTATTTCGGTTTGCGGGGTTTTCCCCATTCACGTGAAATATCTGGGAGTAATTATAGATAGTAAATTAAATTTTAAAGATTATATAGAATATATAGTAAAGAAAACTGGAAAAAAGATTAATATGTTAAACAGAATTGGGCAATATATAAATGGCTATACAAGATGTTTGATATATAAATCAATAATTGCACCACATTTTGATTACTGTGCAACAATACTAGTTGGAGCCCAAAAAAGTGAAATTAAAAAACTTCAGATACAACAAAATAGAGCAATGAGGGTAATAATTCAATGCAATAGATACACTCCAGTGGTAGACATGCTAGACACTCTGAATTTATGTCAATAAAAGAGAGAATTCAGTATAAGAAACTAATTTTTATTTTTAAATTAATTAAAAACCAATAACAGGAGATTTGGTAAACAAAATCCAAAGAGTGAAAGATAAAACAGCAAGGGAAACAAGACAAGAACAACATTTAGTAATTAATTTTAGTAAAACTGAACAGGCAAAAAATAGACTATTTGACAAAGGAATTGAAGTACATAATAAACTACCATTAGAAATAAAAAACTGTGAACAAATTAAAGAATTTAAAAGAAAAATTATAAAACACATAAAAGTAGAAAATTCATTTGTAAATAGTTAATAGAGTATACTTATAGATGTAAGCAATGTATGTAAATACATATTAAATACATATTTACATACATATTTTATGTAAAAATAGCCGAGAAGGCTAAATAAACAATATCTATCTATCTATCTATCTAACGTGTCTCCAACCTGCGGAGCACCGCCCCAGCCGGGACAAGCTCTGAGCTCCCGATTGTCTCCTGACATGTATGGTAGAGTCAGTGTGTGTAGAAGAAAGGAGGGAAGATTGGACAAGGAAGAGGAAGGAAAGGTTGCGCTAGGTTCGTGGCCCGGTTTTTAGAGCACTGTTCCGGCATTCGCCTAGCTTCGATCTGAGAAACCACGGAAAACTACCGATCACATGAAACGGCCGCGAGAATTTTTCTCCCGACAGCACCTGAATTCGATCTACCTAGTGTCGAAAAGTCTGCCTCCGTCGGGAGTGTAACCCTAGGACCTCTCGGTCAGAGGCACTCTCGTGACAACAGTTGTTGCCCTGAGCCACCGCTCGCGGTATTATTGATTGATGTGATAATTCAGAGCTTCGTACTCTTTTCACTGGCGCGTGTGAGGGAGGACGTTAGCCTTTATTCCATTTATCTTTGATGTGGCTTTGGTAACACTTAAGGATGTCCAGTCAAAAACCTAAGGACGTAGTATATCCAGTTAAATATTTGAAAAGGATCAACATCTTTGGCAAAAATAGATTAGTTAACAATATTCTAAATTCACTGTTCAGTTTATGGAGCCATTATTTCTTCACAATCACGTACTAAAAATAGAGCAATTTCAAATGTACTTGTAATAATATTTAAAAACAGTTTTTAATAGCTTAATAACTATTAAAAATTATCACTGCATTTGAAATCGCTGTTTTGTTCCAAATACCTGATTGTGAAGAAATAAAGGGATAGTACATTAAAATTTGATATTATAATTAAACAATTAAACGATCAATAAACAAATCTCGCTTCACTTACCTTGTATGCAAAGGATATGTAATGAAATTATCATCAAAGTGTAAGAGAAAGTTTATATAGAGTAAGTTGAAAAGAGTTTGTGAAGAGTCATTTTGAAAATTAAATTTGTTGAGTTGCACGGTAAACAACGCAGAATCTCAGCCCATCCTCTATTTTACCAGAGAAATATGGACATTGATATGAACAACGAATGCAGATTAAAAGCTTCCAAAATGAATTTCTGAAGAACTCTACTGTCTGTAACTGAGGGGCGTTTCGACATTAGTTTGACAGCTCGATCGAATTCAGTCGCTGTCTGGAGGAGAATTCCAGAGACCGGCGGATCTGATCGGTAGTTTTCCGTGGTTTCTCCGATCAACACCAAACAAATGCCGGGGCAGTACCCTAACAAACGGGCCACGGACCGCGCGCGATATTTCCTTCCTCTTCCTTGTCCTATTCTCTCCTCTTACACACACTTACACAAACATGCACCACACTAACACACATGCTGGGAGACCGGTCGTGTGCTTAGAGCTTGTCCCGGCTGGGGCGGTGCTCCGCTGGTGGGAAATACTTGGTTGGGGAAAACCCCGCTAGTCGACGGTAGGTCGGTGCCCGATCTCGCCATCCAGCGGGGGAAGATCACCACCGCCACCTCCACCACCACCAACACCAACACATCAACAACAACAACCACCACCACCACCACCACCAACAACAACAACAACAACAACCACCACCACCACCACCTCCTATGGAAAACATGCTCTACACTTACGGGACTAGCGACCTCTGTAGTTAACGCGCCTGGAATCGCCAACAGTCATTCCACCTCTTCTCAAGACGTCAGCTATTTCGCAAACAGTGACACCCTGAGTTTGAGAATGTAGTCGCAACATCGGGTACAGAAAATTGCGGATTAATACTACAATCAATTTAGCATTTTTCAGTCACAATCGAAACTGTTTCATTGTCTTTGTATTTTCCCAGTATTATTTGGAGTGTAACGAAAGTACTGTCACCTCTCAGAAGGCCAGAGGATGCTTTGTTTGCCTTCTATTTACCGTATTTTCGAAATTAGTAATGCAGATAAGTGATAACAAATACGCTTGTTTGGTAATCAACGTTAATTTTTAGACGATTTTTAATCAATGTGAATAAACTTTCAACCTAAGCATCGGTTCACTTTTTTTTATCTTGATGTAACATTGTTTCAACTCTTTAAATTGATTTTTCAATTTTTTTCTGAAAACTAGAAGCAACTTTTGCACGGTTAGATAGTTTGCACCGGCAGCAGTTAGAAGACGTTCATTTTCACGTTAGATTTCGTTCAATATGGACGGAAACTGTGGCACACAGTTGTGACTTAAAACGAAAATTCCGCGAGGATGTAAGTATTTAAATCATCTTCTTTTATGTCCCTCACAAATTTGACAGGCCAGAGACGTCTACGGTTGCGTTAATAAGCTCGTGGCATGCCATTGTGATGAACGCCGGGCTATCTGAGCTGATGTGCTCTGGTTCGAAAAATTTGCTAACAGCATGGTATGTTTCTCAAAACTATCGAAGAAACATTTATTCCTATCAATTTATTTTAATGAAAAAATGACGTTATAAAAGGCGTAAAAGACGCATGATATATGTATTGAAATGTTTAGAGAAACCTACTGAAAAACAATTGATACAGACTAATTTCAAACTCCAGTTCATTATGCATACATTATAATTTTTACTATCAAGAGTTATAAGTGTGTAGCGTTACCTACTCTCGTTAATACATTATTCATCAACCACGTTATAAAAATATCCGTAGTTTAGTCATTGTAGAAAAATACATACCATATGTTTTGAACCTACAAAGAGCACACAAAAAGAGCTCTAGAAGGATTGGATTATTTGTCAAAAATATAAAGAAGAAAATATCAACTTAAGGTTTTAGAGTGATGATTCTTTCGGGAAAACACGCCGTATTCATAGCTTTGAATATAATGAGTAATGGAAAATTTAATAAACTAGGTAAAATATTTTCCTATTTTGGAAGATACATTTCCTATAAATATATTTCGTTAAAAAGTATCTGAAGTAATGGAGACATTGGATGGTAATGGATTTTATTGTGGAAAAATAAGAGTTATGTTTCCCTACAAAGAAAAGGAATAAAATACGAGTGCATTAATATTGTTTTTCTTAGAAATGAACTCCAAATGTAATGAAATCCGGAAAAAGAACATAAGAGCAAACGGCTACCTAAAATGTCGAAGAGAAAGAAATAGAAGCTATTCAGAAAGAGGAATGAAACCCACCATCGAATGGAGTATTATATTTGAGTATTATTGACGAAAATTAGAGATTACAAAACTAAGAATAAAAGAGACTTTGAAATATTTATAAAAGGATGTGAATGAGTTTTCAAAATATGAACAGATGTCCATATCGTGAAACATAGAACATGGAGGAGGCTTTCATAATCAATGTAACAAAGTTTTCCGCGCCAATGCACTGCATTCATCTATGAGAAAAATTCATTTTTAAACGCTTTCATTTTCTAATTGGAATGCATTATTTTCAAAGAAGGCCGAAACGAGAGAGCATGAATAAAACATAATCTCAAATAACGTCGACAAAACCGCTTTCATTTACTTAACTATTTCAACAAACATTCCAAACTTGCATATTAAACATGAAATGTCTAAACGATGAAACAGAATACATATTTAATTAGCCTTTATCAAGTGGAGCCCGCCTCTTAAATTAGTTTCCACTTGGCCCGGAGTGTGCCCTCGCGCGTCCACTGTGCCTCGGCCGCCCCCGCGCGCGCCGTCGCCGCCGCTGCTTTACGATGTTAGCGTTTTGGGCCGTTTGCAGTTTACCGCTCGCGTTCCGCGGAAGGGAGAGCGCGCGATATTTCTCTTGTCAGCGCGCGCCAGCGCCAGCGCGGGCGGCGAAGGCGGCGCGC
This sequence comes from Acheta domesticus, assembly GCA_031308135.1. NCBI lineage: Eukaryota > Metazoa > Arthropoda > Insecta > Orthoptera > Gryllidae > Acheta > Acheta domesticus. The sequence goes on from JAHLJT010009436.1 coordinate 9,352,920, forward strand.
GAGGGCCCAGCAGGCGGGGACTGGCGTGGGGGACGGGCGTGGGGGACTGGCGGCGGGGACGGGTAGCAGAGACGGACAGTGGGGGCTGACAGCGGGGACGGGTAGCGGACCCGAATAGCGGTAGTGGGGACGTCTAGCGGGGATCGGTAGCAGTAATTGGTTGCAGGAATTGGTAGCAGAAATGGGTAGCAAGGATGTGTAATGGGGATAGGTAACAGGTAGCGCAGTATATATGAATACGTAGTATATACATATATATATATACACATATATACATATATATACACATATATATACACACATATATACGTATATATATACACATATATATATACACATATACATATACACATATATATACACATATACATATACACATATATATACACATATACATATATATATATACATATATATGTATAATTATAATAATTTACTGAAAAATAAAAACTAACATTTTACGCATGTCATAATATTCAATATTTTCATTACATTATAAAAATTCGTTGAAAGCGTAAACATGATTAAAGAGGGTAGTGAAATAGCAAAGAGCTTTCAAGGAACATTACTGAATTGGAAACACCCGTGCCTAAGGAGAGATTTTCATTAATAATGAATATTAGGTAAGTTGAGAGTAATGGAGTTTAAGTAAGAACCTTTTTAGTTAAAGGAATTGAATCATTAATGGTCAACCCATCCAAGTACCGTAAAAGCATTTTGTGAGTGTGTATAAAATGTTAAAAAATAATTTTAAAGAAAATATGTCCTTCAAAGCAGAAAAAAACATAAATTTATATGGTAGGCGAATTTTCTCACGGTTCACGCTACACCTGATGGTCCACAATCACTTGACAAAATACGAGTATTATGTCACTAAGTTTCGATGAACAATTTGATGACTGTGTCAGTTAAATGAGAATATTGGTATCTCATAAATAAACAGAGAATTTACCTAGAAAGAGGTTTTTAAAATAATGTCTGAAAATTTAAATTGCTATATTTCTATTACAGTGTTATGGGTCTGGGTTTTGTTAAATTCTCTCTTATGCCTGCAACGCATGTTGAGGTTCATGTGTTTTTACTGAATGCATTGCAGGACGCTGCGTAATGTTAATCTTTTCCATTGGATCGCAGCATTTCTCATAATGCAGTTGCCCGTTCTCATGCCCCTGCGTTCTGGTTAGAAGCGACAACTCGCGGCCTCATGTCGGGCAAACTTTTCAGCTACATTGATGTGCTACCTCTCTTTTCACCACAGTATTTCGCTGATCTTTTTTAGTGCGGATTTCATATAAACTTGCGCGATTATGATTACATTTTATATTTTTACGTAAGTAATTAATTTCATTATTTGTTTATATGTGACGTAAAATAAAACTTAAAAGATTACTTCATACTTACTCCTGCTTATATTTCTGTCTGTCTACTATCAATTAATTTTCTTTGTTTATTATAGGTTCGTGGTCCTTAAGTGACTAGTTATTAAGCATCTTTACTGATGATCTAGTAAATAGATGGTGCTAACTGTAGGTGAATGATGAGGGAGGAATTGGGTAGTGAAGACAGGGGAAACGGAAGAACCCCGACAAATACTGCCCAGAACTTGCATTGTCCACCACCAATTCCATATCGATTATCCGGGGATCGATTCTGGGCTACGCGTATGCGCCAGACATTTCACCATGATTCCTCTGCATTTTTTTCGCGAACTCGAATGTATAGCTTGTATTGGAAATGTTTGTCTCAGTATTTGACAGAAATTGTTTAGTTATTAATGTTTGTTACCCCTGAGCTACGTGTCTTTGATTCTGTTATGTTTGAGAGATAGTCAGAAAGTAGTGATAACTGAAGATACTTTCATTTGAAAGCACATATTTTATTTACGCATGGACTCGTTGACACATTCCGCCTGTATATTTTTTTCATATTTGAACAGGCGCGCTTAAAAACAGCGAAAATTAATTTCCCTCCCTCTCATTTGCAAACTTCGTAGAACTAACAACAAACACGGAGTGGATGCTCCCACGTCAACATACGCACCACAACATTTGTATTACAAGTTCCGAAAACCTAGCCATCTCAGTCTAGCTCCAAGTCAGCAATTCCACTGTCTCTACAGAAACTCTGACCGAGAGGTGCTAGGGTTCAAGTCCCGACGTTGGTGGATTGAAATTATGTATCAAAACACTCTAAAGCGCGAATCCGCTGTGTAAGAAAATTGTTTAATAAAAAAATAGGTTATTTTCGTTGTTCACAGATTACGAGAAAATGGGATCCATTGTAATGACTAGACATCGACTGTTTAGGGAAATGCCTATTTTTTTTCTAGCAAACTTATTTAAAGGCTGATAATATATGAGTACGAATCATGACAAATGATGACATATGACGAAGTTTTATAATACCTTTTTTGGATAATGCCTTTTCTTTACAATTATTGTATGTTTTTGCCTTTTATGTATTATTTTTATATACAACACTAAGATATAAAATTGGTCATGGTCCAACCTGACCATTCATTAGGAAACCTTCAATTCACGAATTTGTATTTTGAAATACGAGAGAATTTCTGAACATATACCAACATATTTTTCTCCATTTCCATATTTCATTAATACTAGCCATGTTCTTTTACTAGCCAGAGCATTAGTTCTTAGTACTAGCCAGAGCACCTTTTGATTGAAAATATATGTAAATTCCCAGAAGGTTTCAGTGTTGCTAATTTTGGACTTCTAAAATATATGCCAGTAACATCAGTAGATGTTCAGAAATCCTTCTCTGTATTCAAACTCATTTTGTCTCCCAATCGTTGCGGATTTGAAATTGCGATCCTTGAAAAGTTACTGCTAATATATTGCAATGGAAACTATTAAGAATAAAATGTAGAAGAGGTGTAAATATGTATGTAGTTTTACAAATAATTTTTATTTTTATTGTGAGTGTAATTTATGACAGTGCCTTTTTTCTCCCTATTCTTGACATTTTCAGTGCCTTTTTAGGTGCCTAAAAGGCGATGTTTTAGTGCCTAAACATCCGATGTCTAGTAATGAACAATTATAGAAGAATTTGGTATTCTGTGCGCCTGCCAATGTTCTTTTAAATGCACAAGCTTGACCTGACTCACAGAGATCTTTCCGCTCTTCGAAAAGCTACCGACTCCAACCGGTTTTGAAATTGTGACCTCAGATTTTGGAAGTCACGAATTTTTTGCATGGTTTTCTGTTGGCCCCTACCACTGTGTCCGGCTATTTGATTATTGTAATTTACCATTACTTGATTTGCCTACTATAATCCGAGTATTTATTGTGAACGACTTAACCCGGAGAAAATTAAATGTAATTTCTTACTCGCACTATAGCCTTCGTCACAGGTTTACGATTCAAAAAGGAAGTTAATTATTGTGAAAGAAACAAAGACACCGATAATTTAATAATGTTTAACACAGTTGAGAAATTAATTTCTTCGCTTTTATGTTGATGCGTTTCTAATTCATATCATTGCACTGCTAATTTTGAGCAAACTGATCGATTCACATCTGACGTATTTCGTGTTGAGCCGGCTCAGTCATATTCCAATATTGCTTAAATCCAGAACTACAACCAAATGCAAGATTGGCTACCCACTTCAAATTTCTCAATATTTTAATTGGATATGGTACTACTCCAAATACGATAATTCCTTATCACTTTTGAACTATCTATACTTTTTTATATTGTTGAATACTAATTACCCTGATTACATGTTGAGTGGAACCATACTTAGGAAATCAAAAAGAGAATAAACATAAAAGGGAAGTGCATTCCCGAAACACTGAATGAGAATCTCTGAAATGTCAGATGGATGAATTTTAATTGTAGGTTAGTCACAAAAGTGGAAATAAAGTGCCAAATGAGAACAAGAAGAAATTTATATCCAAAAAATCTACGATGTTGTCAAGGATGTCTGCTATCCTAAAAGCGGACCAGCGGATGTGGAAAGAGACGGTGGCGAAAGACGAATGGCCTGAGTGATTCAGGAAACATGCATGTGAATGAAAGAAGGAGCAAGAAAACTTGAGGGGGAAGATGCCCGGATGCCGAGAATGCTTTTCTCCCCAATCGGGCCTCAGTTTATTGAACCGCCACTTCCTTGCTACCGTCCTTTAAAACAAAGCCTTGTCGCCTTACAGCCGCGATTGTTAGTTTTCGGATCGCCCCCATCGGGACTGTGTTGTTTGTCAGGCAAGGAAATGGTGAACGAGGCATTGCTTCCTTATTTTGGAACTCCATTTGCATCCTCAAATCGTTATTGTGTACTTTTTCATTCATCGATAGCGCACATTTCATTCCCCGAGCCTTGCCCCCTCCATTGCTTTTAGAATTTAGTGTTCTTTCTTTAGCCTAATGACACGCATGGCACAAGATGAATGGGAAAATTACGCAGGCAAGAGTTTACAGTACCGAGCGTGGTTGGAGAGTGGCCAGAACCCGGGTGGCGTATTTGGAAGGCCTGAGGGCAGGGAGGCGATGGACTTCCCAATGTTTTGGGGCGATCTTCCTCCGTTAGTTTTCTTTTTCGCATGACCAATTGTTAAATCTGATCAATAAAATACTGTATAACTTTGCCAATGGAATTAAAAACTATTACAGCAACTATGTTTTTCTTGTTTCCGAAGAAAAGTCAATATTTTCCCAGAGAAAAAAATAAATAATTAATCAAATTAATTAACCCAACACTGGACAATAATAACAGGGTCACTATTAAAATGTTCAGAGTACGTTAGTGACAATTTCGTGAATTTTTTAAAGTATTTCACTAAAAATCATTAACATGATACTTCCCGAATTTCCATCCCTTTCATATTTGATTTCTTATAATAATGTACACAATTACAAGCGGAAAGAATGAACATAAACTTTTTATGTTTGTTTGTAAATAGTCGTTTATCATTATAATTACAGTGAATAGAAATATAAATATTAACTTCATAACTACAATAAATTTCAAATATTCCATTACATGATTTAATCTCTTCTAAAGAAAAGTATCCCAAACTTTAAAGAGATTTGAAGTAGAATTTCATTTTATTTGAAATATTAGGAATTCTAAGAACATTTTGAGCTCAATTATGTCCAAATTGAAACAACTGCTTTTCGAAATTAGGTATACATTTTTTTAAACGGAGGCTCACACCCAATACGTACATAGACGAAAATAAAATAAATCAAGAGTCAAATTTATACATCAAGACATTTTCGACTACATGTGTGAAAAAACACACAGCGCATCATATGTGCGCGTAAAAACACCAAATATTTATTTTGAAATCCTACGCAAAAATATGAATGGACAAATAAAATTCTGCGTGTTTAGTTTGTTCAGGTCTTGGGTTTCAAACATCTGAAGGTTGTGGCTTCTACGTTAAAAACTAGTTCGACCACCTCCGAAATTTATTTATTCATTTTTTTATTTACACGTTTGTCCAAAAGGCGAAAGACCCACATGTCGCGTTGAAATCGGACGGTGTTATGCATCAACAGGCTATGCGACATCATACAAGTTTTGAGATAATCGTGTTCAAAGATTTTATTACATTTTCAGCTCTAAAAACTGTAATTTAATTATTTAATTCATTGAAGCGCCAAAAATACACAAACATGAGTGGAATATCTGGCGCTTACTTGCCTAATGTGAAATTAAGAACAGTAGATTCGAAGATCTAGGTTTATAGTCGGTTGTTGCGAAACATAAAATCCCTGATGTGACTGATGGCGTTTACATTTTTCATTAATTATAAGGATGTTTTTACGAATTTGGCGCCAAAATTTTGCGTACACTTAGAACATGGTCCAATGCAACTAATGGCGTCCATATCTCATTTTTTTTTTTTTTTCAAAATTGGCGCTTAGCCGGTTGATGCACAACACCGTCCAATTCTCCTCCAGGTCAACTCGCACGTTCGTTCGCCGACGGCCCACACGTCAGCGGAGCGCTGCTGCGTCGAACACGCGGACCAACGCCGGATGTAGATGCTAAAATATTTATGAAGCAGGAAGTTTCCGGAAGAAAGTTGCCGTTGCCACCGCGCGACGCGCCCTCTGCGAGGGAAATCGCTCAGACATTACCGACGCTTTCGGCTCGAGCGGTAAATATGTATGTCTTTTTTTCACCCTCCTCCGCCTGCTTCGACGCTTGACTCCGGGTCGGCTCGGCACGAAGGCTGTCAGATACGAGTTGATAAATTTGTTCAGAATGAAACTTGGAGGGAAGTGTATTAGGGGTGCTCCATCAAACAAGGCGAGGAAATTAAGGTACAAATGAATTTTACTAAACACTGCTAAACGACTGATTCTTGAGTCGATTACGTGCCGGTTTAGTTCTGAACTACAAACCAAAAATTGAAAGCACGAAATGAATACAGTACTTCCTTCTGAGGAGGTGGACATAACATCCGACACAGGAAAATGTGTAATAAGGAATCATTCTGATAAAAGTGTAAATAAAATGTTATAAATGGATAAGTTTAAACCCAATTAAATACATTTTATTAGAGTAATAAGATAGGGAAGAGATGATCACCCTGGACGCGATTGATGATTACAAGTCAACTCACATTTTTAAAATCACTTATTTTCTTGTAACGAAAGAAGATGCTGAAATGAAATTATTTCTTAAGAAAGCAACATTTTTAATGCCAAGGACTCCACGACAAATGTAATCTCAATATTAGTTACGGGTTTAATTCTTTGGGTTTCTGCAAAAATAGTTTGGGCAAAAACAGTTGTTAGAACAGGTAAGTGTAATGTTTTGGCTAGAGAAAATGTAAATAGAGCATCGATGTGAATTCAGATACCATCTATAATAATGTCTCTGATCCAGAGCTACGAAACCAATCAAATATCACCCAAACAACATGAGTCACAACTATACATTATAATTTACATTATGCATTACACTGATGAAGTATTAAAGTATTTTAACATTTGACATTTGCATTTCCAGTTTAACAATTCCAACGAATACATGCAACTCGAAAATCGAAATTTTGATCTACAATTTTTCAACGTTCTTGATTCTTATCTCAGAAGAATGATGATTCGTAGTTATTAAATAAATCAACTAATTTTCAATACTCCTGATAACGATCCATTTGAGCAAAATTTAATTTTCATTCCAAACGCATAGCATTACAACGTTTTGACTATAGAAATGCAGATTTTTTTTAAAGTACACGGTGCAAGGTGTATCAGTTATCAATGTAATTTGCGTATGCAAGTAAATAATGATTTTCTGAAATATTATGTCACTTTTTTCTTTTAAATGTGTTCACTAAATAAATAGTAAATGTGTATGAAATAAGAAATACGTTTTAAACGATTGCCCACCTCGTTTGTAATTCCCTTTCGACATCCCACTACCTCATATTCGAACGAAACCAGTCAGATTGTCGTTGATAAATTTTCTCCGTCTTGTTCTTCTGATTGGCGCAATTCGCGAGCTTAACGATGGTAGATATTTCTAGAAGAGACACGTCATCAATTATCACTTTCCAGAACGTTAAATGAATTATGAAAAATGAAAATATTCGTGTCGGCGATGATGTTATACAGTTATCAACAGGTGATAGATTCATTAGAGCAAAAATCCTTCAAAACGTCAGGAGGAGTGAAAAATTGAAGTTGCCTTTCGAATCTAACTAGCAGACTGAAATTACCATGAAAATAGATATAATTAGTTCACCTTCTGCCTTGCCAAGACATTACTGGATGCTGAATTTCAGTGGGAAAATGCCTGAAAGAGTAAAAATCTTTGAAAGTACATTTTAATGACATTTATCTTGCACATGAAATTCCTACTTGTTTAGCTTTAGAGTTATATACTGCATTTTTCATAAAAATGCCTCTTTGAAAAAGCATGTACCGCAATATGCTATTGCCAGTTTTCGTCGCTGCAAAAGAAAATGCGGAATGTAAATACTTTTGACAAAACTCAAATTTAGACTTAATTAAAAAGATTTTAAACTTTATTTAGATTTTTATTTACTTTAAAACGATTAATTGTTAATTAACCATTTCATTGAAGATTCAGCCTGTAGCATTTTTTTACTCCCGTTCGACAAAATCCATTCATATTTCGAAAACTCCAATGAATTCGTCAAATATGATTACTGGAATTCAACAGTAATAAAGTAATTTACTCGAGAATTATCTGATACAGTACTTTTGCGAATATCCTTCCTCTTCCGCATTATGACTCAACTGATTGTGACCAATTCAACCCAACAAGAATAGCTGAGAAACCTTGAAAACCACGGCATATTAGCTACCGGATCAAACACCCGAAGTGCTGCTTTCTCTGCAACCTTTCGTCGCCTTTCGCCCATGACGCCACCGCCTCCCGGCTTGCCGCAGTCTGGCGGCCGTCTGAGGCGCAGCGTGGTGCGGCTCGGGCGGGGGTGGCGGGGAGGGGCGGAGCGGGGCGGGGCCGGAGGGGCTGGGCGGGGTGCGGTGAGGCCCCCTGCGGCGCGACAGGCGCGCACGCCGCCGGCTGACAGCTCCCGCGGTGCGCCTTGCCCTCTAAAGAGGCACGCCCCGCCCCGCCCCGCCCCCGCCCCTCCCCGCCCCGCCCCGCAACGCCCTCCGCCTCCACGCTTCGACCCGCGCCACCAGCGCCGCGCTACCTCGACCCTGCCGCGCCGATCCTGCCGACACGCCCCGATCTTGCAATCCCGATCCTGTCGCCCCCGTCCCTGCTGCCCCGATCTTGCCACCCCGATCCTGTCGCCCCGACCTCGCTGTCCCGATCCTGCCGACTCGGCCCGATCTTGTCGCCCCGATCCTGCGGCTCCGATCCTGCCACCCCGATCTTACCACCCCGATCCTACCACCCCGACCCTGCCGCCCCGATGCTGCCGCCCACATCCTGCCGACGCGCGCCGATCTTGCCATCCCGATCTTGCCGCCCCGATCCTCCGGCTCCAATCCTGCAACCCCGATCCTACCGCCCCACGCCCCCCCCTACCGCTGCCGAACCAGTAGGTCCCGTCGGCTCCACTACGTCCCACGGTACTCCTGGTCTCTGCCTCCGCTCCCGCCACTAATCGGCATGTTCGCAAAAGTCACCGTTGGTCTCGTCTTCACCGAAGTCTGCGGCTGTAGCACTATCTGTTCTTTTGTTCTCGCATTCCTTCTTACTTTGCATTTTCTCTTCCACTCTGTACTCGGCTCTGGGGGTGACTATTACCGTTTCATTTCTTCCACCTAAGTGATGAATAGGTATGTGTGTGCGTGCGCATGTGACTGTGTACGAGTGTAATTGCTTGTGCATTTGCGTGTGCGTATATGGATGCGTGTATATGTGTGTATGTGAAAGCGCGTGTGAGCAGGTGTGCGTTTACGAGTGCAAGCTGAGAGAGAGGAAAGAAAGAGGGAGCATGGCTATACCGGTATCGATTTAGTTCCTTTACAGATACCTTTACAAATCTGCGTGCGTCAGCTGTGGGTTTGTTTATGCCTGTCATTTGCCGTCTCTACCGCTGCGCTTGAACGACTTATCCCGGCCTAATACCCTCGTTATTGTCTTGCTCCTCGGGTGTTGCAGCTGCAAGTTCTCTTTTCAAATAAATGTAAAAAGACTAGGTTTTCATGACCCATTACTCTACCAATACACGAGATAACTGGAACGCCGAACCAACACCTCATCTCTCCCTCTTCAATCATTCTCTTCCCTACTTCCTCAACACCTTGCTCTCCAATTACATCTCCAAGTCGCTCAGTATCCTAATCGTCTTCCGTCCCCTCCAACTGGCGCCCGATAACATCTCCAAGATAAGGGTCCAGACGACATTTCTACGGATTTAATTAAACTAGGAGGAAAGGCAATATTACCGTACCTAATTAGAATTTTTCACGTGTCTTTGAATAATTCAAAAGTACCTGAAGATTGGAAATTAGCTTTTGTCGTACCAATTTTTAAAAGTGGTGACAAAACCAAATTATGCAATTATAGGCCGGTAAGTCTTACGTCAGTGGTCTGCAAGCTTATGGAGCATCTAGTTGGAAGTTACATTAAGAAAGAATGGGAAATTAAAAAATGGCTCTACGATGGGCAACACGGGTTCAGGAGTGGTTACTCATGCGAAAGTCAGGTAGTCACGCTATTTCAGGATCTAGCGGATGAAATTGACGCGGGCGGGAGAGTAGACGCAGTAGTTATAGATTTTGCCAAAGCGTTTGATGTCGTTCCACACGATCGGCTTGTACAGAAATTAATGAATTCAGGCATAGATCCCAGGGTGGTGGCGTGGATTAGCGGAATTTCTGCGAGATAGAAAACAGAAAGTCCGAATTGGGCAAGAGTTATCTTCCGGGGCAAGCGTTACGTCAGGAATACCGCAGGGGAGTGTCATTGGACCCCTTCTATTTCTAGCCTTCGTCAATGATCTGCCGGCGCAATTAACCTCAAATGTTCGGCTATTTGCAGACGATTGCATAATATATCGTAGTATTAATTCGGAAAGAGATGAAGAAATTATGCAACGTGATCTTGAGGCGTTATATTACTGGGCGGAAAATAATGGAATGTCCATAAATAGCTCTAAAAGTAAATCCATCACTTTTGGCAGAGGTCGTAATTACAGTGAAACAAATTATCGTTTAAATAATGACATTATTCCGAGAGTTTCCTCGTGCAAGTACCTAGGAATTCATTTCGATAGTAAATTAAGTTGGAAAAAACACGTAGATTTTGTTGTTGGGAAAGCCTGGAGATCTCTTCACTTTGTAATGCGCATCCTAAAAAAGAGTACCGCAAACGCGAGGGAAATTGCTTATTTATCACTTGTTCGTCCGATAATGGAATATGGAACAATTTGTTGGGATCCGCACAAAATTATGCAGTGTAAACACTTGGAAAGGATTCAGCATAGGGCAGCTAAATTTACTTTCAGGGACAAGAAAACGGCAGGGTGGGATTCACTCAAAAACAGGCGATCAGTAGCAAGACTCTGCGCCTTGTATAAAGCTTATAATGGTCATCCAGCTTGGAAAGAAATTAATCGGCGGCTATGTATTCCTACATACATCAGTAGAGTGGATCACAGGCACAAAATAAATTTAAGACAGCAGAGAACGAATGTCGGGAAATTTTCTTTTACAAATCGAACGATTACGGAATGGAATAGATTGCCTGCAAAAACCTTTGAAACCCTTTCCTCAAAGTGTTCAACAGTTTAGGAAATTAATTTAGGGTATTATTAAGTAAATGAGGGAGAATAGTGAGTTATATAGCGATGCATAAGTGTTCTATTGTGAAGTGAGGTGTCGTGCAGTGTATAGCAGAGAAATGAAGAAGCAAATGTTTTCAGGTCTTAGTGAAGTGAAGTGCAGTGAAGTGCAGTGTGATCCGGATTGTATAAACATTCAGTGCGGAGTTAGAGTATAGAAGTTTGTTTGTTTGTTTTTTTTCTTCTCTCTCTTTCTTTTCTTTTTTTTTCTTTCTTTTTATTTTCTCTCTTAATGTAATTTATTATTTAATGACTGTGTATTTTTATGTTTTTGTAATTAGCTGCCACCGGGTTATACCCATTTGCAGTTTAAATAAATCTCTATCTATCTATCTAAGATGCCAACAATACCACTATTATTGTACGGTTTCCTGAGCAATACTCCTTGGAGGCATCCCTCCGTCGCCCGCCGCAACCACGCAACCACCAACCACCACCCCACCCCCACCCCTGCCGCCGCAACCGCCGCCTCTTCTGCGGTCGCCGAGAGCTGAGCCGCGCCGCTCGCCCCCCCCCCCCACGGCCGCGCAGCGCCCCGCCACAAAGCAGCGGCTTGTCTCTCTCCCTCTCGGGAAGCCCCTGGCGGCGTCACGTGACGTTCCGGAAGCTTTATTCTCGATTGTGGGAGCGGTGTAGTCGACCGAGAGGTAATAATCGTCAGTCACGGCGTCTGGGGCTCCGCCGAGAGGGGAACACCAAACACGCGTGTTGCATGCTTAAAGGTACGTTCTAACACGGTGTAACCCATGTGGAATCGACTTCTATTTTTACGTGTCTGTGGAATTTGTAGAAATGCGAAAGAAAAAGAAAAAAAAGAGCGAGAGCAAACACTTAGAGTTGTTTCCATTTTTAACGAAACACGAGTTCGATACTCTCGAAACTGTGAATCGAACTACTAAACGTTTAAAACTCAGGAATTGGCTGCACTCACGAGAACAGTAATTATATTCTTGAAATTAAAAGAAAAAATTGCTTTGATTTGATGCAAATTATCATACTTTTATAGCTTGAATTACATTTGCACCACCACTCCATTGGTAATAAAATATTGTTTTGTAAGTTTTATATCAGAACAGTTATATTCAGAAGGTTTTTTGGACTACATATTTCTCTGTTCAATTTTTACAATTATGAAAGAATGAATTGAGTTATTAAAAGGGAGAAGGCTTCAAATGCTAGAGGCACGCAGGGTTCGTGCAACGCAGAGTTATTTTATTGCGTCAGTTTTGATAATTGCATTCAAAGTTATAGCGAAAGCCCTGCAGAAACTCGTTTCATTTTTATTTCCTGGAAAATTTTGGCAAATGATAAGCGAAAATTCTATTTTATTCCGAAAGGACTTGATAGAATTAAATCACGGGAAACCATCAGTAATAGTCTGAAAAAGAACAAAAAGAAGAATAAGAAATTTTATCGTTGTAAAAACAATTTTCATTTAGCATTATAGAAAAAATTAATTTGCATCACATGTGGAAATTTCTAATTAGTAACAAAAACCATTTCGCAACAAGTATATTATTTCATTTAGAAAGCTTAATACTTTACAATAATAGAACAGCTACGTCGTCTTTTACATTTACTTGAAATCTCGAAGATTACTTCAAGACAATTCGTTTTAATATTTTTTCTTTCGCTTTCCTCACTGAGAAATTGATTCCGCTCCGAAAGAGATGCCGTAGCATTAGAGAACATTACACCAATCAAGATTATTTAATCAACACACAATTCCTAAAAAATGTTAAATTCTAAATTGAAGAAGTAAAAACAACCCTGTATCTATAATTCATTGCATTCCACGCATTTCCTGAATCAAATGGCATTCTAAGTACGTAAACCCATCAACTCCTCAGGCAAACCGATGAAATCGAGAAAACACCAAAATATATATCATAAGTTGGTCCATCATTTATAAGACAGAAATCTTTTAAATAACAGTTTAATATAAAACTCTTATTTAAAAAATTTCTGTCTTATAAATGATATGATATATATTAGTAATATAGACAGAAACGAAAAAATAAATAAATAAATAAATAAATAAATAAAACACCGAAACGCACCGTCTTCCACGAAGTGCGAGAAGTCGATGACCCCCACGTGGCACGCACGTTTAGAGGTGTTTGCCACGTGGCGTAATGGCGGGGGGAGGGGAGGGGAGGGGAATTCCTGGCTCGAGGCGCTGTGTGGGAGCCACGAACGTCACGGACGCGATCACAGGCTTCGGCCGCTGGCGACTGAAGAGGCGGCGGTGGTGACGGTGACTGGCGGCAGCAGCCATGGCGGCGGTTATGGGGGGAAAGGAGACGACGTAGGTGATGGTGGCGGTAAGGCTCCTACTGGGGGGCAATAGCGGCGGCGTACCGCAATGGCGGATCCACGGAGGGGGGCGTGGGGGCCTTGGTTCGCCTCTAAAGGGCCCAGAGGTTTCGTTTGTTACCTTCTTTTATTTGAAAAAAAAAAGATTTAAATATTTATGTTTAAAATTATGCAATTATTTAAACACTTAGATTGTATACTATCATATATACAGTACTAAAATAATATATAATATAATAACAAATGTTTATTATCTAACAAAAAACTGTAATGGTCCCCCCTCCAAAAGGATCGGCTGGATTCGCCCCTGGCGTACAGGGAGATTTTGGCGCGGAGAGGTCTGGGGAGGGGATGGAACAAGGCCGGGGTCGGGGCGAGAACGCTAGGGATTTACAAAAAAACCTCGATGTTTTTAAAACATCGATATTTTCCGCCAGAAACATCGATATTTGAACATCGATGTTTTAATTTCGATGTTTTTTTAAAGATCGTTATGTTTCCAGAAACATCGATGTTTTTAAAAAAAAGGATCTTTTTCGATAATTTCGTACGTGGTAACATCGTTAAACTGCATTTTGAAACTTGACGGTACAGAATATTGATTAGAAAATTAAGGTGACAGAGTGCTTTGAGGTAGAATATATGTAAAAGTAATATTTTCGTATTATATGCATTAGATACAGGTCGTTTTACTGCGATGATATAGGTAAGAAAGTGAATAAATGGAATAATAACAAAACACGATGTCCTTTATTTTTTTTATTTCCTTCTTTACTTCGATAAACATTATTAACATATTACTTGTATGTCACCAAACAATAAAATATACCGGTATTTCATTAAAGTATTCTAATTAAAAATGGAAACAGGTTGGAAAATACCATCTCTTTTATCACATTTTAAAAAAATCGTATTTTAAAAGTCGATGTTCTCATCGAAATCGAAAACTTTCTACTAATGTATCGAAATATCGATGTTTTCATCCAATTTCTCATCACTAGAGAAGGTGGGGGCGGGGGAGGTGGTTACGGCGGTGGAGGCGGTGGCGGCGGCGGCGGCGAAGGCGTGAGGGAGGCGCGATGGCGACGGAGAAAATAGCGAGGTGCGACCGAAATAGTCGAGGGGGACCCTGCACGGAAACTTGAAAAAAAAGGCTACGAGATGTGTTATTTCAGGGTCGTGTTTTTACCCCAGAATTGCTGCATTCTTTATGCTAGGGTTTGCGCCGCTCAAAGCTATCGAGGACGAGAGCTCTTAAAGCTTCTCTGAGTGTGCGCGGTAAGCTTCATTGAAAGTAAATTTAGACGAAGTGCGCAAAAAATATTCAGACGATGTTTTATTAAAGAGGCTTAGGTTTGTCTAAAAATAAGCTTGTTACGGCGTTTAAAGTATGAAAAATGCTAACACATAATGATCATTAAAAATGTCTATTTTCCTTTTTTTAATCTTAAGCGATTTGGTTCGGTATCGAGCATCGTTTGGTTTTTGTTGTTTTTTGTGGGTTTTTTATTGTTTGTTAAAAGTCTTATTAGATTCCTGTTGGAAATTGGTACGTTGTAATATTCATTACATCAAAAAATACACCAACAATAGAAGAAGGAAGACTGCATTACGTTCCATGATGATAATTATCGTCATAGAATGAAGATTTATAATGCATTGTGCTAATCGTACAATGTGTAAATAACCTCTATGAGGAGGAAGTGATTTATCAACTTGGGTTGAATGAAAAAAAATACTTTTGAACGTCCAGTCCATGCAACTGCGAACGTTCTTGGTCTCGTTTCCCGCACTCAAACCGAGATCACAGGAGGCAGATACCTCCCGGTGCGCAATTCTGCTTTGTGAATGCTTTTGTTCCACTA
Source organism: Acheta domesticus (assembly GCA_031308135.1). Classification (NCBI taxonomy): domain Eukaryota; kingdom Metazoa; phylum Arthropoda; class Insecta; order Orthoptera; family Gryllidae; genus Acheta; species Acheta domesticus. The sequence goes on from JAHLJT010009436.1 coordinate 9,368,364, forward strand.
AGGGCTCTCTTATTGCGACTGTACTTCGAAGCATGTACGGCCACCCTCGGTAACGAAGGTACTTGAAGTCGCCCCTCAAAATGGGCGTGGCACTCCCTTCGGCGGCCCTCTTCACAATCTGTTCCGTTTCAAATGTTGCCTCCACTCCCCTCTCGCTATCACTGTTCCTCGTACCACTATCACAATGGCACCAAACACAATAGACATTTTCAGAGTTAATATTTCATCATTATGATTATTTTATTACAATTACTAATTTTGTAATCTCTTTACGCAATTACCAATTCTGTAATCTCTTGGCGCATACTCCTAAGTTTAAGTTCAGTACACAATGTAGTGCACGCGTTGTTTCCGTTGAAGCTCTCGATTGTTTTGATGGCTTCTGCCAATTTTGTCTATTTATTATTTTTTTCTTACATGCGTTGTTAGCAGATTATTTTTTAGTGGAATTACAATACCAATAATCGGGCCATTTGCTGCGGATGAATCGACACCGTAATTTCTCCGATCATCATCGACATGGTTGCAATTTGCACCGCCATTGTCACTACCATTTTTGTCACTCACTTGTTTCTCAGGAAAAACAAAGCGTTTTCCAACTCACAACACGGTTTTAGAAAATCAAACTCTACAGAAACTGCCATTCTTTCTTTTCTCAAAGATGTTGCTTCATCAATAGACCAAAATGAAGTATCCATTGGAATATTCTAAGACCTTTCGAAAACTTTTGACGTTATTGACCATAACATCTTGCTCTCAAAATTACTTTCGTATGGAATTCGTGGTACTGCCCTAGATTGGACAACTTTGTACCTTAAACATCGGACTCAAAGAGTAGAAATACCATTCTGGCACGAAAGGGCATTACATACTTATGTTTCCAATTCTTTGCCAATTGAGCATGGGGTTTTGCAAGGTTCGATCATAGGTCCTATCCTTTCTGTCATATGTAAATGATATGCCCTCGTCTATTAAAAATGGAAGAGCGGTTCTGTTTGCCGATTACACAAATGTTCTTTGCAAAAAAGAAGCAGTCAATAGTATGATTTCAGAAGTTTCAGCGAGAAATAAAAAAGGAGTCGAATTGTGTAAATTGGGTGCTTTTTTATTTCTCGCTTAATTTTTCTATCTGAGCAAATATATTAATTTCTTTTGTAAATAATTAACAACTTATATGTTTCTGGAGTGTTTCTAAGCTTCTATAATGCAAATTTTTGCCTAGAAACCAATTTTTCAAACCAACTTTTGAGTACTTATTGTGGCTCAACCATTCGGAATATCCACGTAGTTTATTAGACAAAATATGCTTAGAATTGTCTTAAGAGCTTAATTTCGAAGTTTCGACGTTTCTTCCCCGGACAGCCTGTGTATCTGTGGTCGCTCCCGGACGCATGTTTTGAATTTGCACTAGACTTGTGCATGGGACTTACTTTAGAGCTCCCTGATTGGACATTGACGCGGCGCACGAAACGCAAGCGACACATTTGTCTGAGACACATACTCTTTGAAGAGACAGACAGACAAACAGCTGTGGATAGCTGGTGCATTCGAAAAGAGTAGTGGCAGGGCGCTTGTGAGAATATTAATGAGGTTGATGAAAGTTGGTTAATGTAAAAAAGAGTTTGGGGCTGAATTTTCAACTGGCAGGTGTGACATAAATGAGAGATGTCTCTCTCTTCAAAGTGTATGTGATTCAGAGCGATGTGTCGCTTGCGTTTCGTGCCCCGCCTCAATGTCCAATCAGGGAGCTCTAAAAGAAGTCCCACGCACAAGTCTAGTGCAAATTCAAACCATGCCTGCCGGACGCAGCGCGGGTCCCGGCGGCGGCTCGCGTCGCCCGCGTCCGGCACCGCGTCTTTGTTGCGTGGCGGTCGCCGGCGCAGCGCACTTCTCGTTAGCGATTCGTCATTAGAGCGTTTTGATCAACGGAGACGCCCAGCCCCCCTTCGCCCCCTCCCCCCTCTCAACGACCGACCCGTGGCGAGCAGCCGGGTGGAAATCCACAATACACTCCACTGCTTTCTTTCCCTCCGGTAAACTCGCGAGTTGTTTGTTACGCGACAAAAGTACGAGGAAGAAAATAAGTATCTGCGTTAATTAGAGCCACGGGAGGTATGAAAGCTTTTTATAACATGCTGATGTAAATTTTCCGTTCGCTTTGTTTGACGAAACAGCAGATTTGCAGCGGGAATTCGGAGACAAATCATATTTCTCTCGATTCCAACTAATGATCGTTCTATGTATACTTAGTAATTACAATTTCCCAGAGTTCTTTTGTCGTAAATAATTCTTTGAAGGAATTCGTTTTGGAGTTGATAATGATTTCCTCTTCGATGTACTGCATTAATAATCGTTTTAAAATAATTTCAAAAGAAAATGATTAGCTAAATTGATGTTTCAGGGAGGAATATGATTATTTGCATTTTGGTAAAGTATAAAATTTTGCAACATTGGATGATACCAAATAGCAATGAAAGCTGTTATTCAGTCAAGTCATTGAATACACCACTCATCAGCAGCGATGTACCGTCTACTTATAAAAAAATATGAAACACACAATTTTCATGCTTCTTAAACAATACCTTTGTTTGCTTAAAAGTACCGTTATTATATTGAGAATTGTTTGTTAAAGTGAAAATGTAATTTCTCATTTTTTTCCTGTTTTACTATACAATCCTTTCACAGGTATTGCAGATTTATGAGTACTGTAATATACTGATAATTCTTTAGAATACGCAGTAAGAGTCATACCAATAAAAGCGGTGATTACCGCAGATATATTGTTGAAAAACCATATGGATCGCTAAAATAGAAATAATATCCCAAAACAAAATATATATTTTAAATTATACTCAGATGTTACATTACAGCATACATGTTTCGAGAAATTTTACATCATCTTTGGGGCTCCCCAAGTAACGTGGCTGTTACTACACATGGCTGTTAAACTTGCACCCTTGACGTCGTTTTGTGTTCCGATACTCCGAAAAGATGAGGTAAAATTCCTTCATACATGAATTCTCTAATGTAAAATCTGAATGTAATGTTTAATAATATTTTGCTTTGGTATATCATTTCTATTTTACTAACCCAGCCATACCATCCAGCCAGCCCTCTTACATTCAACGCTATGTTTCTTAAACTTTTCGTTAGCTTGAGTACCTAACAATAGAATACCTAGTAATGTCAAGCACATCGCAATAAATGGTATCAGAAACAATGTATTTAGTGTGAGGTACGTCACATTACATCAGTGCACACTTTTTAAACTTTTCTTTCAACGTGACTAATTTCTTTTATTTAGTTTCGTTGTGAAAATATATTGTAAGATTAATGAAACAGTCGTTTTGAGGAGACATGTAAGAAAGTGGCATAGAGGAGTCCATCCAACTATCGGGAAGGAAACGGACTTCTTAAAATGGAAGAAATACTCACCTAGTGAGAAAGCATATTATCTCCGACAAGAGAGTGGTAATTGATCATTCGTAATGTCGGTAAAGAGCAAGAGTGCTTCTCTTTTTGAATGGAATACTAGTCTGCTACGGAACTAAATGTCATGAACTACTCAAAAAAGTATAGTAGGTGACATTGTGCCGCATAGGCGTGCGGCGATTTTATATATAAAATTGCCGATAATTAGTGCCCAGCTAATTATATAAAAGCAATGCCGTTGAATGAGGCTTTCAGAGTACTGAGATCTTGAGCCAAAGCATTCACGTGTACTGAAATATACCCATATGATCGTGGAAAACAAGGAAACAAAATTAGTTATATGATGTTTTATTTACTTCTATTCACTGAGAATTACAACCTGCTTTTTTTGAGTCTTTTTCTTTATGAAACTATAATGTATTTATATTTCAGCACTCACGAATGCAATGTTACACTGAATTCTATGCTTTGCATCTTTACAATAAGAAATATAAAACATGAAAAAAAGAGAACAAGTAAAATAAAAACTTTTCCCCACGTATCTTAACTTCAACATCTAGCGTATGTCTTTTTTTTTCAGTCAAACCGCACCTACTCAAAGCATATGGCAATCCTTAGAACACTAATTCACAGTTTCCAAAGTCAAATAAAGTGGCCCTAGAGAGCGACAACAGCAATGTGACTTCGACGTAGGTGTTCGCCAAGAGAAATTAGCCCTATAATTAAAATGTGCGCAGGAATTTATAGTGTATTATTTACATCGCCAAAAGATAATTGGCTGGCATATATCACAAACGAACGTGTTGGATCTCGTTATACAATACAGGTTCATTAAAAGTCGTGCCTATTCTTGTGTTAGGCGTCTGCACATTCTTGTGCTCTGGCTACTACGTAAGAAAATTAAAAATACTTTGCAATTTTAGAGGATGAATTTATGGCGTTTTTGGTGATTTTTCGATTCACATAGATTTTACATATTCATTACTAACCCTCGTATTTTATTTGCTTTTATCTATCAAGAACTATACCTATTCGGTTTTTGACCCCAAGATGTACTAATAATTGAAAATGGTAAATACGGATGTATACGGTAGTATATCGAGTGTAAATTAATGAATTTATGTAAGGATACCTTTTGTAGGTTTTTTGCAGTAACATAAATATAGTTTATACATAAAATATTTCATATAAAAAATAACCTCTGTCGTACGTAGTCTCTACTGTGGATTTGTAATGATTCAGAAATATTTATAAAACTTCGTGAAAGTTATTCGGAGGAGATAAATCAAACACCGTCGATATAAAAAAAATCAGATTTCATAAAAAGAGTTTCAAACAAGGATCGTAAAATAACATTTAGTACCTTAGGGTCATCCAGTCCCATAAAATTTGAAAAAATAGGTGAAAACGAATTCGTACTTGTTCACAAGTTCATTATGGCATTTTACATCATAACAAAGCCAGCAATTATACTGCAAATATTCAGAAAAATATTAATATGTTAATGACACCAATGAGGTTCAAAAAACAAAGTATGGTACAGGGATTAATAAGTCAACATAAAATGTATAATTTTCACTTTATCTAACAGTGACATCAAACAAATAATGACATAAAATGCGAAAAACTACTCAATAGTTTATCGAAAGTTGGAAAAATTGGAGTTAGTAAACGATCGTCATAAAGCTATTACACTACTTTCCCTGTTGAGTTGCAGGTGAAAAATAGTGAATGACGAAAACACGTTCATTACTAGACTAAGAAATAATAGCGTTTAATCCAACAAAAAAGGACTGATTCCTAAAAAATTAATAGTATACCTAAATATCGCATATTTATATCAAAAGATTGACGGTTCACCGCCTCGCGCATCTTGTGGGGCATTATCAACCAATCACACGTATTCAAATAAAAATCCAATCATGGTGAGTTGAAGCAACTTTCCTCGGAATACCCCCACAGCATTTTTTAGTGGTTTTAGTGTTGCAGCTTTGGCCCCAGAGTTTATTTAAGGCGCGGGAAAGAAGGCGGCCAACGTGTAATTACCGCGCCCACTTTCGCGCGCGCCGCCGCCCCTCGCGCCCCGCGGGCCCCCGAGCGCGTGCGTGCGTGCGTGCGTGCGTGCGCGCTTGGGCCGCCCGGCGCGGCGCGGCGCGGCGATAATGGCCGGCTGCTGCCCTTGCGTGCGGGCTGAGGGGCGGCCGCGCAGCCCGCGCACTCGAAGGAGACAGGAAGCGTGCGTCACGCGGAAATAAATAAATGAATAAATATTTAAATGCATTAATGAAAATAATAAATTAATTTATAAATTAATAAATAATAAATGACAAATAAACAATAAATAAATAATAAATACATAATAAATAAATAATAAGGGGTCATCCATAAATTACGTGACGCTAAACGGGGTGGGAGGGGGTCTGAGGCAGCGTTACGCTGCAGTATGTAGGCGGAGGGGAGTGCGTTACAAGGGGGAGAGGGGGTATTGAAAATACTCGAAATTTGCCCATACATAAATTAACAAATAATAAATAAATAATAATATAAAATAATAAATAATAAATAAATAATAAATTAATTAATAATAAATATATAAATAAATACTTAAATACATAAAACATAAAATATCTCTTAAGGTATACAAATGAATGTGTAAGTGTGTTCTACAATAACTGGAATTGATTATTATTTATTTATTATTTTTGTATTTATTATTTAACACCAAAAAATTTTAAAACCATAATTATGACGTATAAGGGAGAAATTCACTCTTCTCTCTCTGTATGATAGAGCTCCGAAATCATTAGTTTCTCTTCTTTATTGTAAATCGCAATAGAAGCAGTTGAGTTACATTTCGTTGTAGTTTGTCCATTGCTTTTAACGTCGCAATCCTTATTTGAAGACTCCTTATTTGTCACTCCTTGCCCAGAATTCGAACACACTACTTTTGTTTCGCGTAGAGCATTTGCTTCCGTAGAAATCTGTGTCAAATTTGTTGGCAATAAACCAATAATAAGTAGAAAAAAAATTCAATAAACACCTATTAAGTAAAGATACGTTAAACATCGCAACATCTAAATAATGTTAAATGTTTTAATGAAATTTCTTTTAATGATCGATAATAACTAACACCAGTAATCTGATAGGGGAACCGATCATTTTGAAAAAATTGCTTAATAAAAATATATAAAGTGTACATGGAAGAAAATCCTCCTTGTTTAAATTTATTCACGGAGATTACATCAATTCATAGAGTAATATCATGAAATTGAATGAGAATATTTTTGTTTTATATATTTTTTGGGTCTCTTTATAAACTCTATTTGTTTTAGTCAGCCAGGAATGAGAGGGCAAGAACCAAGCATCGCAGCTCCTGCAGCCAAAGCCGGGAGGGGTGGAGGGGGAGGAAGGCGACGAAGGCGGCACCTTCCGCCGGCGCCGCGAGCAACGCGCGTTCTCGCACGCCATGGGCCTCGCCTCCCCCCCGCCTAACGAGCCCCTCCTCCTCCGTCGCCACCTGTTCCCACGCGCCCCACGTGGGAGCAGCCATCGCTCGTTACGTTGTCGTCGCGATGCCTCCGGCGCCCCGCCCCGTCTCCCGCCTCGCGCTTCTCCTCCCCGCGACACCGCGCGGCTCGCCACCCCGCAACGCAATCTGACACCCCACCTGACAATGCGCTGCTTCTCGCCGCAACTCTGGCACCCCACGTGACAATGCGCTGCTTCTCCCCGCAACCCTGACACCCCACCTGACAATGCGCTGCTTTTCCCCGCAACCCTGACACCCCACCTGACAATGCGCTGCTTCTCCCCGCAACCCTGACACCCCACTGACAATGTACTGCTTCTCCCCGCAACCCTGACACCCCATCCAACATGGCGCTGGTTCTCCCCGCAATCCTGATACCCCATCCGACAATGCGCTGCTTCTCCCCGCAACCCTGACACCTCACCTGACAATGCTCTGCTTCTCTCCGCAACGCATCTGACACCCCACCTGACAATGTACTGCTTCTCCCCGCAACCCTGACACCCCATCTGACAATGCGCTGCTTCTCCCCGCAACCCTGACACCGCACCTGACAATGCGCTGCTTCTGCCCGCAACCCTGACACCTCACCTGACAATGCGCTGCTTCTGCACGCAACTCTCCTTCACCCCGTCCAGACTAGAGCTCTTGGAGTTTTACGGGTCTTCATTCATGCGGGTACCCCGGACCCGTATATGCGGGTATTCTAACGAGTCAAACCCACCGCGTCATACGGGTACTCGTATCATACGGGTACCCGAATCAGACGGGTACCCGTATCAGACGGGTACCCGTATCAGACGGGTACCCGTATCAGACGGGTACCCGTATCAGACGGGTACCCGTATCAGACGGGTACCCGTATCAGACGGGTACCCGTATCAGACGGGTACCCGTATCAGACGGGTACCCGTATCAGACGGGTACCCATATCAGACGGGTACCCGTATCAGACGGGTACCCGTATCAGACGGGTCGCCCATATAATACGGGTCGCGGGTATTTTTGATAGACAAGAACAGAAGGGTTTTTTATAGACACGAACAGAAGATTCTAAAGCTATCTATTTATGTACGCTGAAGTTACCAGATAATAAGGAAAGTAAGGGAAGTAGGAAGTAACGGAACGAAACAATAAATCAAGAAGAGGTCTTAAGGGCGCTTTGTGTTCTTTCACTGCGTAATTATTAGATGCGTTTCGTACGTTAGAAAGTTTCTTAATTTATTTAAATCATTATAGTTTATATTTTAAAGCATTTACAAAATTATTATTTAAACAGTTATTTAAAAAAGTGAAGATATAAATTAATTTAAATTGTTATGTCTTTTTAAGCAATAATAGCTTTTTGTGTCCTTTCCAACCATGTTGTTCTGTAGTGCTTTCTTCCATTTCATTTTCGCCCATTTCGTCCTTTTGGTCCCTTTTGAAAAGAAATTGCGTTATTGCTTAAACATTAATAATCATTTCGAACGTATTCTACCGTTCCGCGACCCGTATTCTACGGCCGACCCGTATTCTACGAGCGACCCGTGTGATATGGGTACCCGCATAATACGGGTACCCGTATCATACAGGTACCCGTATCATATGGGTACCCGTATCATACGGGTACCCGTATGAATGCGGGTGGGTTCGACCCGCACTTTTCTGAGACGGGCAGGCGAGCGGGTTGACGGGTCTGCGGGTATTGAGAGCTCTAGTCCAGACCCTTTCTCCGTCCCGCATACCCAGTCCTGCCATTTGTCGTGCTGTTGTCGGCGCCGGATCTCGCCATCCACCGGAGAATTAATTCTACTGCCTCCGATTCACCCTGTATAGCTCCTTCTCGCCACACCGACAGAGTTAGCTCAGAGCCAGCGGTGCGCTGCCCTCCACAATCTCTCCGATCAGGAAACACAACGGCAGCGAATATTTGACACTAACAAGTTAGCTAGGTCTAATTCAGCCGATGTCTGGATTGATTGTTAGTGATTCCGGGCGCATCAACTACTGAGGTCATTAGTCCTGTAAGTGTAGTGCGTCGATCATCAGGAGGTGGCTGTGATCATCCAACGCTGGATGGCGAGACCCGGCGCCGACCTACCGTCGGCGAGCGGGGCTTTCCCCAACTATCTCCCACCAGCGGAGCACCGCCCCAGCTGGGCCAAGCTCTAAGCTTCCGACTGGTATCCCGGCGTATGTGGTAGAGAATTGTATGCTAGTGTGAGTGTAAGGAGAGAGGAAAGGACAAGGAAGAGGGTCGGATGATCGCGCGCGGTCCGTGGCCCGTTGTTAGGACACTGCTCCGGCATTCGCCTGGTGTTGATCAGAGAAACCACGGAAAACTACCGATCAGAGCGGCTGGCTGCTAGCCGATGTCTGAAGTTCACCCGCCGCGCTGTAAGGACCAATCGGAAGCTTGGAGCTTGTCCCGGTTGGAGCGGTGCCGCACATGGAGGACGTTCCTGGAAACGGAAATCCCCCGCAAGTCGACGTATAGGTCGGCGTCTGTTGGCAGAGGCGGCCAAATTAATTCAAAATTAGCGCCGTAGTTGGAATACAATCAATTATTACCACGCTTCGGGCTGAATTAACAGCAAATATTATACATTTCAAACGTCGCGCGTTCGAGGTATCCTTAATACCTTACCAAGGACAAATATTAATTAGCGTGCAAGACTCTTAATTTCAACTGCTTCCAAGGATGAGCGCGACAGCGCGCCACATCGCGGGCGCCGTGAGCGGCGGAGGCCGAAGAATCGCGGGCAAACACATTGTCGACAGGTTCTCAGAATCAGACACCTTTCCATTTAAGACGCGAAGAGATCGCATTGTTTGTGAATCGGCAGCCGAGCGGTCTCGGCAGATGGCAGATCACCTCGTTGGCGTAAACGCCAAGTAAAACGCGCGTACTGACTGCACTGAATGTCGTATTACTACGTTTAGTTGTTATCGATTCCGAAGCTCAGTGGCATTGTTTTCTCCGGGAACCAATTAGTGTTTTGGCGCGTGAACCTCTTGATCACAGAAGTAGAGATACAGATGTAAACGGAAAGGAACTAGATTTCTTTACGCCTAGACACAGGTAACGCTGACAATTTTTTCAATACTACATTATCCCTACGCCGAGTCGTGCTAACAGTCTGCATATTTGTTGTGTCGTTTTCAGAATCTTTCTTTATGAGCTGGGCGCAGACGGGAGAATAGCAGCTTTTCCTTGGCACAAGTTCTTCAAAATCTCTCCCAATATTTCGCAGCCTCAACTGCGTCAGATATCACCACCAGTGAGGAAGGAACACCACCACCTCCCGGGATACACCATTCACTACACTAACGGGACTTGTGACCACAGCAATTGACGTGCCCGGGATTATCAGTCAACAAAATCCGTCTCGCTGTGACTTCCCAATGACCCCCATTTCGCTCGCGAAGTTAACCGCGTCCTTGAGCTGCAGGTCGGAGAGATTCGCGCGGAAGGAGAGACGGCCTCTCCGCTTCGCTTTGATAAGCGGCCACACACGAACGCGCTTCGCTGCGCAGCTGGCGCGCCCTAATTACTTTCTAACGAATCGAGACGATAGAGTTACTTCGTTTTTTCGGATGCGTGAGTCACCTGACATGCATCTTCCTTGTAATTATGAGAATTGAAAACATAAGGAATGAAACATCAAAGAATCATTTATTTCTAGGATACTAATAACCTTGAGAGTATGTTTACACATAACTGATTATTTTTTACAGAAGGCAAAAATCACAGCTGTATATTAAAATGTTGCAACCCATTTACAACGTAGATCATAGTGCTCTAGTGTTATTCTAAACATTTTTGTTTAGAAATTCCACAAAGACGGAATAGCGTTTTACTGCAATCAATTGTAACGTTCTTTTTTAAATACAAAAAATCATAAACATCAACTACAAAATACAGAACAATATGAAACATAAAATAACATTACATAATGTTTCCACAAATACCTTCAAATATTTCGTGAGAACCACAGAGGAATCCACAAAACATCAGTCAATTCAGTTCCTGCCTGTCTCGAAATCACCCCGAGGGCCCACATGAAAATTAAAAAAAAAAAATACAGTAAATCCCTTTCGAGAGCTCAAAGCACACATCGGTTAGCCATTTTCCAGAAATCCTCTCGTAATGTTTACTCCTCGCATGTGCGCGTAAAGCGCGCGCGATTATTTGCGTGGGCGTGGCCATCGACGCCCACAGCGCCAGCCGGATGCGCCGAGGGTAGGACCGCCCGCCCGCCCGTCAGTTTGGGCGCGACCTCGCGCCCGCTGTATCTGCTGCAGCGAGCCCGGCAGTCCAAACAAACCGACCGCCAGCCCATCACCATGAAACCTCCGTCGCCCGCGCGCTCCCCCCCCCACCAACGCTCAGAGGCGGATCCACGGGGGGAGGGGCATGGGGGCCTGCCCCCCCCCCCCAAGGCCTAGAGCTTTCGTTTGTTACCTTTTTTATTTGGTGAAATTAATTTTAATATTTATTTCTGTTAGAATTATGTAATTATTGTAAAAAAATAATATTGTATGGTATCATACCGAACATAAATAATATATAATATAACAACAAATGTGTTTATTATTTAACAAAAATCTATGATGGCCCCCTCCAAAATGATTGGCTGGATCCGCCCCTGCCCGCGCTTGCCCTCACACCGCAACGAATGCAAAAAATCCCGCCCACACCCGAATAAAAAATAGATTCCCATTTGAGGCTTCTCTCAAAATTTTAGCCAACCATGACACTTAACCTCGAGGTTCTTCCCCAGAGTATCCTCTTCAATGTTTAGGATAAGTTAGCTTTGATATTTTAACTAGTATAAGTCAAAACAAAACATCTGTAAAGTGATTACACTAAACTATGTATTTCATCTAGATAAATAAATGTGTTATACATAAAAAAATGCCGGTACGTCGTCTTCCTATTGTGGGATTAAGACGTGGGCGAAGGGCATGGATGGGCAGAATGCAATGCATTATTGATGGTTGAATTATAACTGCCGGAAAATCAAGACTTTCGTATAGAATCAGATATGGATTTTCAATTATTCATTCTGCAATTAAGCGTGGGAACTTGGTGACAAAACTTTACATTACATTTCAAGGAAATTAAAATCTTCTATAAAATAATGTACGACAATGATTTTGTTCATTATAAGAATAAAACCGTATTTGGGACAAATTCTTTTTTTTTGGTAGACTCGATTAACTTAATCACATGAAATATTTGTTTAAACAAATAGAATACTTCAGAATTCCAGAAACATTAGCAAACACGATTTAAAATTTTAACGGTACAATAGTGTCAAACTCAAAATTAGCGTTCCTCCACAAAAAAATTATATCTTTACAATTGACTTGCGATTTTTTTGTAAAAAACTTGATGAAAGATTTTGTTATTTTCTTTTCAGCCGGTTGACTTAAAGTATTTTTAATCTCCCATTTATCGTTTATTTCGTGCTTTTTCTCTAAAAATCGTATAGTTATTATATTTTTTACCGAAACCAACAATTGTTCCTCAAAATAAACAAATGTGTCCAAATTACTGTCCTCTTTGAAATATTACTAAATTAACGTATCCAAATCACCGAAATATTTCTATGAATTCACCATTCCGGGCGTTCGTATGAAAATACAGAGCATTAATGTATAAAGCGCACTAATATAATTATCACGCGCTAATGTGTGCAGCATTAATGCATTTCATTAGTTTGAACGTAACGTTTGAAAGTCTAAACCATTCCAAAGCTACTTTTATCGAAGAACATTAAGAAACATCGCACCTCTGTACGTGATTTCTATACTGCGATTTTTCTAACTTTGCCCCTCAAGGAACGTCTTCACGGTGGAATATGGAACGTCTTCACGGTATTTTGCGACGTTCTAAGTTGTGCCGCCAGATATCGCATGATCGCGACTGTACCACACAGTGCTTGCGATCACGCAACTTCTAGCGGTATGACGGAGAAAGACGCACGAAATGCCGTGTGATATTCCATTGTGGCCGCAGGGACAGAGAAAAATCGCACTATATATCGAGTGCGCGTGTCGCCTGGCAGAGAAGCCGACCCACCGCGAAGATTCCCCTTCGCCATTCGGCGCGCGCCGCGGCCGAAGGAGCGGCGGCTCATTTGGGCCGACGGCGACAGCATAAACAGCGGCGGCGGAGTGATGGGGAGTTTGTGTGCGAGGGGCGAGCGCGGAGCGGGGAACAGGAGTCGGGGAAATGGCAGGGCCGGAGGTGCGGAGAGACGGGGATGGGAAGGGAGGGGAGGGGGATGGGCAGTACGGGTGGGCGGTTTAATCGCAATTTGTACAACTATCTGTTAGGGAGTTTTTGCACCCTCCAACGTGAAGCACTATCGATCTTCTGCGCATGTGCAGATGCACTAAAAAGATGCGAAACTTGAACTGCGCATGAGCAGTTCCGTGGATAGTGCTTACCGTTCGAGGTGGCAAAAATTCCCAATTATTTTAAACGATTAAACTAAAAAGTGATATTACACCGATTAATGAATACATCCATTAATTTTTCCGATTTTTTAGCTCGATTTTATTTTAATTCAAATATTCGTTTTCAAAGCGAGCAAAATATGAAAATACATATCTACTTTTGAATTTTAGTAAGGGAATTCCTGGTCTGTTTATCTCTCCAACTGCAAAGCTTAATACAAGACAAATATACGCGATTAATTTCATGTTAGTAAAACTAATAAAATGAAAAGTCACTATGTATGTTCTGTTTAGCGATGGTATATATTCAGTATGAAATAATAAAGAGAATTATAAGTTTTCCTAGAATCGTCCTCAACTAAGTACATAGCACAATTATACGTAACACAATTATTGGTATAAGTACGTAACACAATTATTGGTGTTACTGCTTCTAGAAATTCTACGACCATTTTCATTTTAAACTAAGTTACATTCGTTTGTCTCATGAGTACGTGAGTGGAATAAACATTATTTAAATAAACAAAAAACAATTATGATTAATAAAATCGGGTCGTGCTTCAAAAAATGCCAAAAGTCAACAGCGATATATGGACACATTTTGAAAAAAAATGGAGCTAAAAAACGTTGCTTGCAAAATGCTTAATGCAAAATTGACAATTTGTGTTAACACAAATTTTTGGAACCACATACTTCACAATATTCGAAAACCGAATTCTATTACAAAGAGTGTAAAACCATTTACTGAGGTAAGTTAATAAACACAAAGTTTAATAAATAAAATTTAACATTACAGAAAATTGAGAATGATTTGCATTATCGTGATGGGTTTTCTTAAAATAAATTAAGTTACTAAACGATTAGTTAATTTAAAAATTAAAAATTAACGATTTTACGCATTATTAAAACATTTGAAAAATTAATCAATTATGTAAGATTAATCGACTAATTTGGAACGATTAATCGATACATATTAATCTAATTTGTTAATTAATCGCCCACCCCCATTGGGCAGACGGCGCGGGGTTGCGTTAGGGGCAAGACCTAAATATATTCAAAAGCATTAAATACTTAATATCAAAACTAAGGTTTAAATGTGAAGTTAAGCATTTTCCACTGTATAACCATTGTAGTAAAATTAGATATTAAAAATTAAGTATGAAGAATCAAAATAATATTTATTTAGTAATGATGATGATGTTGCGGAAGTAAATTTTATACAAGTATTATATTGTGATATACCAGAATATGATAGGTTTTATTTAATGATGTTAGTTATACATGGGGTAGATAAATGGGGATTCAATATGGCGGTATGCGGCCTTAGCAACGGCGGCGCAGAGGTTGGCAAGGTCAACAAACTATTCACGGGCCTTGATGACGTCAGGACGCCGGCTAGATGGCTGAAGAACCTAAGATATAATTGGTGCAAAAACGAATGACTGACGGAAGTCACGGCTACTCGGATGTGTAAGAGACGCACGGGTTGGCTATAAAAGATCAGATAGTCTAATGTTGCCGCCGTGTTTTGAAATAATAGAAGGATGGACGCCTACCGAGCCATGAAGGGTTTAAAAATGCATTAAACAGAACATTCTGACTCGGGGTGTCGTAGAGTGAAGATCGTACATTCCGTCTCTGGGTGTCGTGGAGTATAGATCGAACATTCTGACCCTGGGTGCCGTAGCGTAAAGATCGTTTGTAGGCAATATAGTGGGAAAGTGAGACTTGTATAGCTTGTTTTCGGACTTTGTCTTGTGAGAGAAGTGATAGTTTGTTTTCGGACTTTGAAATAATTTACCAGAAGTGATTTTCGGAGGACTTGTTCAGATTTTCGGACATTGCAGTTGGACTTCAATAGTCTACATAACCGGTGGGAGAGATTAGGAACCGGGAGCGTCGGACAAGACTAACAGATAGTTTAGGCAGTGTGGACTGGACGTGTCAGCGGCGGCGCAAGACCGGAAGAGAGAAGCGGAACTTGGAATTAACAACGGCCAAGTGAGAAGCGACTACGGAGCGTTGGCATGCAAAAACGGTAAAAAAAAATACTGCAGTATAAAAGAGACAATTTATTCAAAAGGGGTCATGACCATCTAATTGTTTTAATTTAAAAGTTAAATAAATTGTTGAATTTTGTTCTTTGGAAAAGAAAAGAGTTTTTTCATTTGTCAATCATAATTTTTAATTAGTTGAAAGCATAATTATTACATTTCAGATTCCACGCCATACTGTATAGTTGGCAGATCAGGTAATCGGCTATCGAGGCGATAGCGAGTATTTGTATCCGGACCCATCGACCCAAGCTAGCTGGATGTTTAGATAATTTTTGTTAAATCAGATAGAAAAACTTTGATAGTAATTCATGTAACCTGTTTCTGGCGCCCAAATCTTAATAAATTTGGAACAGGACATGATTACAGCCACGCTTTCGATGAGACGTTGAGAAAGGTACATTTCAATATAATCCGAAAATACCAGTAACTACTGTTAAGTTCTCCTGAATATATGATCCTCCAAATTCAACCTTTCGCTTACAGCTGGCACTTTTTTTACATAAGACACTTTTCTTAGTTTTTATGGTATTTTTTCGCAGAATTAGGTATACATTTTATGCTCCAAAACCATCTTTAAAGCAACAGATCTGCACCGGTGCCCAAACTCCTACTAGTAGCATTCAATTGACAACTGTATTAGCAAAACATATTAATACTTTTGCGTCACCGCATGATAATTGCCAATGTAAAGCAATTATATTGAGGTGATTTTCGGTCTCCAGAATCGATGCGATTGGACGGTTGCCTCAGGAGAATTGGCGTGCCGAGTCAGACAGCGCCATGCTAATTTCTCCACGAGGTGAATGTTGGAGTTGGCGCTGCCTTGTTCGATAAACACCGGCGAGTGTAGCAATAACCCGATTCCTTTGTGTTGTCGCCTCCTTTGCTGCGCGTCCTCTCCGCTTCATAGCCGAAGAACTATTAGGCGCATCCAGAAACTAAGTTTCAATGTGACGTCAATAAAAGAAAACCCATTTTCAAAGAAAAACTTTATCGAAGCAGATACAGCACGTGTGGCACTATTTTTACTTTCCCGTATAACTACAATTTTAAAAATACAATTTTTTCTCAATTAAATGTATTTATTAAAAGAACGTCTTCAAATAAGGTCATGGTTATTTTTTTCAAAATATGAGTAGTTTTTCTATAATTTTGTGACAAACATAACAGCCCGCTGTACAGTTACTGCGCTTCGGACAGCTGGATGCGTCGTAAATTAGAATTTGCAATTTTGTATATTATTTCATTGTTCATTTCTTACATTCGACCTTTTGTTATACATTTACTCCTTCATATTTTAGAAATTGTTTGTTTTGAAATATTTGAAATAAAATGTAAAAAAAATTAATAGCTCTCAGAATAGCGACAATGCAGGGTCTGCAACAATGGAATTCCATTTGCGTTCGCGAATATCTCTGAATTACGTGTCATTGTTGTGACCTCATGGAGCTGTACGAAAAGGACTTAACTCGTTCGGACATATGATTATGATAATTGTCTAACTTATATTGATATTTGCATGAAATATTTAGTTTTCGCAACAAATATACCATTTGTAGTGAATAGAGTATTTGTTGCATGGTGTTAGAATACTCTTCTCTAATCATGACCCTATGGAATGCATTTCTATATTGTCCAGGGTATCAGGCTTCTTTTTCTAATACAGGTTTACAAAACTTTTGTATTCTATTTTTGTGCAGTTTTAGAATTCACATAGTTGTGACAACACTGCGATGGAAACAGTGAGTTGTTTGCTCCTTGGTGGAATTGGACGTTTTCAAATAATACCTAAGATGTTAGTAGCGCATAATTTGCAATATTTCAGTACTACGTAACTGTTTCCAATAACGCGGGAATGTAAATGCTGTTGTAGCCCCACTAGTTTCATATAATCACTACCAGAACTGTGACATTCGTCATACCGTACGAACAACTTTGTGTCTTTGTGTCATAGAAGTCTCCCGCCAGGTATAGGTACCAGTGTTTGACAGACGCCTGAAACTCTGAGTCACTGTGATTCGGGGCGGGGGATGTCGTAAGTGTAAAATAAAAAAGAACTTTATTAGGAGCGAGATTTGGATTACAGGGTGGATGGTCATATGGTTCACCACACACGGTTCGGCTCAGGAGAGCATCTGCAGCCGTGCTTATGAAACCTTTGATGCTGTATTCTCTGTTTGCTGCTGATTCGTGTGTGGGTTTGACTTACTATTATTTTTTCAGTGCTGAAAAGGAAATTAAATACACCTCGACCATTAATGATTCATATAACTGAGTTCTCTACATCTACTATTCGTGGTAGTTGTATTATCACATGTGATTTATGGCGATACAAAAAATTAAACGCCCTGGGATTACGAAGAAATCACATTCTCCAGAAGAAAAGGAAATTGAAAATACATTATTATAATCAAGCTTTTGTTTAATTTGAAATACAAGATTGGCTACTAAAATCAATTTTTAAGTGCTGCAAGAAAAAATATTTTTATTGAAGGGTTTGTCAAAAGCAAAGTAATCGGGTATTTTCCCATACATCACATGGGAATAAAATGATTCTTTGAAATAATAGGAAACAAGTAATACGCTGATCTGACCCGCAGTCTCAGCAAATCAATCACACTCCAACAGGAAGCGCGATCCAAGCCTTCCTCGTAGAGCGCGTTCGTGAGCCGCGACGAGTTCACGTTGGCGACCCCGACCACCAGCAGGATTGCCAACAACGTGCAGCCCGGTCCACGCTCTTGTTGTTCGGCGTGTTTAGGGTGGATAAATTTAGCCAACCTTTTCCAAGGGAAGCTCGGCCCAGTTTGCGATTCGTAGAGCGAGGAGTTGACGCGGCACGGAAAGTTACTCACGCGATATACATAACAAAGTTCAGCTGAAGCTGTTGGGCCAGCATTATCCCAGTTGAACCACTGGCCACGTGAGAACAAAGCCGTTTCTATCGAGCAAATTATTGTTGTTCGCTTTTTCGACCTTCGAGAAATGTTTTCGTGGCGAGTAGTAGCGAGAGAATGCCATGGCCCTTCTAGTCGAAAGGACTGCCACCTCTTCCGGATTCACCCGAAGATTGTGTTTAAATTTCTCTAGAGTCTGGGTCCTTTTTGAAGATCTTTGAACAAAGCGATTAGTATAAACTCTAAATAGATATTGGTAAACCGATTCCAAAATCCATTAGTTTAACTGTTGTGATTAATTTGCCGAAGATTAGCTCAGTATAAAAATTATAAATAATTGATTTTTTTGTATTCCAGCATCATAAACGACCTTTTTATTGTTAGAAATCGTTCATAATCAGGCGTTTTAAGCACAAATGATGACATATTAGATTTTACGGCTCGAATGATTGCGTCATCACACACTCAACCAATCGCAGGGAGAGAATTAGGGGGAGGTAGAGGTAAACAGAACAGCCGACCACAGTTTTCTCGCACAGATGTCAAATACCCGAGACATCACAGGAAAGTCCTTCGCAAATTTAAGTTTCATTCTCTTAAAATTTTAAAATGCTGTCATACAAAAAAATAGCGTATGTAACTCGTTATAATTTTGCTTTATTGCATTCGTACAAATTTGAAAACTCGCTCCTAACGTCGCTCGTTTTCAAAACATGTACTCATGCAATAAAACTTAACATTATAAACTAATTGCATAAACTACTATTTTTTTTTTATTTTGAAAGATGTCCAGTCATTCCGACCATATCTGTTGACATATTACATTGTATGCAGTGATTAATTATTAAAATAACCGTTACAAATACCATTTTCATTTCACTAATTGATAATTTTCCTTTCAAGTTATTTTTTCCGACTAAAGTCTATAAAAAGAACCTGTGGGTAACGATCTTTCAGAAGGTGGCAACACTTCTTTACGAACACCTACGCAGTAGCGAGATCTACAACGGGGGCCTATCGTCATTAATTGGGCTTCTTTACAGCGACGCCACCGGTGGCAAGCGGGGAATTCGCTCGGATGAGTGCCGCGGAATGTCTTTTGGCGCTATAAATAAGCGCTCTCTCTCGCTCCGCCCCCGGCCGCCGCCGAGCCGCAACCTCTCACTTTCGAATCCCCTCCCCCCCCCCCTGTTGTTCTCGCGAGTCGCGCGCAAGACCCGCGCCAAAGAGTTCGAACCGCTGAGATGAAACAACCAAGCGGGCGTGCCATCACGCTTGGAAAGAAGGGAACAAAAATACACGGCGTGCACTTGTTTAAAGCTCTAGGGCGAAGCTATATTTTCTCAATGAAAGGCCGTCAAGGTACATAAATGTAACCGTTTGATATGGGGCGACGACCTTCTGAAGGAACGTCTTCATTTGCTGCGTTTTTTTATTAAGGGGCTGAGATAACTGCGTTTCTTGATGTATGAGTTGCCACCGTTCGTTCAGAACTGTGTGAACTGAAATAGATTTTTGGTTCAAGAGACTTCGAGGAAAGCACAGGTAACGCGTGTTAATCTTCAAAAATTAGGAAATCAAAAGATCTGATGGGGGTGTTCTGTCATGAACAGCTAGAATGGGAAATGACATACCAGTCAACATTCTTTTGTAAGCTACCTGGTTTCAATATTGAACAAACTTGTACCACGCAAGAACTTTCCAATGTAATGTAATATAATATTGTGACCATGAATCACGAGTTCGAACTAACTGTGGGAACAAACCGGACTGCAAACTATTTCCTGCAAGAATTTTATTTTGACATTTCAATGTTTGGAAAGCGAACGCCCCACAGGGCAAACGCAAAAAGGCACGAAGTTACTTGTAAGAAAAATGTTATAATAGAAAAACCATTGATCTTGAAGAGGATTACTAATACCCTGTAACCGAGTCTCTAGTGGTCCTACATCATAGTTTAAACAACATTAAACAGCATTATTTTCTGTGACAACTATTCTCGAAGCTTTCTTTCGCTTCAAAAATGTACATCCTGAATCTCATTAATAAACAAAAATTGTCAAAATTAACTAACCACACACATTGTTATAGAACATAACTCCTATAGATATTCTCAAATAGCTCGATGGTTGGATTTTCTTTCCTGTAATATTTGAATATTAAACACAATAGTGTTTCATAAAAAGACGTGTACATTTTTTCTCGTTTTTCTGTTGTCTAATAATGAAATTGAAATAATACTTTTACAACCCCATAGAAGAGTAAAAGTATTTTTCCATTTAATTTTAGGGGAGAAATGTGGAGTCGTTTCTATTAAAATATCATTTTGGTTTCTGACATGCGCCATTTTGAGCTTTATTTACACATTTTACACTTCCAGAAACATCATTGGGCAATTCAATCAATTGACAACAAATACTTTCAATCTATATAACTAATTTCAAAAAAAACGCATAAATTGACGACAAACTAAGCAGTATCTGGCCTTTAGAGAAGAATGACCAATGGTTTCTTGAGATATCGAGGAAAATTGAAAAAATATAAAAATTATGTATTTTCGATTACGACTGAAAAATGCAAATCTGTAATTAAGTTTATCAGCAATTTGTCATATCGGAGATTATGATTATATTCTCAAACTCAATGCGTCACTACTTCTAAAACAGCTAATGTCTTTGGCTGTGAAGTGGATAAAGAAAGAATCTTTAGTTTTCTTGTGTGTATCAGGATAGCCAATTCTTTCTCCCCCAGGGCACCATTTCCCACACATTTAACAGCAGCATTTCTAAAGTTGCAGGCCAGTAGTTATAAAATACACCCACGAGGTAAATATTAACGATGTGCTAAATGTTCCAAATCAATTACTTGTGTGAAATGTTTGACAAATGTTTTAATAAAAATGGTGCGAGAAATAAAAAAGCAGCCGAATTGTGTAAAATGCGTGCTTTTTTATTTCTCGCTTAATTTTTCTTTCTGAACCAATATATTCATTTCTCTTGTAAATAATAAACAAGTTATATGTTTCTGGAGTGTTTCTATGTTTCTATAATGCAAATTTTTGCCCAGAAATCAATTTTTCAAACCAACTTGTGAGTGCTTTTGCAGCTTAACCATTCGGAATATCCACGTAGTTTATAAGACAAAATATGCTTAGAATTGTCTTAAGAGTTTATTTTCGAAGTTTCTATGTTTCGTCCCCGGACACCCAGTTTAACTAACGTAAAATCAAATATCGAACCCTAATGTAAAATACCGAAAAGTCG
The DNA here is from genome assembly GCA_031308135.1 of Acheta domesticus. Lineage (NCBI taxonomy): Eukaryota > Metazoa > Arthropoda > Insecta > Orthoptera > Gryllidae > Acheta > Acheta domesticus. Next base: position 9,389,992 of record JAHLJT010009436.1, read on the forward strand.
CTAAGAACCTTGAGTTGATGCGACTACAATAAACCCAAAAAATAAAACTAACTGACCGTCACGCCTCATCGTACATTTAATATCAAGCGCCGCGACGAACGTCATGGCACGCTCCATGAAAAACGAAAGTCGGCGAGGCAGTGCGCAGCAGCTGGGCAGGCATGAGCCCGCGCGGCGCGGCGCGGGGCGGCAACCGATCCAACATTGTGTGCGAGCTGTCGGAAGAGCGCCCTTGTGAATGAAGAACAGCGCCTGTTTGCCGACACTCGACCCGTGGCGGAGCGGCGAGCGTGTGTGTTTTGTTTGACCGGCCACGTGCGAGCAGCGGCGTGCGGTCGCGGGCCCGCAGCCGGAGTACCCGCTGAGAAAACAATCGTTGCAAATGGGGCTCTAAAGTTCTATTTAATTGTATTTCTCGCACTTAACTCTCGGGGACGGGGCCATCGTGTTTATTTAGTGGAAGGCGTTGCCAGTTCTTTTTCCTAGGCTTGCTTCAAACGCAGCGTTAAATCTTGTGTCGCTGAAACGTCGCTCAATGGGAGTTTTATTGAATTTGATTTATGTTTAACAGAGCGAAGAATAGACGTTGCATGTGTGTTTTGAAATTTGTGCTAGATATGTGAAACATTTATCGCTTGAAGGATGCACAAATTTATGGTGACTGAGAAGTCATGAACCCAGATAGATGTCAATCAAATATATGCCTAAGTCGAAGAAATATTTATAATTTTTAAAAGATGTATTTGTTATTAAAACTACTCTAACATTAATTGTCTACAACTGTTTCATTTCAACGTAAAATGTTCATCAATCTCATCCCCTTTCAACTCCTTAAATATTCAAGAGTACCTGTAATGAGGTCTGTCATATATTCAACACTATTAATTTAATACTATTAAACGGAGTCTAAAATTTCGAGTCCACTAAAGCAAATTGTGTGTAATTAGGATACATGATCGAGAGTGAATTCTCGATTGATTATTCCACGTAATTGCTCATGAGGTAATAAATTCCGCCCATGTAATAAATTGACGAAAGTACCACGATGCAAATTTCGACATGAAGACACAGAATCCTCGAGTACTTAGTAATACTTTCATCATTAAGTCAGTTGATTTATAATTATAATTAGGGGACGGATTTTGATAACTTAAAAAACACCAAAAATTCTCAATAAAATGCTCTTAAAATGTTTCTAAAAAATGTACTAAAAACAAAGAAAAATGACGTAAACAATTGATCAAATCTAGTTCAGATGAGCAACTCAAGCTGTTGGATATGTTATTGATTTTATCGAAGCTTCTTCTTTTCAAGGGAACTTCGCTTGCAAACTTTTGGTTTGGACCATGGTGTAAGAAATATCAATTGACAATGGCGCTGATATGCGTCACAGGTACCTTAGAGTAAATACTCACAGCGGCAGACATTACAATTTCTGAGAGAAGAAATCGCATAGGGTACTGAGTAATCTGTAGAGAACATTTGTTGCATCCAGTAAATATTATTTGTAGCAAGTACCATGAAAATTATATTAAAATGGAGAAAATAAGTAAAAAAATGCTTTTAAAATGACGTAAAAAGTTAAAAAATTACTTATTAGTAAAAATCAACGAAAACAACAAATTTTCGTTAGTTCACTTGAGAGTCGATAAACATGAAATTCGACATAGGCTGTGTAAAATAATTAAATTAACACTATTATTCTGTTACAAAATGACAGTAAGTGCGCATGCGTAGGCATTAGGCCATTCTATTTAGAATATTATAGCATCAAATAACAGTGCTATCGCTATTGCGAAAAAAATCACATCATCTTCAGTTATCAACCAAATGTGCGTGAGCGCTTTAAGATGCTACGAAAAGCAATCTACGGAATGGTGGCTGACGTGTACGAGTTATCAGGGAGCACGTGATCCGCCAAAGTTGAGTTCACTCTTCATACGTCATACCGCTTCGGGTCGTTAAGCCGTGAGCGGGTCGCCTAATGTCTGGGGAGGCAGGAACTTGATTCTTCGAAGAGCACCTCATCGTAGTATCCAATCAATGTCCAACCCTTAAGAAAATGCCCGCAATCAGTCCCAGCACTCTAAAAGAATGGTAGTCATATCTGAAAATGTCCTGGATGATGGCAGCGGAGCACCAACATAGGAAGGGAGTACTTGCAGTGTATACTTATGAATTTTAGAAAAAAAAACGTTAACATCATTGCGATTATTTAAATCGTTTCCGTTATTCTTCATTTAAACAAAGATTTTTTGCATAATTTGTTTAAGAGGACTTAGAATTAAAGACAATCAGTCGAAGGATTGTTGGCTAGGGCTATCCGAAATAGTGTTTCAATTAAATCTCCGCGGGGGGTCGTAAACAATTGCACTTTATAAACTCATTTTCTTTTCCAAGCCACGCGTTTAATGCGCCATAAAACGCACGTCCTCCCGGGTTTCCCCCTCCCTTCACGCTGCGTGCCACCGACACCAGAGGCGCCACCGTCGCCCCTGCAGTTGCGTTGCTGAAGGGGACGAAGGGACGAGTGCCTCGGACGGGATATTTTTAGAGATGGTAGCACAAAAAAGAAAAGAACTCAAGGACTAAACAAATGTTCCTTTAAACCACCAAAACATGAATTAATCTTCTACGAATTACTTAATTTAGCCATTTTTATGATCGATGAGTCTCGCTATCGCCTCAGATCGTTTATTATTAATTAATGAATTTATTTATTTACATTAATTTCTTATTTAGCTTACACTCGGCCATGTTGCTGAGTGTTTTTTGAGATAATCGATCAGTATCTCACACATACATGGGTATAACTTCCGCATACAATAAGCGTCCTCAGATCCCAACAAGTCTTCAAAGAAGTTATCAACAAATTTAATGACGAATTATTTATCTTCATTATCGTAATTCCTAGTACTGTAATATCCGTGCTATGACACCTAGTTCAGTTCCACGTACACAACTAGAGAAAAATTCGGAAACAGTCTTTGCATTCCCGCGTCTGAGTTTAGGATTCCAAACCGCATAGAGCGAGATCCGCGCAAATTACTATTCCTGGCGCAGGACCGCCAACACTCCGGAGATGGGCCGCAGCGACTGCGTGGGGTCTTCCGGTTCGTTTGCTGTCTCTCATCTCTGAATCCACGTCATTTCTCTTCATTCGCGTGCTTCCGCAAAACTCGCTTCGTCTTGGCTTCGGAAGCGGGGAAAGTGCCAGAAGTTCAAGCGCTTAAAAACTCGCAAGCCAACATCAACACTGATGTGGCATAATACGATCAGAATGTCTGTAATTTGCAGAAATATGTGTAGCTTAAACCGTTTCAAAATAAGATATTTTTCGTTCAAGAGACTATCATAATAATCGATTATTTTACTGAAACACTTCAAAATTTATTATGTTAGCTCACGGAGTTTCATTTTAAGTAGAGCAGAAAATATAAACTAAGCTTTAGTTGATCGATTTACTTTTTTAGATAGCTGAGAAATGTTAACACAGTAGGAACCGCTATAGGACTGATTCTCTTGATATGACACTTATTACAGATTATTGAATGATTAGCTAAGAAAAAATTTGGTAGTTTTTTCTGCATCATTGTTTTCGTTTTTATTGGTTTGCAAACAAATATTACTAGTTTCTCGCACGTCATGTAATTTAAATACTCAAATATTTGTATACCATTAAATGTTATTGATAATGATTTAAGACGCTCCCTGAAATTAAAAATACGTCATTCAACCTCACTCAACTCGAAAACTTGGTAAATTGAAAGTGCAATACGAGTTTTATACTAATGTATTTACAAAGGAAATGAGCAAGGAACAAAGGAGCCGGTCATACACACACTCTGTTGCCTTTAACTCGCTTTGCTGTGATAACTAGGGAGCGGATTTCTATAATTTTGCATATTTTTGTCCGTTACTTCAGGGCATAGCTAAGTGAAATTTCTTGGTTAGAAATGGATGCTATGTAGATTCATATGTTAGTGCATATTTGTGCTTTTTCCTGTTGGTGAGACTATCTCGGAAACGTTTTCCCCTTTTCATTCGATCCATTTATTTGTGAGCGTTCAACGAAAAGGGCTTGTCACAGTTTGCGTTTTCTTTTCTATAGATCATAAAATTATATTTCTATTGGTATTGTGCGAATGTAGGAAATTTCTTGACATAAATATTTTTTTTAAACCAGGCAGAAGAAATGCAACAAGACATACAATGTACTTCACTAAGGTGTATTCTAATATTTATTTTAATTATTTCTACCGCGAAGTAAGGGAGATTATTTTCTGTTTGCACAAAAATATAACTTTTCATTCAAGGTACGCTTCTCCTGAATTGTATCAAGAAAGGTTAATGCAGGAAATGAAATAATGTCCATTTTAATTGCATACTAAAGTGCATATTTGAAAATTTTTATTTCATAAACGCATATATTTAAACACACATTTCAAGATTTTTAGAGCATGAAAATCCTCTCCCTAGTGATAACCATATGTGAAACGCGTCCATAACAGCTCCGTAATGCTAAACCCGTTTTTAACTCCGCGGAGGTCAAAAAAAAAAAAAGAAGCCCAGCTCTCAGGCGGATCACGGCAGAGCGGAGAGCCGCCGAGCCATCAAGAAATGTGACGACAGACCTCCTGCCTTCCCAGAAGCGAGCATCAAACGGCTGGCGCGCTGTCGGCCTGAGGACTCAATTCGTCACCCGCCGCACAAGAACAGGACACGATCCGGCAGGCGCGCCGCCGCACACAAGCCAAGAGGCGGAAAGCTCCAAACGCGGCTGGAAAACAATATCCGTGTCACTAGAGACCGGAAAAATAGGTAGTATTAAACGTCAAAGTATGTACATAAATATGTAATGGAAAACTGTCAGAATATGTAATAAATATGTAAAATCGTATATAATAATTAATATTAAAATTCTCTAATTAAAATCCATTTATATAGCAAGAAATTACATTTAGAAATACTGCTCACTTTACGTCACACTACTTTCCCGTCAGTAGTGAAAGCGTAATCTATTATAATCCAGGACCGTAGTTTAGCAGCCAGACTAATCGCAATAGAAGCCATCGCACAAACTGGCCGAGATCTAAGACCAGCAAACACACACTGTAGCTTCTTCATCGAGGTGTTCCACGTTGGCGATCGCAAATTTTTCTCAGGAATTAAGGTAATAGATCATAAAACGCGGTTGTCAATGATATTTTGGACACGTAGATTTCCCCAATAATGTAGGGAAAATGCTGATTTAAAAAAATACATCTTTTCATAAAAAATATGAAGTTAAATTGAAGAAAATTGATAAAATAAGAAAATATATTGTGAAAACAGCAAAATAAGTAAAATATGTAATATAGTACCGAATATGTAACAAAAAAATTCGATATTGTGTTAGGACGGCTACGATTCGCCATTACAATTTTGAGAAACGATAAGTAGAAAGACAAAAAGTATGTAATTACATAAAAAATCCGGTCTCTATCACATACTGTGGAACCAGGCAGACGTTGTTCTGTCCTTCATCTCCCTCTTTCCCCTTCCATCTCCATTTCTCTCTATCTCTCCCTTTCACTCTCTCTCTCTCTTGTCTCTCCGTCTCTCTCTGTCCCTGTCCCTGTCTCAGTCTCAGTCTGACTAGCTCTGTCTCTGACTTTCTCTGTCCCTCTCATTCACATTTAGTTGGAAGATTCTGCACGTCTCTGAGCAATGAGGTAATATCGAGAAGCGCCGCACCAACAAAAATGTAATAGAATGTTTATGAAGGACTCCTCATATAGATTACGGTATGAGAAACGTATTTTTTGAGAACTTTGGCCTCAAAAGTTTAGTTTTTAATGCCCTAGAACGCTTCGTTTAGAAGTTATTTAACGACACATATTCAAAATGCTGCCGAGGTTTACAGGTTGCATTTGACGTGAATATTTAGTATAGTTCTATAGCGCCATGTAGTGAAGTTATAACATAATTTACAGCACATTAACTTTCTGAATGAAAAAAATACGTAGAAGTCCTAACTTTCATATCTAACTTTCGGACATATGGTGTCGGAGTTTACCCCCCCTCTTTCTCTCTCTCTCTCTCTCTCTCTCTCTCTATATATATATATATATATATATATATATATATATATATATATATCCTAAAAAAATGCAGATTTGGATCCAGACTGAGGACCCGAAATGAGAATTCGTCCCCTTGTAATAGCACAAAAAACTTAAATATGAAGTTTAGCAAGTAAGTCTGCAAATACATACTAAATATAGTATATTTCCTGAGCTATGAACTTTCTTCATGAACAAAAATTTTTTAAAAAGGCAGAAAGACCACGCCCCGAAAGAGACGAAAATGTGCAGGTCACGGAGCCCAGGAAGCTGAAAAGAGAAAACATGTGGAGGAAATGGAGAGTTCCGTGTGGAACACTGAATTAATCGATTGATTGGTGTTGAGCACGTCGACTGCTAACGTCATTGGTCTCGTAAGTGTAGCACTTGTTTTCCTCAGGAGGTGGCGGTGATATTTCCCTGTTAGATGGGAGAAAAGAATTTCCCCCAACCAGGTATCTCCAACCATCGAGGCACCGCCCCAGCCGCGACATGCTCTAAACTCCCGACAGGTCTTCCGGCAAGTGTGAAAGTGTAGTGCATGTAAGTGTAACTAAGAGGTGACGATAGGACAATGAAGAGGAAGGAAAGTCCGTGGCCCGTTTGTTAGGGTATTTCTGCAGCATTCGCCTGGTATTCATCGTAGAAATTACGGAAAACTACCGATCACAGCAGCAGACCGCTAGAATTCTCCTCCTGAGAGCAGCTGAATTCGACCTAGCTGCCTAGCCAGTGTCGAAAACTTTGTCACTATTGGAATCGAACCAAGGACCTCCTAGTCAGTGGTCACTGCAGTGATATCAGTTGATGCTCTAAGCTCTCCAGGTAGGAACATTGAAAGATGGAGAGGTAATAAAGGTAGGGAAAAGAAACTCTGACGGGGAGAAGACGAAGCTGCAAAGAAGACGGGCAAGATGGCGATATTAGTGTTTTAGTTTACGTGACGTCTGGTTTTAGCAATCGACCCCCTAATAAATAATATTAGTCTCGCATCGAAACAGAGAAAGGAAAATGAGGAGGGAGGAAGGAAGAGAGAAGTGAGAGAAGAAGAGGAATCGGAAATTATTTAACGTGCGTACTTGCGGACGATTGCATAATTTACTATCGAATAGATTTGGATGATATTTTCTTCCTTCAAAACGATTTAGATAGCATACATTCCTGGTCTAGCACAAATAAAATGAAGATAAACGTCGTGAAAAGTAAATGACCGATCTTATCTAAAACAAGGATGAACGTTTGCTTCAATACAAGGCAGGCGTCGCTTTTCCACAAGAATTGTGTCGTAAATATATTAAATTGACGACAAACTAAGCAGTATCTGGCCTTTAGAGAAGAATGACCAATGGTTTCTTGAGATATCGAGGAAAATTGAAAAAATATAAAAATTATGTATTTTCGATTACGACTGAAAAATGCAAATCTGTAATTAAGTTATCAGCAATTTGTCATATCGGAGATTATGATTATATTCTCAAACTCAATGCGTCACTACTTCTAAAACAGCTAATGTCTTTGGCTGTGAAGTGGATAAGAAAGAATCTTTAGTTTTCTTGTGTGTATCAGGATAGCCAATTCTTTCTCCCCCAGGGCACCATTTCCCACACATTTAACAGCAGCATTTCTAAAGTTGCAGGCCAGTAGTTATAAAATACACCCACGAGGTAAATATTAACGATGTGCTAAATGTTCCAAATCAATTACTTGTGTGAAATGTTTGACAAATGTTTTAATAAAAATGGTGCGAGAAATAAAAAAGCAGCCGAATTGTGTAAAATGCGTGCTTTTTTATTTCTCGCTTAATTTTTCTTTCTGAACCAATATATTCATTTCTCTTGTAAATAATAAACAAGTTATATGTTTCTGGAGTGTTTCTATGTTTCTATAATGCAAATTTTTGCCCAGAAATCAATTTTTCAAACCAACTTTTGAGTGCTTTTGCAGCTTAACCATTCGGAATATCCACGTAGTTTTATAAGACAAAATATGCTTAGAATTGTCTTAAGAGTTTATTTTCGAAGTTTCTATGTTTCGTCCCCGGACACCCAGTTTAACTAACGTAAAATCAAATATCGAACCCTAATGTAAAATACCGAAAAGTCGCTAAGAACCTTGAGTTGATGCGACTACAATAAACCCAAAAATAAAACTAACTGACCGTCACGCCTCATCGTACATTTAATATCAAGCGCCGCGACGAACGTCATGGCACGCTCCATGAAAAACGAAAGTCGGCGAGGCAGTGCGCAGCAGCTGGGCAGGCATGAGCCCGCGCGGCGCGGCGCGGGGCGGCAACCGATCCAACATTGTGTGCGAGCTGTCGGAAAGAGCGCCCTTGTGAATGAAGAACAGCGCCTGTTTGCCGACACTCGACCCGTGGCGGAGCGGCGAGCGTGTGTGTTTTGTTGTTGACCGGCCACGTGCGAGCAGCGGCGTGCGGTCGCGGGCCCGCAGCCGGAGTACCCGCTGAGAAAACAATCGTTGCAAATGGGGCTCTAAAGTTCTATTTAATTGTATTTCTCGCACTTAACTCTCGGGGACGGGGCCATCGTGTTTATTTAGTGGAAGGCGTTGCCAGTTCTTTTCCTAGGCTTGCTTCAAACGCAGCGTTAAATCTTGTGTCGCTGAAACGTCGCTCAATGGAGTTTTATTGAATTTGATTTATGTTTAACAGAGCGAAGAATAGACGTTGCATGTGTGTTTTGAAATTTGTGCTAGATATGTGAAACATTTATCGCTTGAAGGATGCACAAATTTATGGTGACTGAGAAGTCATGAACCCAGATAGATGTCAATCAAATATATGCCTAAGTCGAAGAAATATTTATAATTTTTAAAAGATGTATTTGTTATTAAAACTACTCTAACATTAATTGTCTACAACTGTTTCATTTCAACGTAAAATGTTCATCAATCTCATCCCCTTTCAACTCCTTAAATATTCAAGAGTACCTGTAATGAGGTCTGTCATATATTCAACACTATTAATTTAATACTATTAAACGGAGTCTAAAATTTCGAGTCCACTAAAGCAAATTGTGTGTAATTAGGATACATGATCGAGAGTGAATTCTCGATTGATTATTCCACGTAATTGCTCATGAGGTAATAAATTCCGCCCATGTAATAAATTGACGAAAGTACCACGATGCAAATTTCGACATGAAGACACAGAATCCTCGAGTACTTAGTAATACTTTCATCATTAAGTCAGTTGATTTATAATTATAATTAGGGGACGGATTTTGATAACTTAAAAAACACCAAAAATTCTCAATAAAATGCTCTTAAAATGTTTCTAAAAAATGTACTAAAAACAAAGAAAAATGACGTAAACAATTGATCAAATCTAGTTCAGATGAGCAACTCAAGCTGTTGGATATGTTATTGATTTTATCGAAGCTTCTTCTTTTCAAGGGAACTTCGCTTGCAAACTTTTGGTTTGGACCATGGTGTAAGAAATATCAATTGACAATGGCGCTGATATGCGTCACAGGTACCTTAGAGTAAATACTCACAGCGGCAGACATTACAATTTCTGAGAGAAGAAATCGCATAGGGTACTGAGTAATCTGTAGAGAACATTTGTTGCATCCAGTAAATATTATTTGTAGCAAGTACCATGAAATTATATTAAAATGGAGGAAAATAAGTAAAAAAATGCTTTTAAAATGACGTAAAAAGTTAAAAAATTACTTTATTAGTAAAAATCAACGAAAACAACAAATTTTCGTTAGTTCACTTGAGAGTCGATAAACATGAAATTCGACATAGCTGTGTAAAATAATTAAATTAACACTATTATTCTGTTACAAATGACAGTAATGTGCGCATGCGTAGGCATTAGGCCATTCTATTTAGAATAATTATAGCATCAAATAACAGTGCTATCGCTATTGCGAAAAAAATCACATCATCTTCAGTTATCAACCAAATGTGCGTGAGCGCTTTAAGATGCTACGAAAAGCAATCTACGGAATGGTGGCTGACGTGTACGAGTTATCAGGGAGCACGTGATCCGCCAAAGTTGAGTTCACTCTTCATACGTCATACCGCTTCGGGTCGTTAAGCCGTGAGCGGGTCGCCTAATGTCTGGGGAGGCAGGAACTTGATTCTTCGAAGAGCACCTCATCGTAGTATCCAATCAATGTCCAACCCTTAAGAAAATGCCCGCAATCAGTCCAGCACTCTAAAAGAATGGTAGTCATATCTGAAAATGTCCTGGATGATGGCAGCGGAGCACCAACATAGGAAGGGAGTACTTGCAGTGTATACTTATGAATTTTAGAAAAAAAACGTTAACATCATTGCGATTATTTAAATCGTTTCCGTTATTCTTCATTTAAAACAAAGATTTTTGCATAATTTGTTTAAGAGGACTTAGAATTAAAGACAATCAGTCGAAGGATTGTTGGCTAGGGCTATCCGAAATAGTGTTTCAATTAAATCTCCGCGGGGGGTCGTAAACAATTGCACTTTATAAACTCATTTTCTTTTCCAAGCCACGCGTTTAATGCGCCATAAAACGCACGTCCTCCCGGGTTTCCCCCTCCCTTCACGCTGCGTGCCACCGACACCAGAGGCGCCACCGTCGCCCCTGCAGTTGCGTTGCTGAAGGGGACGAAGGGACGTAGTGCCTCGGACGGGATATTTTTAGAGATGGTAGCACAAAAAAGAAAAGAACTCAAGGACTAAACAAATGTTCCTTTAAACCACCAAAACATGAATTAATCTTCTACGAATTACTTAATTTAGCCATTTTTATGATCGATGAGTCTCCGCTATCGCCTCAGATCGTTTATTATTAATTAATGAATTTATTTATTTACATTAATTTCTTATTTAGCTTACACTCGGCCATGTTGCTGAGTGTTTTTTGAGATAATCGATCAGTATCTCACACATACATGGGTATAACTTCCGCATACAATAAGCGTCCTCAGATCCCAACAAGTCTTCAAAGAAGTTATCAACAAATTTAATGACGAATTATTTATCTTCATTATCGTAATTCCTAGTACTGTAATATTCCGTGCTATGACACCTAGTTCAGTTCCACGTACACAACTAGAGAAAAATTCGGAAACAGTCTTTGCATTCCCCGCGTCTGAGTTTAGGATTCCAAACCGCATAGAGCGAGATCCGCGCAAATTACTATTCCTGGCGCAGGACCGCCAACACTCCGGATGATGGGCCGCAGCGACTGCGTGGGGTCTTCCGGTTCGTTTGCTGTCTCTCATCTCTGAATCCACGTCATTTCTCTTCATTCGCGTGCTTCCGCAAAACTCGCTTCGTCTTGGCTTCGGAAGCGGGGAAAGTGCCAGAAGTTCAAGCGCTTAAAAACTCCGCAAGCCAAACATCAACACTGATGTGGCATAATACGATCAGAATGTCTGTAATTTGCAGAAATATGTGTAGCTTAAACCGTTTCAAAATAAGATATTTTTCGTTCAAGAGACTATCATAATAATCGATTATTTTACTGAAACACTTCAAAATTTATTATGTTAGCTCACGGAGTTTCATTTTAAGTAGAGCAGAAAATATAAACTAAGCTTTAGTTGATCGATTTACTTTTTTAGATAGCTGTAGAAATGTTAACACAGTAGGAACCGCTATAGGACTGATTCTCTTGATATGACACTTATTACAGATTATTGAATGATTAGCTAAGAAAAAATTTGTGTAGTTTTTTTCTGCATCATTGTTTCGTTTTTATTGGTTTGCAAACAAATATTACTAGTTTCTCGCACGTCATGTAATTTAAATACTCAAATATTTGTATACCATTAATGTTATTGATAATGATTTAAGGACGCTCCCTGAAATTAAAAATACGTCATTCAACCTCACTCAACTCGAAAACCTTGGTAAATTGAAAGTGCAATACGAGTTTTATACTAATGTATTTACAAAGGAAATGAGCAAGGAACAAAGGAGCCGGTCATACACACACTCTGTTGCCTTTAACTCGCTTTGCTGTGATAACTAGGGGAGCGGATTTCTATAATTTTGCATATTTTTGTCCGTTACTTCAGGGCATAGCTAAGTGAAATTTCTTGGTTAGAAATGGATGCTATGTAGATTCATATGTTAGTGCATATTTGTGCTTTTTCCTGTTGGTGAGACTATCTCGGAAACGTTTTCCCTTTTCATTCGATCCATTTATTTGTGAGCGTTCAACGAAAAGGGCTTGTCACAGTTTGCGTTTTCTTTTCTATAGAATCATAAAATTATATTTCTATTGGTATTGTGCGAATGTAGGAAATTTCTTGACATAAATATTTTTTTTTAAACCCAGGCAGAAGAAATGCAACAGACATACAATGTACTTCACTAAGGTGTATTCTAATATTTATTTTAATTATTTCTACCGCGAAGTAAGGGAGATTATTTTCTGTTTGCACAAAATATAACTTTTCATTCAAGGTACGCTTCTCCTGAATTGTATCAAGAAAGGTTAATGCAGGAAATGAAATAATGTCCATTTTAATTGCATACTAAAGTGCATATTTGAAAATTTTTATTTCATAAACGCATATATTTAAACACACATTTCAAGATTTTTAGAGCATGAAAATCCTCTCCCTAGTGATAACCATATGTGAAACGCGTCCATAACAGCTCCGTAATGCTAAACCCGTTTTTAACTCCGCGGAGGTCAAAAAAAAAAAAAGAAGCCCAGCTCTCAGGCGGATCACGGCAGAGCGGAGAGCCGCCGAGCCATCAAGAAATGTGACGACAGACCTCCTGCCTTCCCAGAAGCGAGCATCAAACGGCTGGCGCGCTGTCGGCCTGAGGACTCAATTCGTCACCCGCCAGCACAAGAACAGGACACGATCCGGCAGGGCGCGCCGCCGCACACAAGCCAAGAGGCGGAAAGCTCCAACGCGGCTGGAAAACCAATATCCGTGTCACTAGAGACCGGAAAAAATAGGTAGTATTAAACGTCAAAGTATGTACATAAATATGTAATGGAAAACTGTCAGAATATGTAATAAATATGTAAAAATCGTATATAATAATTAATATTAAAATTCTCTAATTAAATCCATTTATATAGCAAGAAATTACATTTAGAAATACTGCTCACTTTACGTCACACTACTTTCCCGTCAGTATGTGAAAGCGTAATCTATTATAATCCAGGACCGTAGTTTAGCAGCCAGACTAATCGCAATAGAAGCCATCGCACAAACTGGCGAGATCTAAGACCAGCAAACACACACTGTAGCTTCTTCATCGAGGTGTTCCACGTTGGCGATCGCAATTTTTTCTCAGGAATTAAGGTAATAGATCATAAAACGCGGGTGTCCAATGATATTTTGGACACGTAGATTTCCCCAATAATGTAGGGAAAATGCTGATTTAAAAAAATACATCTTTTCATAAAAAATATGAAGTTAAATTGAAGAAAATTGATAAAATAAGAAACTATATTGTGAAAACAGCAAAATAAGTAAAATAGTAATATAGTACCGAATATGTAACAAAAAATTCGATATTGTGTTAGGACGGCTACGATTCGCCATTACAATTTTGAGAACGATAAGTAGAAAGACAAAAAGTATGTAATTACATAAAATCCGGTCTCTATCACTACTGTGGAACCAGGCAGACGTTGTTTCTGTCCTTCATCTCCCTCTTTCCCCTTCCATCTCCATTTCTCTCTATCTCTCCCTTTCACTCTCTCTCTCTCTTGTCTCTCCGTCTCTCTCTGTCCCTGTCCCTGTCTCAGGTCTCAGTCTGACTAGCTCTGTCTCTGACTTTCTCTGTCCCTCTCATTCACATTAGTTGGAAGATTCTGCACTGTCTCTGAGCAATGAGGTAATATCGAGAAGCGCCGCCACCAACAAAAATGTAATAGAATGTTTATGAAGGACTCCTCATATAGATTACGGTATGAGAAACGTATTTTTTGAGAACTTTGGCCTCAAAAGTTTAGTTTTTAATGCCCTAGAACGCTTCGTTTAGAAGGTTATTTAACGACACATATTCAAAATGCTGCCGAGGTTTACAGGTTGCATTTGACGTGAATATTTAGTATAGTTCTATAGCGCCATGTAGTGAAGTTATAACATAATTTTACAGCACATTAACTTTCTGAATGAAAAAAATACGTAGAAGTCCTAACTTTCATATCTAACTTTCGGACATATGGTGTCGGAGTTTACCCCCCCTCTTTCTCTCTCTCTCTCTCTCTCTCTCTCTCTATATATATATATATATATATATATATATATATATATATATATATATCCTAAAAAATGCAGATTTGGATCCAGACTGAGGACCCGAAATGAGAATTCGTCCCCCTTGTAATAGCACAAAAAACTTAAATATGAAGTTTAGCAAGTAAAGTCTGCAAATACATACTAAATATAGTTATATTCCTGAGCTATGAACTTTCTTCATGAACAAAATTTTTTAAAAAGGCAGAAAGACCACGCCCCGAAAGAGACGAAAATGTGCAGGTCACGGAGCCCAGGAAGCTGAAAAGAGAAACATGTGGAGGAAATGGAGAGTTCCGTGTGGAACACTGAATTAATCGATTGATTGGTGTTGAGCACGTCGACTGCTAACGTCATTGGTCTCGTAAGTGTAGCACTTGTTTTCCTCAGGAGGTGGCGGTGATATTTCCCTGTTAGATGGGAGAAAAGAATTTCCCCCAACCAGGTATCTCCAACCATCGAGGCACCGCCCCAGCCGCGACATGCTCTAAACTCCCGACCAGGTCTTCCGGCAAGTGTGAAAGTGTAGTGCATGTAAGTGTAACTAAGAGGTGACGATAGGACAATGAAGAGGAAGAAAGTCCGTGGCCCGTTTGTTAGGGTATTTCTGCAGCATTCGCCTGGTATTCATCGTAGAAATTACGGAAAACTACCGTATCACAGCAGCAGACCGCTAGAATTCTCCTCCTGAGAGCAGCTGAATTCGACCTAGCTGCCTAGCCAGTGTCGAAAACTTTGTCACTATTGGGAATCGAACCAAGGACCTCCTAGTCAGTGGTCACTGCAGTGATATCAGTTGATGCTCTAAGCTCTCCAGGTAGGAACATTGAAAGATGGAGAGGTAATAAAGGTAGGGAAAAGAAACTCTGACGGGGAGAAGACGAAGCTGCAAAGAAGACGGGCAAGATGGCGATATTAGTGTTTTAGTTTACGTGACGTCTGGTTTTAGCAATCGACCCCCTAATAAATAATATTAGTCTCGCATCGAAACAGAGAAAGGAAAATGAGGAGGGAGGAAGGAAGAGAGAAGTGAGAGAAGAAGAGGAATCGGAAATTATTAACGTGCGTACTTGCGGACGATTGCATAATTTACTATCGAATAGATTTGGATGATATTTTCTTCCTTCAAAACGATTTAGATAGCATACATTCCTGGTCTAGCACAAATAAAATGAAGATAAACGTCGTGAAAAGTAAATGACCGATCTTATCTAAAACAAGGATGAACGTTTGCTTCAATACAAGGCAGGCGTCGCTTTTCCACAAGAATTGTGTCGTAAATATCTGGGAGTTATACTACGCCAGGACCCGAGATGGGGGATCGCGTTAAATGTATTGTCAGTAAATAGTGAACATCACTTTTCATAATGAGCACACTTACAAAGGGCAACATAAAAATTGAACCCACACATTTTAATTAGGACAATTCTTGAATATATGTCAGCTGGTTGGAAACCCATCAGGATAGGTTAGAATGAAGAGTTAAAAAAGGCTCTTTAGAAAAGGCGACGAAATTCATAAATAAAGGACCCAAGGGATGTTCAAATCTACCAAAACCCAAAGACTCTCGGGATGCGGAGAAAAAAATGGCAGGTCATTAAATCGCACAATACGTCACCTCTGTGGGTAGAAGTAAGGAACGTTGCTTCTAGAATTGGGGAAAACTTCCACAAATACAAATAAAAAGTGGAGCTTAAAGATCGCAATTTTCAAGAAAATATTTGTTTGTATATCGTAGGGGTAAAAGAAATTGGAATAAAACTCTTCGTCGTAGTCGTAGATCCTTTACCTAGCTCTCTTGAAATTTTCAAGAGAGACAGAATAAGCACAGTCAACTTTCATTAATACTTAGTTCAGATTATCAACAATAATTTATATAGGAAAAAGTTCAATGCAGTGCAATATAGTAAAACGCTTTATATGTATCAGGTGTATGGCATAATCCAAGAAAGATGTAAACTTACAATCAAATAAATATTATTATTATCACGAACTGGAATGAGAGGGGAACACTGTCATCCAATCGGGAGCCTCGTTAGGACGTTAATTTTTGTTGTTGGAGCTCCTGCTTGGATAACAATGACCCCCCTCTCCTCCCAGCTCGTAACCTAGAAGTGCAGCTATGTTTAAATCTGGGTATACGACTGAATTTTTTTTGTTATTGGAGCTCTCGATTGAATGACACGGCTCCCCCCTCTCCACCCAGCTGGCGCCTTGAAAGCGCCACTAGGTGTAAATAGGAGTACAGAGGTTGAGCAGGTCGGCAGATGCCCCTGACGCTGAGCCCGGCGGAGGCTCCCTCCCTCCGTCCACCACCCCGCACAACCCCTCCCACGCTGCCAGCGGGCACCGACAGCCACGGCGACCCCCAACGAGCGAGTCGCGACACTTGACGCCCCGTTGCAACGACCGGTCCGCCCCGCCCGCCTCCACTTCAAAGTGGGCGCCGCGGAGCGCCCGGTGACGGCCGCCCCGCGCCCACCCACGCGCCCCCCGCGCGCCCATACCGCGCCCGCCAGCTGCCTCGCACGCTTGGCGCGCCTGTTTTGTCACTATCTCACGCGCCGCGCCTCTCAACACTCCATTTTGGCCGCGGAGGAAATGGAAATTGTGAAGGAGGCGGAACGCTCACGCCCTCTACGCTCACGCCCTCTACGCTCACACCCTCTACGCTCACGCCCTCTACGCTCACGCCCTCTACGCTCACGCCCTCTACGCTCACGCCCTCTACCCTCACGCCCTCTACGCTCACGCCCTCTACGCTCACGCCCTCTACGCTCACGCCCTCTACGCTCACGCCCTCTACGCTCACGCCCTCTACGCTCACGCCCTCTACGCTCACGCCCTCTACGCTCACGCCCTCTACGCTCACGCCCTCTACGCTCACGCCCTCTACGCTCACGCCCTCTACGCTCACGCCCTCTACGCTCACGCCCTCTACGCTCACGCCCTCTACGCTCACGCCCTCTACGCTCACGCCCTCTACGCTCACGCCCTCTACGCTCACGCCCTCTACCCTCACGCCCTCTACGCTCACGCCCTCTACGCTCACGCCCTCTACGCTCACGCCCTCTACGCTCACGCCCTCTACGCTCACGCCCTCTACGCTCACGCCCTCTACGCTCACGCCCTCTAAGCTCACGCCCTCTATGCTCACGCCCCTCTACGCTCACGCCCTCTAAGCTCACGCCCTCTACGCTCACGCCCTCTACGCTCACGCCCTCTACGCTCACGCCCTCTACGCTCGCGCCCTCTACGCTCGCGCCCTCTACGCTCACGCCCTCTACGCTCACGCCCTCTACGCTCACGCCCTCTACGCTCACGCCCTCTACGCTCACGCCCTCTACGCTCACGCCCTCTACGCTCACGCCCTCTACGCTCACGCCCTCTACGCTCACGCCCTCTACGCTCACGCCCTCTACGCTCACGCCCTCTACGCTCGCGCCCTCTACGCTCACGCCCTCTACGCTCACGCCCTCTAAGCTCACGCCCTCTACGCTCACGCCCTCTATGCTCACGCCCTCTACGCTCACGCCCTCTACGCTCACGCCCTCTACGCTCACGCCCTCTACGCTCACGCCCTCTACGCTCACGCCCTCTACGCTCAGACCCTCTTCGCTCACCTCCGAGGCCACCAGCCAGCCGGAGGGTGCGGCGGCACGCCTGCCAGTGTGTGTGTGTGTGTGTGTGTGTGTGTGTGTGTGTGTGTGTGTGTGGCGCTGCGCGATGTGGCGTAGCGCGGCGATATGGAGCGTGGTGAGCCCACTTAATGGGCTTATCGCCGGCTGCACGACCGCCCACACCACGAACATCAGGAAAGGCAACGAGGAGGCGAGGTCTGCGGGTGGCGAGGGAGGATTGCAACGTCATTTGATGTGCTGCAAGCACAAATGCAGGTGAGATTCAGAGAATCAGTGACAGATGGAAAGAGCATAGTCAGTGAGTATGTTTGTTTTCTTTACTGATAACGCCCGGTTCATTAGGCCTGCACTTCAGCCTGCCTATTAAGAATTGACAAGTTGTAAGCTGAGTACATGCGTGGCATGGTAATGGATGAAATGACAAAGTGAGCGAATAAGGCCATGGACGCATATGTAATTGATAATGGTTAAGGTCTCTCAAATCATTTTATCACAAATTACCAAAACTGAATTTCCAAAGTAATAAGTTATTTCAGCGGACATTCTAGTTTTACGCATCCGCATTCAAATTATGGCGATCAATCTTCTAGGCTTGCGTTATTACAAAATCTCTTGTAATGAAGGATGAAAATTTCTCTCAAAAATAGCAGTCTCGGCTAGAAGGGAGAGTTTCATACACTTAACTGCAGTCCTTTCTCTGCATAAACGTTAATGCAAAATGCAGGAGCTTTGTTCACACAATACTATGCGCATTTTGTTGCATAAGTGTTGTACGCCCGGCGTTTGTAACCAGACACAAAATTCGTGCAGAAAGAAAACTGTTGACGTGGAATGCAAATAGAAAAGGTTGTTTTTTACGAAGCAAAACAAATTCCAAACTGAGGTTTTTAGTAGAAACTGAATATTTTCATATTATTCGACTAGGCATTTGATGAAACCAATGTCAATGAAGATTCAGAAGAAATCGTTTATAAATTCGAAATACTACTAGACTGAGACGTAACAAGGGAGCCACTAGAATAATTATCCAGTCCAGGAAGGATGAAAAACACGGTAATTCCTTATATGCAAAAGTTGAGTATTAAAAATTGGTGATAACTGTATGTAATAACTAATAAATAAGAAGAAGACAAAGATATATAAATAAGGGTGCATCAAGCTTCTGGATCAAGAATGGAAATCTCTTTGGCGAAACCACTGGATTTATGATGGCGAATGAGTAATGAAAAATCGACAGACGTCACTTAAATTCTGCGCTCAATTTCTTAATTGTATTACTTCACTGTACAGAAGTATATCAATGAAAGTAAAATCCTTATGACAAATAAATAAGAAAAGATATTATCAATAATAATTCATTCATTCAATCATTTATTCAGTTTAGAAGTCAAATATTATATTTGTATGATTGATGATTGAATATTATATTATGTTAGTATGATTGATAAAATTGAATGATCTATGTTCTAAGTGTCAACCAAATGGAGATTTAAAGATATATTCTTATTATTTAAAAAACTGTGGGAAAACAAAAAAAAACCGTTAACATGAATTTCAAGGGACTGAAATAATCGGCGTTCTTTTTATAAAAATTCGTGTTATACACACACACACACACACACACACATTCCTCAATCTTACGTATCTTAAGCGGGACCTAAGGTTTGTTTGTTTGACGCAGAATTTCATTTTAAGCGAGTTCATGCTAACAAGGTTTTATTGATTTTCACTTGGAAGTGTTAACACATCCATCTTCATTTTACTTGAAATGTAAAATATCTATATTGTGCTATCATAATAGTTTTCTCAACATAACACTCAAATATATCATATCTCACTCCAACAGCATCTACTCACACATTTACAGAAATACAATACTTTTTGGCCCTGTTGTAAATTTTCTATGTGAGCTGAGATCAACCTGCTCCAGCTTTTAAATTCAATATATACGCAGGAGTACTTAATTTAATCTCATTCGTAATAAATGTCAGCATGCTCATAATTTATACCGAAAATACTTTAATGGGAATTAATGCACCAATTTATTTCAACCTCGGTTAATGTTAGGCGACAGTCATGAGTTTAAGTTAATTTTCTAACGCTAAAATAGTATTACTTTTCATTCCATATAGTGTTCTGGATAAACTATCGCAAGAAGAAGTATTTTACTTTTGTTTCGTTTGCACCCTAAGAGGGTCTCGAAAAATATTGAATAAAGAAATTGAATCTAAGATTGAAATGAACCAAGAAACACACAAAAAATTATTTCACTAACGTTAATATAAACAGTGTTATATGAAGGATACTTTAATAAATAGTAATAATAACCCATAAATTTAAAACCCAGGAGTTTTAAAAATGTTTGAGCGTTCTAACTTTCTTGTGATGTTTCTAAAATGAAAGGTTTTGGACCCCAGATGTATTATCATTTGCCCTTATGAACAGATTAATAGTAGTTAATAGTATTAGAACTAAATTTTCATAATCTTCAAATTAACAGAATGAATTCTCGTCTGCCGCCATAGGTTCATTAAGTCGTTTTGTTGTGCGATTTGCAATAGATGTATTAAAGCAGTTGACATTACTTAGTCTACCGCCAAAAAAGCGTGTAATGTGAGGTTGTAGTTACCGAAAAAAATTTAGCGAGTTAAGTCCGAATATTCAGTGTTTTAAATTAATACCTAATTAATATGAAAGCAACATGCAGCATCCATTAGGCACATGCGATAGTATAACATACATGTATAGTCCTTCTAAATATACTCGTACATTTTTTCAATTGCATTTCAGAAACATGTTTCACAGCGTTCAATGTGAATAGCGATTTGATTGTTCCAGAATTTGATGAACCTCTCTCATTTCAATAGTCCTTGAGAAAAAGTACTGAAAATGAAACATTATTTTTGTCGTTTTCGATTTTCCATACATTCATTTATATTTGGCATTTAAAATCAATGTTCGAACTTATAAAACTCACTATCCTCCGTTTCGCTAGCTATAATTTCACACTCACAATTGCTTGCTCGTGCTAGAGGACGAAACTTCGACTGCTTTCATTGGATCTATTACAACTTACATGTCCCGATGACATAATGTAAAAATAACGGTAGATAATCGTTCATTTTATTAATTTTAATATATTAAGATGTATTGTTTATACTACAAAACAGGTTAATAACAAGAAATAAAACATACACCCATTATATTTCATCTGAAGCAAAATTCAGGAAATTTGGTTAAGTAGAAAGATAAATGTTTTCTTAAACGAAAATTCTTAATGATTTAAGCATAAAGATTGTTTATGAGAATTTTTACAAAATTAATAAAATCTTGTACTATTTTCATTCCTCATTACAATTCGATTATAATCAATACTCGTTGTAATAATATAGCTTATGATACTTCATAAATATCTATTACTCTCTTGTGGCCTTACATTATTTTATTCATTCCGTGAACGTAAACGAAAGGGAGAAAGTCTCAACGTAAAAACTAAATTTCACAAGCATTTTCGAACGTAATTCATTGTGTTAAGGAAAACATTATCAAGAGACGGAAACAAACCAACTCGCTACGAAATACGTGAGTTGCGTGAACAGTAAAATAAAATTAGCAGCAGGAAATTATTATTTTTTAATTCCCTAGAGATTAAAATCTGTGTTCCTTTCGACAAAAACGACGAAATGAATTATGAGTTACATGGCTACAATGAATACAATAACTTTCCCGACGATACGCAAAAATATATTTCAGAGCTTTGAAATTCGGTGGCGCAACAGACTTGAATAAATAAGGCATCTCCTGCCTCTCAGAGAGCGACGAGTGTAGTGATGGCACATCTTACCCAAAACATCCGTACATCGATAATTAGATACATCTCGAAAAGGTTATCGATGTCGACGAACACATTGGCAAGGAAACATCGATGAAGTCGATGTTAAAATGATGTTAAATGTCGATGTTTTAAATGTGATGAATAGGGTGGTATTTTTCGCATCCTGTTTCCATTTTAATAATAGTTCTTAAATGAGTTATATTTTATTGTTTTGTCACGTGTAAATAATATGTTAAAAATAATATTTATCGAATATCCGAAGATAATAGAAAACATTGCGGCGGCAGGGCGGTGGCAAGGCGGCGGCAAGGTGGCGGCAAGAGGGCGGCGAGGGGGCGGCGAGGCGGCGAGGTGGCACGCTGTTCCAATCCCGATCGGGCTCGCCGTCAAACGTCAACACGCCAGCCAAGAGGCCTCCAGGAGGCTGCGTTGCGCAACGTGCCCGCGCCCTGACTCATCGCCCGCCGCCTGTGCCAGGGGCGGATTCAGGCAGTCATTGTGTGTGTATAGGGGGGTATCGTAGATTTCTGTTAAATAATAAACATATTTGTTATTACTTTGAGTATTATTTACGTACTGTGGATACGATACTATTCAATGTTACTGTGTAAATAACTACATAATTCGAACATAAATAAATATTTAAATCAACTTTGTAGAATAAAAAAAGGTAAACGAAAACTTTACGACATGACCCCCATGCCCCCCCCCTCTGGATCCGCCAGTGCCTATACCGCATTTATCCGGATTCAACATTTCTAGAAATATCAATCTATACCACAAAGGTAAAAAATATGCATCCTTTTCACATGTTCCTTAAGGAATCTTTCCGAAATGAACCCTCTAACGAAAGGTCGCCATTCTGTTTCCTCAATCGTAATGCCAGCTTCAAGTTAATTTTATGTTTAGGTAATAAGTATTGAAACATATGTAGAGTTAAATGTAATCTGATCTATGTAGTACATGTCATCCAAAGGAAAACAATAAACAAAAAAACAATGGCACGGCACGGTTGCGCTCATTTTGCGTTGGAAAAAATTTAAAAAATGTGACCCTAAGTAAAAAATAGAAAATAAAATTTAAAAAATTACAACTAATAATTTGCGAAGGAAATATTTTTGTGGGCTCCTTTATGATGCTGAAATGTGGATATAAGAAATGTCGAGAAAGTGTGGAAGAGCCTTAACCCTGCAACGCGGAATGCCGCCTATACTGCGATTTTCGTAACTTTGCCCCTGACAGGAATCAAGCTGTTCACGGTTTCATCCAATCGGGAGCTTGAACGTCACCATAGTGACGTCACTGTCGCGAAATATAAGCTCCTGATTGGATGGCAGCGAAACAGCTGATTCCTGTCAGGACAAAGTTACGAAAATCGCAGTATAGAGACGAGTTCCTTTCACTTCAATTCGTGCACGTGCGGATTAGTAACTATTAATTTTAACTTATCACGAAATATTTTCCAGCAAAAATGTTTTTCGGATAATCATTTAAAACGAATAAAATCGTTATCGCAGCATGAGCTGAGTGTAGCCTGAGACATTTTACAAAATCTGTAATGACACATTCCAACAAAACATTTTGAATTTCCCCTCCCAAAATTTGTTTCTGGAACCGTCCGTGTGTCGGTATTCCTGTGACACGGTATTTTTATACCTACCTTTACACTATACGCTAAAAATAAATTTCAGTCAGCTCTTTCTTGAATATCAATGACCGATAAGAATAAAATTTGTTCAGTGTTGACGGCTCTCATGGATCTCAGAATTTGTTATCTGATAAGGTCATCCATATAGCAATGCAAATTTTATTTTGAAAACAGATAATTTTTTTTTGCTTCATCAGTAATAGAATACGACATGTTATAAGGTAAGTTTTGATATTGTAAATTGTAAATAAATAAATATATTTTAAATATTAATACTTGTTAATTAATAATTTAATCATGAGCGTTCTTGCATAGCAGTAAGTTCCCTTGCTGAGTTCATATTTTCTTTTCTGAATGTGATTAAGTTTCATCAGAAATGTAATTTTCTGCACAACTTCGAAATACGGTGAAACCACACTGAATGTGACTCACGGAACTCAATCATCAGAAATCTGGTGAAGGTTTCTGCCTCGCTTCCTTTGGGATAAGCAAATGTTATTTGGAACTTAAATATATTTCACCCTTTTAATTAGAAAACCATGAAGTTCAAAGTTTCCAACACGCTGATTGTAGTTAGGCCCTAATTCGAAGGCACATTGCTCAGTTATGTGAAAGCAGATCATATGGTGCAAAATGGCGTTGTCTCGTAGCTTACCCACGTCTCCTGTCATTCGGATTCAGAACTAATATCACAACACCAGAGAAACAAGTCTTCAAATGTTTTGAAAACTGAATCTCAGGAATAGCAGCATTACACTCCTAATGTTGTTGTTACACCCAGATCCTTAAGCGTTCAAGCGATAAATGTGAAATGTCGCGTGGTTGTGCAAAATCTTCTTGTTTCGTAATATTAAATTTACTGAAGGTTAACAAAAATATTAACTACAGTTCCCGATCATAAAAAACTTGTTCACGTTGGTCCATTATACCGAGCTACAGGCGTTTCAGTCAGAGAGATTAAAGGCGTCTGATGAGAAGATGCTATTCCTCTTTCCATTTTTATTATTCCCCACGAGCTCGCAAGACAGTGATGGAGGTAGTGCGGATACACGACGACGTCTGTTAGGAATTACAAATGATATTTTGACGAATGAAGACTCGGAAAACTTGGCACTCAACAAGGTGCTTCATACCGGCAGTTAACAAGTCTAGTATATATTCCCCAAGTCTGCATTTCTTTGTTTCTTATCAAGGAAAGAAAGGTTCGGGTGAACAAATAAACATCTTTTTTCTCGTTAATTAACAGGGGAAAATAACCTTATTCGTTGAGGAAGACAATTGAATATCGAAGGAAAATATTTTGTAAATGTTTAAAAAACAAAAAATGTATCTATTTATACTGTTATTCATTACTAAAACGTTTCTGTATACGCAGTATTTCTAGGACAGCAATTTGAGAGGAACACAATAAAATCTTTCTTATGAAAATATAAACTGTATCAGTAGGACAACGTTGTTTATAACAAGAGAGATTTATTGCATGAGTCTGTGTGTACAACTATAAATAGTGAGGAGGGAATGCAATCAAATATTTAAAGAGTATTTCTTCATGTATCAAAATCTTGGACCGTTGGACACTTTATTCATATGTTACAGGATACTTCAGACTATGTGGGAGCTAATAATTTGGCATAGTCATGTGGAAATCGAAATCGACAAATTCTGAAAGAATATACCTAAAAAGAGAACGAAGAAGAAAATAAATGAGGATGGCAATTTTTTAAATGAAAGTGGTTTTTCATCAAAATTCATGACAATCAACTGCTGTTCTTTCATTAGGTCGCGCAGTCATATGCCCACCCTTCCAACAGCCTAAAGTGGACTGAATGATATATTTTACTAACAAACTCGTGCGAAATGTCTTGCACGTGGATACTCGTTACGTAGTACATAACTCGTTATGTTAGTACTACATAACTCGTTATATAGTCAGATTTCACTCAGTAAGTCCTTAATCATATGAAATCGTCATGGAGTATTTGGTCTCTCGCTCAAAGGAGGTTGAAGTTTAGGGCATCTTTAGCTTCCCAGATGAGCTGCTGTATCTGCTATTTAAGGGCATACAATTTTGCGTGTATGTGATGGACATTTGAACTGCAAGTGACAATTAACTTTGTTTTGTCAAAATCACAATTCGTTCCCACGGCGTGGTGTTTTGTGAAGTGAAATGTTATTCACTCCACTTTCTTGTCCTATGTATTACTTTTGTGTAGCCACTATATTACATAATTGTACCTCTGAGATTACCTTTTCCTTCAACGGACATTTAAACAAAAATGTCATGTTATCTTCTACTATATTGTCCCAAAAATCAAAGAGGATCTTAAACTACTGGCCAGGAAGCCTTAGAGGTTTTACAGTATTCACTTCTTAGGAATACTAATAAACTAATTGTAAAAGTCTAGTAATTGTGCTTGACTTGTATTCTTGGCTCCGGGCCATCTTGTTGTGGCCTTCTTCAGAGCTATACTGCTCTGCTATCAGCAGTATAGCTCTGAAGGAGGCCACAACAAGATGGCCGAAACGTCAGCTCCATCGACTGAGACGCGGCTCATCTCGTACAGCCAAGAATACAAGGACTCCGGCCGCGGAAGCCTAAGAAGTCATTGTGCTTCACTTATTTGTAGTAAGATTCGACAGTAAAAATTGTGTCTCCATCCCCGACCAGTCAGCGTCA
The DNA here is from genome assembly GCA_031308135.1 of Acheta domesticus. Taxonomy (NCBI): domain Eukaryota; kingdom Metazoa; phylum Arthropoda; class Insecta; order Orthoptera; family Gryllidae; genus Acheta; species Acheta domesticus. The sequence goes on from JAHLJT010009436.1 coordinate 9,416,128, forward strand.
CCAACTCTCCTATAATAACACTTTTCCACCATTCCGAGAAAATTGCCATCTTCAACACCATCACCCATCCACGACGACAAAGTTCCGTCTTTACGACATCCCGAAATTACCGCAAAGAAATCTGATGTCAACACGCCCGCGCCAGAGGCTGGCGTCGTATCGGTCGCTGGCGCGAGCGAGTGGCGAGCGTGAGAGAGGGAGAGAGGGGCGGGAGAGTGAGAGGGAGCGAGAGTGGAATGGCGGCGCCGACAGCTCGTAAACGCCGCGCGCGTGCGAAATGGGCGCAGCCCCGTTGGTCCTCTGGCTCCACGCCGCGACGCGACGCGACGCGGTGCCCGCGTCGCCCGTGCGTTTGCCACGCGAGGCGCTCTCGGATTCTCACGTCGAGAGGACGGAAAAGAAATGGTTAGAAAAACGTGAGAGTCAAGGGGCCAGGTTAAGCGGTTCAAGCTTGTGCTCGTAAATCCGGGGAGGATGACGGCGGGAGATGGCGTTGGTGGCATCAGTGATGACGTGAGTAGCGTTGGTGGATGGCTTCAGCGGCGGCGGTAAAGGCGGTGGCTGTAAAGGCGACACCGGTAAAGGCGGTGGCTGTAAAGGCAACGGCGGTAAGGGCGATGGCTGTAAAGGCGGCAGCGGTAAAGGCGGCGGCGCAAAGGCGACAGCGGTAAAGGCGGTTGCTGTAAAGGCGGCGGCGGTAAAGGCGGTGGTTGTAAAGGCAACGGCGGTAAGGGCGATGGCTGTAAAGGCGGCAGCGGTAAAGGCGGCGGCGTAAAGGCGACAGCGGTAAAGGCGGTGGTTGCAAAGGCGGCGGCGGTAAAGGCGATGGTTGTAAAGGCGGCAGCGGTAAAGGCGACGGCGGTAAAGGCGACGACGGTAAAAGCGATGGCTGTAAAGCCGGCGGCGATAAAGATGACGGCGGTGCTGGCGATGGCGTTCATAGCGGCACTGGTGAAGATGTTGGTTGCCGGCGATGACTTTTGTGGCGACAGTGGCAGAGATGGTAGTGGTCGTCGTGGTGGCAGTGGTGGATGTGTTGGCAGTGGTGGTAGAGGCAGAGGATGAAGCGGCCGTGATGGTGACTCAGGATGATGGGGTAAAGCTTAGACGAGTAGACCTAGGAACCTCGTTGAATAATGGTAGTGCCCTTTTGACCGAATCGGGGTGTGGGGACCTGAATTATTTAACACTTGAATGAGGGAGAATATTTCTGCGACAATGCTGCGTGTTATAAAGACTGATTAAGGAGACACGAGACATTTACTTAGGAAATAAAAGTTATATTGCGCCTGAATTGAATAATGACGTAATAAAAATAAGGGCAAACAGAGAAGTAAGAGAGTGTTAAAAAAGTAGAGATTTCAATTCATTTCTTACAGCCATGTATAGATTTCAACAGTCATGTTGGGTTCTCTGCTGAATTCTATAATCACAGATTCTTCTGACGAATTTCCTATAAACATTTATTATATAATTATTATCTTAAAGACAGCACTGGCTAAATCGAATCAAATCTGCTGAGATGAAAAAAAGTATTGATCAAGCGATCAAAGATATTGTATGTTGCACTGAAAATCAATTATTAAAGCTTTCTTGCTAGATGAGTTTGAGTTTACGAACGTACAATATCTGTGTAGTTCACATTGTAAACATTCTCGAAATGTTTTTCTCAACTGTTCCAATAATAGTTTACAATAAAACGGCTATTGTTGCCTTTCTTTTAAATAAGACGTTCATTTTTTTAAATTGACGACAGTGTCTTTTCCGTTTCAGAATCAAATTTAACATTGTTAAATAATTTTCGCCCAAAATATATCCAACTCTGAATCTACCATTCTAAAATTACTATTGCTCTATCATCTCGCTCTAGTCCTCCTCCTCCCTTACCATTCTCTTCCTCCTCGTTCTCCTTCTCCTCCTCACCCTCTTCTTCGCCCTCCTCCTCCTTCTTACCTTTCTCCTCCTTACCCTGTTCTTCGCCTTCCTTCTCCTCCTCGTCCTCCTGCCTCTTACCCACCTCCTCCTCGTCCCCGTCTTCATCCTCTTTACCCTCTTCTTCCGTCCTTCTTCTTTCCTTCCTCCTTCTTCTTACCTTCCTCCTTCTTCTTACCCTCCTCGTCCTCCTTCTTACCATCATCTTCCTCCTTCTTACCATCCTCCTCCTCGACCTCATTCTCATTCTCATTCTCATTCTCCTTCTCCTTACCCTCTTCTTCGCCCTCCTCCACCTCCACCCCCTCCTCCTCCTCATCCTCATCCTCGCCCTCGTCCTCCCCTCATCCTCTCCCTCCTCCTCCTCGCCCTCTCCTTCACCCTCGTGCTCTTCCTCCTCCTCCTCCTCTTTGCATTGCCCTCGGCCCTCCTCCTCCTCGCTTTCGCCCTCGCCCTTCATCATCCCCCTCACCCCTCTCCTCATCATCCTCTTCTTCTTCGCTTTTCTACTCGTCCTCCTACTCGTCATCCTCCTCTTCCACGCAGCCGTTTCTCCGAAGCCGGAGGTCCTTCTGAGAGGCGCCAGAGGCGAAAAGGTGCAAAAAGAGACGAGCAGTCCCATCACGTTCGTCTTTTTGTCAGCCGCTCTCCAGTCAGAGAAAAACATTTGGAAACGTTGCTGAGGTTTTAATAAAATTCTCCCGAGCCGCTTTTGTAGACGGATTGCTGGACGTAGTCGAGTGTTGAAGGAAAGTTGGCTCTAATAATGAATATTTTTGCATTTAGAACTTAAGTCTTGATTGTTTCCCGCTTATCAATTAACTTTACGATCAAGACGTTATAAATGACTTAGCTGGTTGATTCACGAAGGTTATTTTCTCCAATTATATATTTAATATAAGTTGACTTTATTTTATAGCAATTAGATAGCTGCAGGCCCTTCCATACTGTAATGCACGGTTGTTAGATGTGTATAACACTGTTTCAGACCGGCAATTGTCTTACAAAATTAAAAATACACAGTAAATTATTACTGTTCTTTACATAACTATTAATTGAAATCACCCTAAACCACAGTCGTGAATACCATTATTTCTTTCATATGTATATCACATCAACCTTTTTTTTTTACAGAAATATGAAGTTTCCTTTTTCATTACCTGCCCAATTATTAAGACATCAATCATACGACGGTTATTTCAAATTATTAAAAAATAAAATGATTTGTATGGCGTAACATTTTCATAAAATATAAATATTTCTAGTATGTAATATATTAAATATTTATTATGTAAACGTATGCTTCAAAATAGAGTAAATTGTGTACATTACAAAAGACGAGAACACTTCTTCGATGAAAAACTCATTGCACAGTCTGTTAAACAAATTTAATTTCAGTTACGTCTAATGCAAACATTTTATCAACGATTTCATTCTTGAATTAATTAGAAATATTCAGTGGGGGGCGATGATTCCCTTCTCTGATTGAACCATTGGAGGAAGGGTGCACTTTCCCTGAAGTCCGATAAGAGCGAATCGGCCGCGCCCATCTGAAGGGCCGCTCTCCCGCAGGTAGGCGGCCCTTCCCGGCGCGGCGCGGCGCGGCGCGGCGCGGCGCGGCGCGGCGCGGCGCGGCGCGGCGCAAAGGCAACGGCCCGAAGCGGCGCACAGAAGGCGGCGAAGGACTTGGCGGGAGCAATGGAAGAGCCAACGGCAACGGGGACGGTGACGATGCCGGTAACGATGGCGGTGACGACGGCGGTGACGATGGCGGTGACGATGGCTGGTGACGATGCCGGTAACGATGGCGGTGACGATGGCGGTGACGATGGCGGTGACGATGGCGGTGACGATGGCGGTGACGATGGCGGTGACGATGGCGATGACGATGGCGATGAAGGTGACAATGATGACGATGGCGGTGACGGTAACGGTGACGATGAAGGTGACAATAATGACGATGGCAGTGACGGTAACGGTTACGATGACGATGACGTTGACGATGTCTATGGCTGTGACGATGGTGGTGGCGTGACGGTGACGATGGCGGTGATGACGATGGCGGTGACGACGACAGTGACGAAGATGACTATGACGATGCCGGTGGCGGTGATGATGGCGGTGACGATGGCAGTGACGGTGGCTGCTGTGACGGTGGTGGGTGGCGATGACAGTGATGGTGGCTGTGACGGTGACGGTGTCGGTACGGTGACGGTAGGGGTAACGTTGCCGAACGGTGGTGATTACGGTAACGATGGTGGTGGCAGATCGGTGTCGGTGGTTGCGAGCGTGGCGGTGACGATGACGCGAGAGTAGAGGCGGTGGAAGCGGCGAAGGAAGAGGCCGCGAAAGGCGGCGGCGGCGGCGGCGGCGGCAGCGGCACTCGGCCGCTTTGGCCGGCGGCCAGCCAGCGGCGGTAATCACCTTCCGGCGGCGCGGGGGGGCGGAGGGGGCGGGGAGGTGTCGCCCAAAGCGCTTGGCTCCGGCGCCCAGCGCCTCCCGGGCTCCAGGTGTCTGAAATCTCCAACCCCCAGCGCGCCGCATCGGCTCGCTCTCCTCGGACCGCCAGAGCAGGACGCAGAGGTTGCGGAGGGGACGCCCACGGCGCTCGCGGGCAAGGAGACGCTCACGATACCAGTGGTGAGCAGCACAGAGGGGAAGGGGAGGTACGGAAATTGGCAACGCACTGCCCGGTCACTTGGGGCGCTGGTTGAAGGAACATCAAGCAATGATTGAATGGAATTGATACCTTATTTTACGTGGCGAGACTCAGACTGCTCATAAGGTCTGACCACACGCAAATTTCGCTACACTCGTTCACCAATTAGCGGAGAAAGAATGTATTCCATGGGCGACGAAACAGGCGATTTTGAATTTTGCTCAGAGGCGTCATTTAGGCTTGAGGATCTTTTACTTACAGTAAATCTACTAACAGGGGACAGCCGGATTTACTTCCCCTCCGAAGGAAGGCGTACGAAGGATTTTTTCGCCCCTAAAAATCCACGGTTTCGATCGGGTATGAACTCGCGAACTTGGATATACCAGTCGTTACGCTACCCGCTACACCATCGCCACCGATACTACACCATCGCCATCGATGATTAGCTAGTGGTTTTCGCTTC